>JAQFVV010006309.1:390510-990510 GCA_028023455.1 Epiperipatus broadwayi
TTTAAGATTTCAACAGTCCATCCATGTTTAAGCATACACAGATTTAAAAATATTAACATCTAAATATTTTTTATAATTTAGAATAAATGTAAATGTTTTTCAAAAAAATGACAAACATTCAAAATCTTAAATTGAATCCCAAGAGAGAGTAGAAAAAGATGACATAAATGAAAAAGAAGCTAAGGATTGTGGGAAACAAACTTAGAGACCATGTAGAAGTGAATTGCTAATATTGAAAATAATGAACCTATTACATGTATAAGCAACTCTACATTATCAAATAGTTATAATATGAGTATGTGTGACACACATGTAAACATATTATCTAAAAGATAATATAAATAAATTATTTACTGGGTTTAAATTCTTGCATAATTTTCTCATGAGCTATTATGGAGCATCTATCGTTCAGTTTTTGACTCTTTAAAAAAAATTTCTTAATACTTTAAATCTATTATTATTTAAAGCACTGAAAATGTTAAAATTATTAAAGTGGAAGTCAATCTCTGATAATGTGCTATTTCTTAAATATTATAAATCTCTGGGCATTCACCTACCAGTAAGAGTTTTAAATACTAGTGAATCACTTAAGTTTAGAGCATATTTGTATTTACACACTGTCTCTCACTGACCATGCTTAAATCAAGGCTTGAGTCTATTGTGTGCCTGGTGTTATAATCAAATATTGAATTGTACAAATTTAGTTAATCTATCACAGGAGAAAGACAAGGTATCATTTTTAACCACCTATGATTAGACATATGACTTATAAGTGTGAATCTATTGTAGAATTCAATATTTGATTATATCATCAGGCACACAATAGACTCAAGCCCTGATTTAGGCAAGGTCAGTGAGAGTTGGTATATATACAAATACACTCTAAACTTAAGTGATTCACTTAAGTTTTTTAAACTCTTACTGGTGGGTAAGTGTGCAGAGATTTATAATATTTAAGAAATAGTACATTATCGGAGGTTGACTTCCACTTTAATAATTTTTTAATACATTACATAAACTTTATATTTTTTGTATCAATTACTACATCTAAATGTCTTTATGTTAAAATTTTTATTAGTACATTTTTATTTAATCCTAAACAGATTTACATATACTAATTATTAAAATTTAAATAAACAATGAAAATTATATTTTTGCAAATAAAATTCAATCTTCACTTTCTTACACAGTTCTAATGCTTATTATAACATAATTGTATAAAAACCATTTATTAATATCAGAGAGAATGAGAACACGTTAGTAATGTGCTGAATACTGATTTTATCAACATCATCTAATTGTTAACTGCAACTTACCAGATACTCACAAAATAAAGCAAACAATATTATTATTATTAATAATTATAATGATAACAATAATGGCCACATAGCAGTTCACCTGCCAACAATCCAGGTAAAAAGCTAAAGTTTTCAGTCAAAACTCATTTAAAACTCTCATTTGACAAGATAAAATTCTTATCGTTCATTGCAATTGTTTGTCTCAATCGCTTGATAACTCATTTGTCAAATTAGTTTAAAGTTGTCATTCAGAATTTATAAAATAATAGTATTACAGAAATCAGCCACCTGATCATGTGACAACTCAGTCACCATATTGATCAGCAAATTATCATTAAATAAAGCAGAGTTCCAAAACTCAAAGGTAATACAAACACAAGCTAATGTTGCTAAAAATGATCTCCCTACAGATCAGTAGCAAAAATGACAAATAGTCCAATAGTTGTCAACAATAAAAGTTACAATATTTCAACTATTTCCAATTTCACCAGTTCCAAAGTATACAAATATATGCTAATGATATTAAAAACAACTCTCCACATATCAATAGCAAAAGTTACAATATATTAATAGTTATCAATAACAAAAGTAATAATATTTCAACTATTTCCAAGTTGCTTCACAATATCAAAAAAACCCCATCTCTGATGACATCAGGGAACTGGACCTCAATATCCAAGAATCACAATCCTTCCTTCCCTCCACAGTTTCCTCTTATGATAATCAAGTTCAATAATTTAATATCAAGGGGCTTATTTACAACTTATAAAATATTTTTCCACTTAGTTCATAATTCTATCTGCTACAGACATCAACATTTCTCTGTATAGATTTCCTGGTCAATCATTATTTGAAAAAATATTCTTGCATGGTCTGTGGGATACCATTGCGTGTATTGCTGATCATCCAAATCTCAGGTATTTAATAATCAAATTCTTTCAAACCATCCAGAGAGACTGATTTCAATCACAAATGAAATCACTTAGAAACCTTGCCCTCATTATGGTGGATCCAAATTGCTACAACTGTATCAGAGGGGTGCTCAAAAACACCTACTTGAAATACACCCAAGATTTCTAGAAAATGATGCAATCATTTGGCAAAATTACCAACTTTTCACCTCATGTACATGAAGGATACCCTATAACCATCCCTATAATATCTATGATTTCAACCATGACATTCATACAACTATGATTCCTACTCAAATCCTTGATCAAGACTATATATCAGAAGATTGAAACCACAGGATTATTTAGTTGTATAACATGTTAATTTAGAAAACTATTTTCAGGAAAACCATCTGATATCTCCAAGTCAACAAAGAAACAATAATTACACCCATCAATAGCTAAGAGTTTATCCATCCAGCTACTACTGGTTCTATACCTTCACCCACTCTCCTTCTCAATCCACAACCTACTGATTTGACACTATGGGACAAATAAATATAATCCTGCCAACTCAATTGCTATACAAACAACCTCTAATTCAGATATTATTGCAAACACTTGCTACAATGCAACAGTTGAAGGCAGCTCTGTCTCAAATAAAATTTATCTCTCTCCTCAGAGAGCTAACACATCACAATGATCATATTATTTATAATAAAATCTCAATACATATCATGAAATTTTCACATTGTTTGCCACCTATATCAGACACTCTTCCTCCCCACTTTTAATGAAACAAATAGAAGAAAGTCTGGTAGCTCCCAAAAGACTAGACAACATAAAAAATCAAAAACACATAAGGTTGACCTGTTAATTCTGTACATGGACTCCATAGAAGCTAGCTATATGCCCATCAATAGATGGACTCCATAGAAACCAATCAGTCCTCATACAAACACAATGCTCATGATCTGATCCCATAGACTAATCTATTCATACCTTCCATCAACAACAAATACATTTGTCAGCTGAGCTGTAAACATTGTTAGCCACTGATCAACTACTATTATAAGCTCATTACAATTATATAACTGGACTGTCCTAAAAACCTTAGTTTACCCTCCCCCCAACTGATGACTGTCATTGATTACCCTAAAATCTCTGATAAATCTGCACTTAATGTTTAAGGTATCAACTTGATAGCTAAACTTTGTCACTTAAAAAAAGTAGTAAAAAAAGTGAATTGCTCAAGGCAAAAATATACAAAGATCCCACATTGATCCCACTGCTTACCTTAATAAACAAGCTTCTGTGTCTGCTCCAAGGACACATCTTCACCATCAGCTAAAACTGCTATTGTCATCACTCCTGACTGCCTGTTCTCATCATTTAAGATTATTTACATAGATTTAAATCTCTTAATCACTATATGTCACAGTCATATTACAACACTATATTTGTCTATCTCTCCTGGTCCTACTATTACTTCAATTATTATTGTGACAATTAATCTCTGTTTGCCTCTTACCCAATCTAACTGTTTTAATGTGGGATTTTAACCTTGATTATCAATCATCCACATCAAAATAGCTTTATCTAATAACCTTTCTGCTTATGAGTTATCAAGGCTTTTTGACTTAAGCTGCATGCCTCACTCATCAATTTTTGCTTTTACTCATCAGTGTGCCAATACTTAATTCAACTGGATCTTAATTATACTCCATTTTCTGACCACTCTGGACAAACATCCTGAATCTTGATGAACTACGCATCACAGCTGTTGCAAAAAACCATTCAAGTTCTTCTCCCCTCATATACCACAGAGTTCTTATTCTCTGAAACATATATTATATTGTGGAGATTGGAAAAATGGAACATGATCCAGTCCAAAGATATCTAATCTTTATACATGTAACATCATTCAATATCCAACATCTCACATGTAATTCATCTCTATCTTCCCCACTTTTGGCATTGATTGAGAGTTTTATTTACTGATTACATTAATCAGGCCTGCACATCACCAGTTGCATGCACTTTCCTAGGTTTATCAAAAGGCCACTAACCACCATAAAGAATATCTTGCCATTAAGAAAAGGATTTGTCTTATTCATCAACACACATGGACACTGGGATATATTTGCTGGGCCCTGGGCCAACCACTCACACTAAAAACCTATATAGCACTCCTAGTTGATGGTAATATATGTACAGGCTACAACATGATTAATCCTATATACCAATTTCTCAAGCAGAGATTACAACAAGACAATGCATTCACACCACCTTCAGACTTATTTGGACTAACCAATACCAATGCTCCAATTCAAACCATACAATTCACTGATAATCTCACCACAACAAACAATTCATGTTACTCAAGTTCTATTGGAATCCCTGCTTTTGTTTTTTGCCCATGTTAAGCACTTTATTGCATTATATTTCTGTAATTTGGCAAATTATCTGTCCCAAAGGATATATGGCATCACAGGACTATATCCAATCTCAATTGTGCTATTTACTAAAAAACCAGGCTTACACTTATCAACCTTCATTCAATTTTCTATATGGCAATTGGGAATTAAGATACTAGAAAAAGTTGTTTAGGATGATCTAGAGACACACATACTTCCACTAACCTCTAATATGCAGTTTGCAACAATTGTTCTTCTATTATACAAGCTGCTCTGATATTTAAAGCAGTCTTGAACTGAGTTTAAGACTGAAAAAATATGCTCTGATTGCAATTCATCTAGATATAGAGGCTGAATTTGACTCTGTCTCCAGTCCCATTTTTATTGATATGCTAGCTAACACTACCACCCCAATTACTCTGCTATACTTAATTACTAACTTACTATAAAACAGAGACATACATATTACTCTCAATGAGAAAAGTTTACCATCAAGCTTACATCTTAGTGCACTGCTCTTTATTTTCTATATAAATCTCTTAAAGCTTTTACAACAGACTTTTTCCGGCATCAAAATTATACATACCAATCAACCCCTTCCACACATAGCATACATGGATGTTGTCACTATTTTCCTGCCCTCTCATAAACATTTCCCCATATTTTAAACTATCCTCAATCAATATACTGCCACACATATACTTAGATTTAATACAAGAAAACTGAAACATGGTTTATAGATAACAAATAATGCACTCAAATATTTCAAAGAAAGGCAACTCCTCACTTAGGCTGCCCCTTTTACATGGGTTCACTTGCAATGAAAAACACCTTACAAAAACAGTTTCAAGACAATGCCACATGGATCATAAACTCTCTTTCCAAGGCATATATCTCTTTATGCCAAAATTCACCTACTGTTAAGGTTTTCAAAATTATTTATTTCTACAATCTCCTACCTCTGCAACAAGCTGCTATAGGGCAGGAAGATAGTTACAATTCCAGCTAAGAGACTTAGTTTCCACCTATTAATGATGGTCTGAGCTTCCACAGTATCCAGGTATAAATCACATCAATTGTTCAATTCAAAAGTTCCCAGCCCTCCAATCACTGTTGCAAATAATCCCTACACATAGATATTCCTCTCTCTTAGCTTCATTTTTCACCACACTTTACCAGTCAATAATATATGCATCCAACTGATTTACCTTCCCCATGATTAATAAATACAATGGCAAACATATGTCATACTATATCTAGAAGATAACTAAGATTTTCCTTCTTCCATGCTTGGTATCAATAACCCTCAACTAGGCTGCTCCTTCAAAAGATGGTCCCTGGAGCCTAAATTTTTCAACTTCCTGGTTTATCTTAACTTACGTGCATTGCCTACTTTTTATTTTCTCTTTTATCACTGTTTACACAAAAATATAGATCCTCTCAGTGGCTTATGTCATGCAGCAGTAGAAACTCAATAATACTTCTTCCAGCAGTATCAATTCCTCAACCAAATTAGGAATATCATGTTAAATACATATAGATGACCAGTTGCATTTACACAGCTAATGCAATCCTATAAAAAGATACATTTACTCCACAGTCCCTGCAATAACCTTTATCCTATATGCCTTTTGGTGCACTCACTGCATCTGCATCTTCACCACTGGCAACAATATCAGAAGATATTTGGCCATATTCATCAATAAGCTACAAGAAATCAAGGCCCACAACATTACTACTGCACCCCTAGACATCATTTCTGTCACCTGGTCACTACTGAAACAACCAACAAAACAACTTATAAATGATCACATTCCAACAATAAATACCTTGAATAATATTCATTATATAATCTAGTTCACCTTCACTAACTGCCTTCAACCATATCCACCACCAAGCTACAGAATTTACTTCCCCTCTACTGACCTCCACTGTCTACCCATCACACCTGGTTCTGCTCTGAATTGACTTTGTTCTTCATGCAGCATTCACAACTTGATTTCATAGCATATGGATAATCAGTCACCTTCCTATTGTACTGAAAGATTAATAATTAATTACAAGAACACTAATAAGATTAATTAAGGGACTGTAAATAATGTCCAATATGATGCAGATTTTACAATCTTAGACCATATCTATCTATTCTATATTGAACTGGTTTTTTAAAGACTTTAATGGTAAAACTTGGCATCCATCTCTGTATCCAAAAGTAGTAGCAGTGTTTGTCAACAACATACCTTGCAACCTGATTAATGTAATACTTAGAATCAACCTGTAGAAAAACCTGTATAGCATTATTGCACCTGTAACACTTGCAATCAAAGCTATATAGCTATATGCAATCCAAAGGATTCATAAAGATTATTGTTAAAACATCAAGATCACAACAATAATAATAATTATTATTATTATTAAATTCTTTATTTAATATACATATCATCATCATCATTATAATAAAAAAATAATAATAATAATAGTAGTAGAAGTAATAGTAGTAGTAGTAGTAGTAGTAGTAGTAATGATGATGACGATGATGATTATTATTGTTATTATTCAATTTTTTATTTAATGTGCATATCTATAGCCAAAGATCAACTACAGATTGTATATAAAAAAGGTATATACTATACATTTTAAAGGAGTAATAATAAAATAAAATTCACTAATCATATATTATGCTTTACACAAAAAAGTGAAGCTTAGTATTATTAGAAAAAGAATTATACGGCTTAGCGCTTTTGGAGAACTTAGGTCTCCATGTTCATAGCCTATCTTGGGAGTGTTGTCTTACAATGAGATTTTAAATGAAGCTTGGAAGTAATTTATGCAAAGTTTTTTTTCATATAGACCATTTTCTGGAGATTGCAAAGCACGATTCTTTTTGGTTTATTGCATAGTTGTCATTTGCAATAAAGCACGCCTCCTTTATTTTTCATTTTGTATCATTACGCTACAATGCCCTTGCCAAAATGGGAAAATTAGGGCACTGTGCACTGAGTATAATGATACAAAATGAAAAATAAAGGAGGCATGTTTTATTGCAAATGACAACTATGCAATAAATCAAAAAGAATTGTACTTTGCAATTTCCAGAAAATGGTCTATATGAAAGAAAACTTTGAATAAATTTTGCATAAATTACTGCCAAGCTCCATTTAAAATCTCAAGGTAAGGCAACACTCCCAAGATAGGCTATGAATATGGAGACCCAAGTTCTCCAAAAGTGCTAAGCCATATAATTCTTTTTCTAATAATACTAAGCTTCACTTTTTACATAAAATGCAATTTAAAATTTACTGCTCAAAGATGAAGTAAATACAAGGATTTTATTTTAATCATATATTATATATATTTTTAAAAACCTTTGAAAATTCATTAATATCAAGTTGAACAAGGTTTTCATTAACAAAATATAAATTGTAAGTATTAGATAAGACAAAAAGGAGAAAAAATTAAAGTATCAAATGTACAAGTTTACACGAAGAAATGATTATGCACGCGAGTTTCATATTGACAATAATTCAAATGCAGTTTTGAAATCATAATATAAGAAAGATTTTTTTTTTGTTAATGTTTTTGTATAAAAATTTCATAATCCTACCTCTTCTTCTTGCTAAAAGAGATGTATTATTTTTCAGTTGACAAACTTAGAATTTTTTTTGAAAATAATTGCATTTTGTCTCTTTTTGAATGCGGATTCCATAAAATGGATCCAAATTCCAAAATAGGAAGAATCAAAGAGAGAAAAAGTTTACATTTAGTGGAGTATTAAAAAGCACTGCCAAGTCTTTAAATAGTTCTCACCATCTTGAAGGTTTTATTCATTACTGATTCTATGTGATGATGAAAGGAGCCACTACTGGAAAATATAATTCCAAGATCTTAAACAGTGTAAGCATATTTTATTTTAAATTATTAATACAATATTCAAATTTTAGAATATCTATTTTTTCACACCATTTGGAAAAACTATTGTAGCAATGTACAATCATGAATAAAATAGATGTGTCTAAAAATCTTACAATCATCAGTGTAACACTAGAGATGGGAGTACTAAAGACATGTTTTGTTATTAATATATAGATTAAAAAGTAATGAGCCAAAATACTGTATTGTGACAGTCCAAGATAACAATAATAATAATGATAATAATAAGTAGAGGAGATTTGAACACAGTCTTTCAAGCTCTCTTCAGTCATTGACTCTATCTTATATAACTAATATACATGACCACATACATGTGAAAGAGATAAATGATCTCCAATATAAATATTTTATGCTGAACCAGCACACATCAGTTGACCTGGAGCATCATCTTCCACACACATATATAATCAGGGTTCAGTTTGTAACAAAGTAGCAAACCTTCAATCTTTAATGAACAGACTCCAATCCTCTCCACTCTACAAAATCAAAGTTCGGTTACTAAGATATTTAAAACAATTGGTATTCTTAAAGTTGATAATAATCCAAGCTAAAAAGATACTAATATTTTTTTATCACTAGATGATGAAAGATTTGTGTTTTTGAACACTGATTATTAAATCAAGACTTTTATAAACTATTTAAAACATTAAGAATAATTTCTATATCATTTTCTGAATAGATAAGAATAACATAATCTTTAGCATATTAAATATTAAGAACTCAAAAAAGATAAGAATTGTTTTTTTTTGCTTTTTAGTCAGTTCAACTTAAAAACATTCCTACCAAATTCGTGCTATCTCATGATGCATGCTTTAATAAAGCCACAAGTAAACTGTTTCAAAGACTACTATCATAAAATGAAAGCAAAGTTGGAATTAATAAACATCTTTATTTAATCAGTTTCCATTTGAAATAAATTAAAAATTTCACTAGTAATTATATTCTCGTTTTGTCATAAAAACTGAATATTATGAATTAAGTTTTATTAATAACCAATTCATTTAAAACAATTTGAATCAAATGACCAAATCAATAAAAGCAATATATAAGTTGTATTTTTGTCATATATATTGAAGCAGTCAATCTTAGCTTAAGATTGAGCTTCATGTTTTCACCTACTAACTTGCATTCAAACCCTATATCCCATCCCGCTCCTTTTGTCATGTATCTATATTTTATGTATATATTTGAGATGAGCGCCTAAGTTATAAAATTCTAATGTTTCAGTAACATTTTTATTATTATTATTATTAATTCTTGTTTATTAATTATTAGTTCCTTTTTATTAAAGTATTATAGGTGCGGCTCAAATATATATATATAGGAGCAAAATACTAACAAAATATTGATTTTTTTGTAAATATTTTATTATACGTCATTTGTAAACTTTTTCTTTTTATTATTTATTTAAAAATATATTTATTGACTTAATAAAATTGTACAGATGCATAATAAAAACACTTTGTAAATGTTGACTCATCCATTGCTGGCATTGGTCTGAAAAAAGTATGCAAGAGCCATTCTCCGCACTAGCAGGTTATAAAATGAGCAGATACGTACTATTTAGTTGGCATTGCCCACCCCTGCCAGTGCAAAGAATGACCCAATAATGCTAACTTATCAGCTGGGATAGATGTAGTATGAATTCAATGCCCCTCTAGAAGAATCTGACATGTTGCAACACAGACTACTTCTTCTACAATACACTACAATGTGGATATATTGGGTCCAAAATTCATGTAGAGTCTGTAGGCCAAACTAGTAGGCTCCATGTATTGTTAAACAAAAATCTAGAGGATAGTATCTTATCCTTGTCTTTAAGAGCTTTAAGCTTATCGCAAAATACAGCATTGGGATCCGGTGTTGGTTGTGTGAACTTTGTCCTGCACCTTGTGTACCAAAAAGCATATGTCAGGAAGATTGATAACCTGATTACTGTAAAGTCTCCAGAGAAGAGACAACCCCTGATGTCCAGGATTTTATCCACTGCTATAATGCAGTGTTGAGAGATAATTCTTCGAATACTGTTATAGCCTGGACATACATTTAACAGGTGATTAAAGGACTCCTCTCCTCTAGAACAGGCATGACAAATAGGGTCTATTTTATTTAGAAACCGTTTGTAGTATAAGAATGTATTAGTTGGCATGGAATCCATATTCACCTTAATCAGATAATCCAAAAGTTTGGGCTCCAGTAGCAGATATTTAAATATTGAGGTGATTTTATGATTGCTGCACCCTAGGTGAGCATAAATAACTGTATTAACAGGATTCAGCAGGCAATGTGCCTGCCAGATGTTGATTTTATTATTAAACCCTGTTATTGAGTGCCCTATGTATAGAGATTGTTGTTTAATAATGGTGTCAAGCCATGTGTGTTTACTGGGGGGAGGTCTGTCAGTAGGTATTACAGTCTCTATAATATTTGATAGAGGGTATTTTTTCCCCAGATTTACTAAAAGTGAATGCCCTTTTTGGAAATTGATTGTCTGTATTGAATGGAGACCCATACCGTTCTGTTTCCTGTGAAACTGAAGTCTGCGGATGCTAATTGCAGTGGTCCGACCTCTCCATAAGAGCTGACCACAGAGCCTCTGAATCTGTAAGGTGAATAATTTGGTAACTGACATTATTGGCAGGTAGTAATTTATGCTCGCCATAATCTTCATATTAATAAGAGCAATCTTCCCTTGTAGGGACAGGTATGTCCTTGACAGCGACTGAACCACCTTAGTAGCATTGCTTATGATGGTTTTTTGTAGGCAGACAGACATAGCAGTCTGTGACTTGAAGATAGGAAACCCCAGAAAACACTGAGGTTCCGCTAAAAAATTGGATAGTATTTTCCTACCAGTGTTGATGCACCAGGATGACGACTTGTGAGGATTGATGGATAATTTATAATCTTTAGTATAATTGGAAATTATGGAATGAAGTGTCTTCAGATATTTACGAGATGGAAGAATCACAAGTATGTCATCCATGTATGCAAAAACTTTGATGTTTTTCTTAAGCCGGGGCACATATATACCTGGAAGCTGATCTAGCTCTTTAATCAGAGGGTCGATGTACTTTATGAACAAAAGACCACTCAACGGTGAACCTTGTGGTATGGATCTTGAAGGGCCAAATCCATCTGAGTAATGTCCATTTATGGAAATATGAATATGCCTATTATTCAGGAGATTGTCCAATATCTGAATTATCTGTTTTGATATGTCCAACTGAGATAGCAATTCAAGAAGAATGTTGACATCTACTGTATCAAAAGCATTGGACACATCCAGCTGGACTGCCACAGGCCGGGATTTTCTGTTAGATCTAATGTGATCAAGCAGAATTTTCACTTCACCAATTGCAGTCAGCGCCGATGATCCCCTCCTTGCATATTGAGAGGCCGATATATCCTGTAAAATGGCATTCTGAATTTTTTCTTTTATTATACCCTCCATGACTTTGAACAAAATTGGTGTCATCGATATTGGTCTGATACTGCTAAGAGAGGTAGGATCCCGGTTCTTTTTAATGAATGGAACCATGGCGATTGGATATAGGTTAGGAATTACTCTCCTTTCAATGGCGAGGTAGGTTAACATGTTTAATATAATCCTCGCAGTAAAAAAAAATTAAGTGAGTGAACACAAACTTCGGGATAGCATGAATCCCAGGATGAACACTGTCAGGGAGACCCTGCAACCTACTGGTGATGTCTTGGAGTGTAATACCATGATCTGCCTCTCCGGTTGTGCCCACCCACTCCAAGGCAGGGTTTGTGCGGTGACCTAAGAGAAGGTTTTGAAAGTGGTTCTCTATGTGTAAAATCATATTCGCACCAGTAAGGCTACCACCATTGATGAGCAATGAAGTAGGAACCTCCTGTTTCTTTCTGGCCCCCAGAGCCCACCTGAGATAGCCCCGGGTCCAGCAATGTTGAGCTGGCAGGTAATTCTTTGCATTTTTTGTAGCTATTATCTCTGCTACTGCTGATTGTTTTGATCTGTATGAAGCTTTTAACTCAAGTAAGTATTCAATGTTATGATCCTGACCATTGAAGTTTTTAATTTTCCAATTCAGGCTGTCTAATTCACGCATCAGTGTGGTTGTTCCCTTAAGCTTGAAGGTGTATTGAGTAATCAGTGACTGAATAATGCCTATAAATGTACTCCAGGCCTCGACCGGGTGTAGGTATATGAGGTTCACCTTGTGAAAAAGAATGTAGGCCTCTGAGAAGAATGCCTCAGTGGCGTTGGTTTTAGTGAACATTCTGAGACTCCGGTTGACTTTAATTTGTTGAAAGTTGTTCAGCTCTATGAATGCCATAATCGCAAAATGATCCGAAAAGGCTGTCGGTTGCAGTTTAGCCTCTATCCCATAGTGCAATTCGGCCGAGTAGAACATTAGATCAATGAGTGTACGACTGTTTTTTGTATAGAATGAAAATGCATCAGGTGGAAAGAATCCCCTCCCATTGAGAAACACTTTGTTGAGTAGGGGTAAATATTTCTTTGTGAAGGATTCATAGGAGATGTTAAAGTCACCGAGCAGAATGGTAGGTGCATTATTATTATTAGTAATTAGGTTAATTGTGTGGACTATTTTCAGCAGTGTTGCATGAACATTGGCGCTGTATACATAAATCACATTGAAAGTATTCAAGGAGAAGGTAAACTCCAAGGCAATTAGGTTCTGATCTAGATAAATTGTTCTGAAGGAGGTTGGAGCCAGAAGATTATTTATTATTACCCCAACTCCTCCCCTAGCCACATGACCTGTAGATAAATGGGTGAAACCTATTTTACTAAGTTCTGATTTTATGAAGTAGTTTGAGTTTAGGTGATATTTTGTTTCACCTATGAACAACATATGTGGTGAGTTTTGCCTAAAGAAATGCCTGATGGCATTAATACGACCGAGGGAATTAATACCTCGGATATTGACAGCAGAGATTAAACATTTATTGTTATCCATTGCAAGGTGGCCCGCTAGATTCCACCGCAGGCGGTTTCAATGAAGCATCAGCAGACTCTTTTTTTTATTAATTTCCTTGCGGATGTTTTGAGGGATGTTTAAATCTGAAGTGGGGAGGTCCACAGGCAAACCATTGGTAGGATAACCAGTTAACAAATCAGATGGAAGATTAATCTTGCGTTTCTTTTCTGTGGCTCCTTTATGCTTATTGTTCGTTGCATTTGATATTGTGGGTTTCGACTTTTGCCTCACTGGGAATGCCATCTCTTCTTCTCCTGAGCTAGGACTAGATACAACCCATGGTTTTCTTTTATGACTGGTGCTAGGAGTGATGAATCTCTCCATCTCATCTGCAGACCAGGAAGCGGCAGAATCTACCGGTGTTTGGCAAGGATTGATATTTTCATTAGCCACAGCTATCAGTGTATCACTAGGACTTGGTGAGATGTTATATTTACCTTGGATGGAGTTAGGTTTAGGTATTTCCGTCTTTTTTTTTTGTTTGGTTTGATCATCGTCTATATTGTTTTCACCAGCTTTATTACTAGATGCTGTAACTGAGCTAAAGCCTAGGCCTTCATGCAAACTCCTAGGTCCAGAATCGTGTGAATCTTTTGGTTTTGATTCCAATGGCCTTTGATTACTGTTTTGGTGACTATAGTTATGTGATGTGTTATGTTTGTAATCCTGATTACTGTTAATTAAGGAGGGCTGATTCCTTTCATGTATTAGGATACTTTTTTTATTTGTATACTTTAAGTTGAGTTCATCCTCCTGTTCTACATTGTAGTGTTGTGCACTCGGTTGTTGTGAAGAATGTTGTACCTCCAGAACTGAATGTGAAGTCTGTTGTTGCCTACATCTGTGAGTGCGACCTTTTTTTTGACCACAAGATGAACATATACGATTCAAACACTCCTTAATCAGGTGAGTCCTTTGTCCGCAGTAGAAGCACTGTGGCCTAACACCTGAAAAAGATAATATCATGGGACAGCCTCTAGCCGACAACACTGTTGGAATATCTGTTGGCACTATTCCCTTTTTTAGGAGCAGTCTAAATGTTGCTTTGTTCGAGAGAATGTTGTTAAATGTTTTGTCAATTGGAAGGTAGGTGAAACTTGTCACCTTGCCAAAGGGTTCCAATATCTCTTGTAAATAAGATTCATCTATTCCTGAAATGCAATCTTTTATTGACCCATTTAGAGTGGATGATCTGTTTATATCTACAGTTACTATGATCTTATCATCCAATACTTTAAATTTGCTTTTAAAGTTATTCCTGCCAGCCCAGGTCTTGAATTCGACTGCTATATAGCGGTCATTCGGATGGGTAGAAATCCTATGAATTTCGTTTGCAATATTTGCTGTTCTAATTAACTCAAACAAGGCATTCATTGGAAATTTAAACAGAGCACACTTTAGGTCCGTTACCGCTAGTATAATGCTCTTATCATTGCTATAGTTAGCCAGTGATTTCAGAAGCATGTTTGGAATAGTCAGGTTAAAATTTGACACAATATTATCCATTTGCTCCACTGAAAGTTGATTTAGTGTAATATTGCTTTCAATTGGATCCACTTGAACCAGATCATCTTCATAGTGTGATTGCTGTTCTATCAACTCAAGAATGTCCATTCCCACAGTTTTTTGATTTGTATTGCTGCCTTGTTGATCAGTATTGTGACCTGCAGGAAGAAAGGGTTGGCCATTGCTAGAGTGGTTAACCGACCCAGATTGTGTCATTCCAGCCCGAGCTGCACTAGCATATGACATAGGAAGTGTGAAACATTTAGTTTCATCAGCAGGTTTAGTTTGTAGTTTAGTAAAATTTTCATTATTTGCTTGTGTGAGATTTAACAAATTATGATCAAGATCATCTTGTTTTCCCATCAATAAGGTATGTTTTGAAGTGACAGGAGGGGAGACATTATTGTGACAAGTGCTGAGTGGTGGATGACCAGCTATGGTATGAGATTCTAACGGATATTCAAACGATTGTGTTTGTAAATTATTTTTATTTCTATTTGGATAGATTCAACTTTTCTTTGAGCCATCCCGCGTTATTTCTAGTGCTGTTATGAAAAATTAAACTGGGAAATGATTCACTATGTATTTGACTATGATTAGATAGTAATTTTGTGCTTGGATGCTTATCATTCAGGCTTAATGCAAGGGGATTTGTATATACAGTTTTATTAGCTTTTGGCCTATATGCGTTTATAATGTTCGTTTTGTCTTCTGATGTGGAAGAAAAACAATCAGCATCATCGGCTAGCACCCTCTGTTCACCAGAAATGGGTTGATTTTTAGTTAGCTGGTATGTTAGTATATTTTTGGGCAGGATTTTGGATGTTTGATGACTCAAACTGGGGTTAGATTTAGGTGTATTGTGCGACTCCCGGTTATTAAGTTTGGTTTTGCAGCCATTGGCAGTGCCATCCGCCTTCACGTGTACAATTGACATATTCTCAGAAATTGATGTATTAAGAATGGAATGGTTTTTGTTTTTTTTTTCCTATTTCTTTTTGATTAAATTCCGGATTATTCCTATTATGACCTGATTTATTGAGATTGTCCGATTTACAATCATTATCCTGACAGTTATGCTCATCGGGTGTCTTGTAATTGATACACAATGCTCTTCCGATCTATTACGTTGGACTCTATTACGTTAGTCCCAGAGCACAAAATATCGGCATTATCGGAATTGAGATTTATATTTATTTCAACTCTGTCTTCTATTGTGAGTTCATTACTATTAATGGGGGTTGCCTCATCAGATAGAACTTTAGTTTTATTTTGTTTTGAAATATTAGGTGCTGTTTCATAATTGCTCTCACTGTTTTCAATTATTTCTATGATATGTTGTGTGTCTCCGCTATCGCTATTACATTTATTAAGAGCCTTAGACTCTAAGCTGTACGATCGAATTTTTATTCGCACTGTTAATTCTATTGCTTCTACGTTTTGTCACGTCGACTGCAGCGCCAGTTATATCAAAGCATGGCGAGCAGTAATCTAAAGTGATGCAATCATTAATCATTTCATTTGACTTTCCGTGTGTCCATTTCTAGAGGTTTTTTATCAGTGTGTTTTTTTTTATTATCAATACCATTATTATTAATTTTGTAGCAGGTTTTTTTATTAGATTTTTTAAATAATCTAAGCGACTGTTGTTTCTTCTTCTTATGATTCGTTTTTTTATATTTGGTAAAATGCGTTGGAGCTGCTGGCTGTATCATCGCTGTCTTTTCGCCGGAACGTCCAGTCGTGATAGGAACTTAATTTATCTGTAAGTAAATCTTTGATTTCTTTAATTTTGGGGGTGTTTGAACAATTGTAACTTTTAATTAATTTCAGACATTTGTTATAGTTATTCTTAATATTACATGAGCTTCTAATGGAATGTATATCGAGACTATTTGTTTGCTCTTCTGCAACAGGCCCTGTTTTACCGCAATCAAAGCACTCAGCGTTTTGTGCAGAGCCTAGGTTCATGTTATAGTGCGGCCTTGTGGTTACGTTCATATTTACGTTATCTTGCAACTCGTTACTTTTATTTATTTCCCCTAAATTAGTTATATTAGACATATTTAAGGATTGTCCAAAAGACATATTTTTGATTCAATGGATTTGGTGCTTCAGTAAGATTGCTACAGCTGGCTGTTTGTATTTCTGTATTAGGCGAACTTCCAATGAAGTCTTCGTTGCTAATGTCTACCATTAGACCTTCGATAACGTCTTCAAGAGGTTTTTTCTGTACGACATATTTTATAGTTTTATTTTTTTTTTTTTATGATAAAGAAACGGATCCTTTTTTTTGGATCTTGTTAGAATACTCCAAGAACCTTTGTTAGATTTATTTTGTATTTTAATTTTCCCATAACTAGAATGATTTTGCTTTGTAATTTGGTCTATGTTAGCCGCTTTTATGCACGGACCAAATTTTACATTATAATTCGGATTGTGAGTAACCGAACTCACATCCATTTAGATAAAATATAAGAACCACTTACCTTAAACGATTTCAAGGCCTTTTTTCCGATGGTTATAATTTTAGGGAATCTTTAATAAAAAAAAAAAAACTTTTGGGAGCTCAGGAAGGTGCTTCCTACTCAGACTATACCTAACGCCACCTACCACCTAACTTTTTCTTTTTAAAGTTCTTTTTTTTTTTTTTTTACCTATTATATTGTTTATTTTATAAAATCCAAAAAGGAACAATGCAACTGTTAATTGTCTAAAAATAATTAAAGGGTTGGAAACAATAGTGTTTTAATCTGGGGAAGGTATTTTTAATTAAAGTTTTTACTTAAAATGGGGATTAAGATTAAAGATTTTCGTTTGTCATAAACATTTTGTCAAATCTATTTCTAATCTGGAAATAGATTTGAATTTATTTTTGACATTATCTTACATTGCATCTTTCAAAAAAAAAAAAACAATGAACAAAGGAAACTTAATATTTTAGATCAGAGATTAGATTTTAAAGCTAAAACTACTAATTAAAAGCATTTCAGAAATACTTGAGCAGAGTATAAAATGGCCTGATAAAAAATCACCAACAGATAGAATAGCTACTATTGAAAAAACTGTATTGTAAACATATTACATGTCGCTTAAAATGATGTAAAAGTAAATCCACCACCATTCCCGGCCCTGTTGGGTCATCATCTTCTGCTGCCATACCATTCTGCTGCCCAAGAGTGAAGTAAAAGCCCGACCTAAGAACTTTAGAATGCTAATAGAAGCTTGCTGCCACCAAAGAACTTGTATTTCAATTGCCATGCATGAGCAGACTTTAAAATATGGACTCTTAAAATTGCAAGGTAACTTTTCAAGCCATCACCTCAAACTAAATTTAGCCTAACTCATCTATCAAGATTTCTTTTAATGTGTTATTTAACTTTGTTTTTGTATGTAATTTGCTTTTAAGTGAGTTCTATAAATTTAATTTTCTCTCATATGCTCGTAACTTTCCTTAACTTTGCTGCGGTCATTAATTTATATGTGTTTATTCTTTGATTTATATATCTGCCTGTTTATTATTAATATGCCAATTTCCAGCAATCTGGTGAACTTAATTTCTAAAATCATTTTTGTCTTTCAATTAAATCTCCATTAATTAAGGTTTTTAATGTTCCCTCAAAATATGTTATATGATGTATGTTTGCCAGTTTGTTTTTTTACGAATCAACATTTTATGTTGATTTATTATAAAATTATTTGTTCTACTCTGAATAGAATAAAGTAATTCTACCCGGGGTAAATCCACTATTCAAGCTAATTAACACTTCGAAATCTTTTAAAATGTTTTTTTTTAAATTCTGAAAGAGTGACCCATTAATTATTTTCTATAACTGCCAGTCATCTTTTATTTTCCATATTCTTAAAATGTCAAATATTGTATTTAAATATTCCAGTTGCTATAAAAACCATGAGGGTGGGTAAATTGTAATATTTTACTGTTTTAGTTATTAAGTAAAATCTTGTCTCTATATATATTATAACTGCATAGCATATTATTTCTCTAAATTATGGCATTCAAATAAGGGCCATTCACTTTAAAGCAGTAAACTTATTCAATGTCATTAGTGACATTTGTCATTACTGCATTACTGACATTTGGCCTTATCTTCATGTTTATATATATTATGTGCTTCTAGTCTTCTAATCTGGGGGTTGCAACAAGTTTGAACCCATAG
This sequence comes from Epiperipatus broadwayi, assembly GCA_028023455.1. Classification (NCBI taxonomy): domain Eukaryota; kingdom Metazoa; phylum Onychophora; class Udeonychophora; order Euonychophora; family Peripatidae; genus Epiperipatus; species Epiperipatus broadwayi. Next base: position 409,721 of record JAQFVV010006309.1, read on the forward strand.
ATTTATTTCTCAATCTTGTCCTGAGGATAGTTAATCTTCCCAGGACCATTTATTTTGTATAAAAAGGCCTCTGGTGGTGATTCCCTAAGTCTGGCACATGCTATACCTATCCACTTTCTTCATACAAAAAGGCCTGCATGTCAGCAATGTCCACAGCATGCCTATCTACTTCATCTTTCATCCAGAAGCATGACTTTTCCTGTTATTTCTTGGTTATAATGTCACACCGCAAACTTCTTTGTATTATTATTTCTTTTATTCATGACCCAGTTTTAATGCTCTAATATTAAAATTGTGCTCTACTTAAAATATATATAAATGCCAACTACTTCTAGTTTTATTAATTAAATTTATTTCAGTCTTATACAATCCCACCATCGTAATTTATTCCTATATTTAAGAGTATTTATTTGTCTTGGGGAAAATAAAGCATTCTTCTTACCAGCGCTAATTAAAAGAAGTATTTTATCATATAATAAAATATGTTTTCAAATGTATTTTATGTATTTTCACGACCGTAATGGCATGAAAATGGTTTATATTATATCTGTAATGAAATCTCGGAACACCCCTAAATGATATTAGTCACCACATTTCAGAACCGTAATCCAAAGCGTTAATAGCAATATTATGTAATTCTTTCTAATAATTGATTGGCATCTTAATATTGGACCCACCAAAGACGTGTTTATTTATAATATAGTATTTAGCTAATAAAAGAGCATATGAGAAATAATAGCATGAATGACATATAATTATCTATTGTTTGGTAGACTGCGTGCTCATTCACGCACATACTAATGTATGCCATTAATTTATAAATGTATTAATAATTAGTCATTATATTAAACTATATTTATATTGTCTAACTTGTTTGAGTAGTTCGAATTCCTTTTTCTCCACTTCCACACATACAGCCATGTGTGTATATATTTTAGTTAAGTCATAGTTAATAGATGTCTCATTGTCTTTACGATTTGCTAGTGGGGTGGATTAAGAATTAATTCTCATGTGCCATCATTGTTATGTAATCCATTAGGTGTTTGATCTGGGGCTTAGAGAGTGGCTTCGAATTCAGGCTGGTCCCTGACCTAAATCTCAGGCTTGACTGAGTTTGAAGTACATTTTGTAAGTTCCAGCTCATGTTAGATGGATAAACATGTTTTGACCGGTACAATATATATTGCACTCCCGGTAACAAAAACAATGTCTTCAATGTTTTTTGATTAGGGAAAACCACAATGAGTATTAGAAGCAACTTATTTAACAAAATCTTTGAAAGAATTATTATTGTAAAGAAATAACAATAATATTGCATGATAATTGCTGAATTTTTTTCTATCCTTTTAAAATTGAGACAGCGGAAGCAATCAATATGTTAAATGGTATAACTTTATGAATCCACATATTTTAAAAGTTTTGAAACTAACATATCAGTGTCATGTTTTAAATTTTTTCCCAGGAAACCATCAGAAACTATTCAGTTTCATGATTAAAATTATAACTATCTGTTTAAAGTTTATTAAGTTGAATATTACAGATCATGCAATGTTATTCAAGGAGTGTAATATAATATAAAGTTCCACACTTTGTGACTGTTAATGTTTAATCTATTTATAATATATGAACTTGGGGGTCAACCTTATGAAATGGTGAAACATTATCTTTCTTTACATAATATTTTTCTCATTTTAAATAACAATGGTCAATTTTCTTTACTGTTTTTCATAGTAGAATAAAGAAATAGAATGAAATTCTTTCCCATTGTTACTGATCTAATATTCACAGATAGTGTTCATTACTTACACATATAGTTTATATTGTGATAAAGCATGGTGTGGGGTATTAACCTATGCCTTGTGTATTTTTTTTAAATCAAATTTTTATATATTTTGAATTTAAAATAAATTTTTCTTACATAGCGACTCATTATAAATGCTTAACGATGTGTTTGATTTGGCACCAATTGTCCTCTCAAACTGGGGTAAAGATGTATATTATACAATAAATTGTGTCATGACTACTTTTTGTTTGATCAATAGATTGGAATGGATACAAGGTGAATTTTATATGCAAGTTTATTAAAAAAAATGATTCTGTTACAAATCTTGTTTCTAAATTAGAGACTTGGTGAATAAGCTTATATTTTCAGAAATTCATATTTAACAGCTTTATTTTATTTACAGGGCTTATTAAAATTATTAGAACTATTTAAAAGAAGTATGTATAATGATTATATTAATAAAATCTATCAAAATTGATCAAATATGAAATGATGAAAATATTTTTCTATACATGATTGAAATAATATTATTACCATATAAAACAGGCCATCCGTGAATTGAATGTTATATCATTTTACAGATTAATACATTATTTTTAGTATATCAGAAAAATGTCTAAAGTGATCTTGAACAAGTTTTGTGACTAAATTTTCTTTGCAGAGAATTGTTGAAATCCAATATCTAAATCTCTATATTTCTTATGAAGCTCTAAATTCAACTGTATTTATATGTTAGACTATTTCCATCATCTTATATGAGTATTGAATATCTTTAAAATAATTTAACTTTATTTAATATTCCAAATGCATTTAATTGTTAGTAATAGCAAACAGGTTGCACAATGTTTCAAGAGGTATTATTCTCCCCTCTTCTTCATGTGTTGCCGGACTGACCAGTGACAGTACTAGTATGGGAATTAAACCTGGACTCTTAGATTCTTGAGTATTGAATTTGAAGGTAATGCCCTAACCAAATGAGCCATCTTGCCAAAGGCAATAGTCAGTAGAAATTTCATATACTTATCTATGAAGTTTATCCTGATTTCTCCATTTTTTCCTAAGAGCAAAGTTGATTAGTAGTTTCCATATAATCACACTAAGTTGACTTATAGGATTGTGTGTCATTGTCATGTGAGTAACTTCTTTAAATTTTCTTCTTTGTACCTTTCTTCTATCCAATATTTGTGTATTTTCCCAATTTCAATAAAAAAGTTTGTTCAGAAACCTGCGATTTGAAAAAAGAAAAAATCCAAATAGAACAAACTTATGAAAAACAGTCATCCATTAGCTATTATTAAGAAAACCATAAATAGACACCAAAAAGAATCATCAAAAGAAAAAACAATTATTGGTATTGTAGTATACCCATACATACTAAAAATAGCAGACAAATTAAGGAAAATCTGCAATCAGTATAACATTAGAACAGCTTTCCAGAGTAATACCACACTACAAAGAATTCTAAGATCTACAAAATCTAAACTTGAAATGTTGGAGAAAAAAAACTGAATCTATGAAATACCATGTGAATGTGGAAAAATGTATAACGATGAGACCAGTCATCCCATTGAAAATCGCAAGAACACAAACTGATGATTAGAAGAGTGAAATTAAGATGTATGTACCAATGAACATATATATGTTCAATTGGGAAAAAACACACAAATATTGGATAGAGAAGAAAAGGTACAAAAAAGAATATTTAAAAAAGCTGCTCACATGGCAATGGAAAACAATCCCATGCATCAATCTAGTGTGACAATACATAATATACGGAAACCACTAACCAACTTTGCTCTTAAGAAAAAGTGGAGAAATCAGGAGAAACCTCATAGATAAGTATATAAAATTTCTACTGTTGCCTTGGCAAGGATGGCTCAGTTTATTAGAGCATTACTTTAAAATTTAATACTCAAGCCTCTATGGGTCCAGGTTCAATTCCCATGCTAGTACTGTTACTGGTCAGGTCAGAAATATCTGAAGAAGAGAGGAGAATAATACCTATCAAAATGTTGTGTATATTCTAACCTGTATGCTATTAATAATAGTTGAATGTAAAGTTAAATTTTTTTAAAGACATTCAATACTCATATTAAATAATGGAAATAGACCAATATATAAATACAATCCGTTTTTAAATCTTTATATTTCTTATCGAGCTCTAAATTCAATTATTTATTCTAAGCGAAAAAATGTCTTCTTTTTTAAAAAAAAAAATCAACTCACTAATAAAAGAATAATTATCAGAAATCAAATTAAAATTAATTTTTTAGCGAACCCAAGAATGGATATTACTTGTAAATGCAAGACATTTTTAAAAGTCTTAAAATTCAATATATTTGGATTATTATTTATTTTTTAATACAATTATCACTTTAAAAGTTGAAGGATATTAGTCTATGGTTTGTACGACAATGTAAACTTATAATTACAGGAGTAATATAAAATTGTTTTGCATTCTGATTTCTAAGTGTAACACAATCCATTAAATATAACTGTTTGAGATTGAATACCTTGAAATTTTTAACAGTAACGAAGTGATTATGATAGACAGTCTATGCGTTATGACAAAAATTTATTAGTAGTTCATTTGAATTTATAACACTATTGTGTCAGCAAGTATGACTGGGTAGCCCATAAATAAATATATACAATAAAAGACTCATTTAGGTAATCAGAATAGCGAATAGTCTGCAACAACTCTACCTCTACAGTTTGCTAATGTTCAATTCCCTTGATCTACATTCAGGTTGGCTGCTACAAAATGGTTCACAGTGGGCTAGGTTTATGCATACCTTGGCCCCAGTCCAGTTTAGCTTCACATGAATGCTTCATAGTATAGCATTGCGACTGACCTTAAGCTCCTTACAGTTTCCATCTCTACAACAGTCTACCAGTAACTCCACTTGGAAACCGCTGGAAACTCAACTCTTTTTTCAGCTGCTATCCAGACTGTTTCCTCAGGCTAAGGTTTCTCAATCTCTGTGAGCCTATTCTGCTATGCCCATGAACTACATTTCCACTGAGTGCTGGACCTTAACCGAAGCACTGATGTGAGATTCCCCCTACTGAAATTGAACAGGAAAGTCTACTGGAGATACACATGAATAATGGCCTGACGTAGTTGTTAATACTCTTTTTATAGCTTCCTGATAACTGCAACAATTAATTACATTGTCCAATAAGGTAAGATCTCTTATCTAGAAATATTTGCAATCAGCAAATATTTCTCGGAATTGTCGATCGCCATTACGTTAATGCTTTAATTAAATTCCTCAGTTATCAGTGCGCGATCTAAAAACACTAATATTAGTTTTCATTAGTTTTGGGCCAAAATTTATTGTTGCTACAAACATGCACATTACCCCCCCCCCCATAATAATAATATCCAATAAGGAATAAAATCTTTCTTTTTTTGAATTTTTTGAATCTAATGTTGACTAATAAACATTGATAAAATAAATAAGTTGCCATTGTAAAAAAACAAGTTATATCAATGAGAAATTCCAAGAACTGAGAATAGTAAGTTTAAGACTCAGCAAATCTTTATTAACTTAATGATTTATTCTTTCAAAAAAAATTGTAGCCATCTACCTGTTTAATAAAATATTTTTTACTCTTGATAATGAGTTTTATTAAAAATGGCTGTATCAATCTTAAATGTTTTAGTTCTTTAACTATAAACATTTTCATGCCCTTAGCTACAAAAACTGGTCTCCATTTGCAAGGAGTTTAAATCAAGATAAGTTTCACATTTCATAAACCTATGTTAAGGAAAAATTAAAATACTTTTCCTATTATTTCTAATCTTCCTTTACTATTATTACATTATTTTTGTCAACTTAATAAATAAGCCACCAAGATTGTCAATCTAGACAAATTGTAAGACAGATCATTTTAAGACCACCTATTTTTTAAAGATCTTTTTTGCTTTCATGGTAGACGTGGAAATCTTTCAATTATAGATGCCTAAATGTATAGTTTTCGCTAAATAAAACTTTTGTCCCAAATTCAGTTTAAAATGATTAGTATTGATTCAATCACTTCATATAAAGATCACAATTAAGAATCCCAAAGCTTTTAAATATTCTTTTGACATTGCTTTCTCAGTGACAGGAGCTTGTATAAAAAAATTGGATGCAGAATTAATGTATGTGTAATGAAATGTGGTTGTATAAAACATAATTTTAACATCACAATTAGCTCAACGATTTTTTTTGTAACTTTAGAGACTTGAGATAATTGAATTTTACATCAGTTTAAGTGACTAAAGACAGCAAGAACTACCTTTAGCCTTTAATGAATAAACATATTAATTCTCAAAAAATCAAAAATACTTTTTGTCAGGTATTGTTTATTGGATTTTCATAAACAACTTTCATATCTGAAAATCATTTCATTATCCTCTCACATGTAAATCTTGATTAAAGACGACACACACACACATATATATACTTATACATGTGTAACTAATCAATACAGAATTTTAAATTATATGAAAACACTGAAGTACCTATTTGAGTTAAAATTAAAATACTGCTTAACACTATCCTAGCAATTAAAAATAAAATAGAAATTCACATAACATTACAATACTAGCCAAAACAACAAAATTTTTATCAAAATTCTAACACAATCATGGTTTCATCTATTAGCAAATAGGCCTTCTTGAGTGAAATTCAATTATACATGCAACATTTATATACAAAACAAAATAATCTCCCCATCATTCATCTCAACAACTAACTTTATTTAACATCAAAGAATGTCTTCATGAAATTGATGGCCTCAGATTCAAAAAATTTTATCACCAGTTTCTTTTACGCTTTTTTTCAATTCATTTTTTTCATAAAAGATAATTTTTGCACTGTCAAATAATATTTTACGATATCTATTTTTAACTCTTCTCTTATGAACTTTAACTCTTTCATTAAGACTTAATTTACTCTGATCTATATAAATTTTATGATAATTGCAAGGTATCTTATAAACTACTCCAGGAATAGATTTGCAATCAATTGATTGTTTTGAACTATTTAGTAATGAATTTAAATTTAAGCCTTTCTTCTAGGCCACATTCATACCACCCAATAAACAACTATTCTAATAAATCAATTTACTAATTGATACCTAATTGAATTTGATAAGTTAAAATTTTTAGATTTAAGTTTTGATAAAGTTGATAGTGCTTTATTTTGTAGTCATTTTATTAAAGCAAAAAAATTAAAAAATATGATAAGGCCAGACAGTTATCAGCCTTCTACTTATAAGAAACTTTATTAAATTTTTGTTATAGGAATAGAAGACTTAATAATTTTGAAAATAATAGTTATATTCAGAGGAGTTAATTTGCTTCTGACTATATTGAGTTAGAATATAATCATGAATTTATTAAAAACATTATATTTAATAAAAATATCTATAAATCAGTTAATAATAAAGATTTAATTGATAGTGTGAATAAAGAGTTTAATTTTTTGCCCTATAAGGCATCAATTAGTAAATTGATTTATAAGAATAGTTTTTTATTAGGTTGTATGAATGTCGCTTGGAAGAAAGGCTTGAATTTAAATTCATTACTAAATAGTTCAAAACAGTCAATTGATTACAAATCAATTCCTGGGGTGGTTTATAAGATACCTTATAGTGGTCATAAAATTTATGTAGATATGAGTAAATTAACTCTTAATGAAAGAGTTAACATTCATAAGAATAGAGTTAAAATAGATATCATAACTCAGCTTTGTATATTCATGAACTGAATACAGATCACAAAATATTATTTGCCAATGCAGAAGTTATCCTTTATGAAAAAAGTGAATTAAAAAGAGTAAAAAAAACCTGATGATAAAAAATTTTTTGAATCTAAGGTCATCAAACTCATGAAGACATCCATTGATATTAAAGGAAATTGATTATTGAAGTGAATGATGGAAAGACTGTTTTGTTTTGTATTGTGGGAGTACCATATGAGCCTCATCTAAAACAATTTGTGTTTCTTTGTGAATTTAACTGTGCCTATATTGAATCAACACATATAAATAACATACACCTTTCTTAAGCTTTTCATATATCAGTTATATACATAAACTAGTTAGTATTAAAAGAATAATTCTAAAAATGAATAATTCTAATTTGTTTATACACATACATAAATAAATGTTTTCAACTAAAAGTATTTTTTTTTATTAATCAAAACTTGACATTTGACAAAGCCTTAAGTCAACATTGCATTTTTATCAGTTGAAACAAAGGAAATAAACGTTTGGGGTTCATTACAAATTGTATATTTTAAACAATAGAGAGCGTGAGCATGATTATTAAAAAATAGATGTGCCAATTGTTTTGACTGTCCAAGCTGCAAACATACTTTGTCTACATGTGCTACCAGTATCTCGGTGCCAGCAGCAGATGAATAATCTAAAGCTGTCACTAAAAAGATGTATTACCTGGCCTGTAGCTTTTGTCGTTGGACTTCTCGAGATGTGGGTATTCCAGATCAGTCAGTCGGTAAGATATAATCAGTGATTTATGTAAAAATTAGAAACTGATAACTTATATCAAATTTATTGCTATTCTATTTTTTTGGATAGTTCCATTTGGTACTTTCTGTTTTTTTTAAGTCTTTAATAATTTAGTTAAACAAATGATAATTAATTTACTTTAATGTATTAATTTTTAGGTTTCAGAAATTTGAATTAATAATTATTTGAACAAAGTTTACATATTTATCAGATGCAATATTGATTATTAAGTCACCTTTTTTTTTACATTGATTTTCTTTCTTGATATGTGAATAATATGATCTTAAATCTTCAATCCAACTTACCATCTTTAATCTATATGCTAGATAGGTGCTAATTACATAGCCAGGCTTGGCCGCTTGATGGCGTTGTTGCCAATCAAAAATGATACAGTGCAATGTTACCGGGCTACAATTTTTAAAATACGGTGACTTATGGGGCCACATAAACAGCATTTGTAGGTGTTCTTGGCTAGAGAGAATGCCAGCAAGTGGCCGGGCCTGGCTATGTAATTAGTGCCACTAGATATATTGGATAATTATTACAATATAGCAAAACAAAATATTACACAATCCAATGATGCTCATTTGTGAAGACTAGTAGTCAAAACTTAGTCTGGGGAATATAGTTTGTACTACTATTTGCTGACTATTGATCTCTTTTACTTTTTTAAATGGCACCATAATAGAATCATATAGAGTGGATTGCTCCTCCTAATTGTTGTTATATGCTTCTATTTGTTGCTTCTCTCATAAGCATTATAATATTTATCTTTATTTAAATATATTTTATATAGAAATTAATAATAAAAAAAATATTCACAGTATTTAATTTTATAAATAATTGTCTTGATCTTGAGACAGATAAAGTCGAACACATGCTGACCATGTAACATTTAATTAAAAATAAAGTATGTTTTCTTCTTACACATTTAATACATGTCAGGAACAGTGCATTTAAAAACTAGAACAAGAAACAAAATTATTTTTGTCTTTGACCAATAGTGGAGATAAAACAAAATAGATGTTTAAATTCATGAACAGCAGTTATATATATCTGAATTTTCACATGAATTTGGCAAAACTGAAGCCAAAAAGGAAAATTGCTAAAAAAATTATCCAGCAAAAAATATCTACATTATTATATAATTAAAGGAGCATTGCTATTTCAGCATAGAATTTTTTAGTAATAATTAAATCAAGCAATTAGCTATTATTTAATCCAGATGAATAAGACTTTGACATTAATATTAATTATGAATATAATTTTTCCATCTTACTTCAAACACTTTATATATTAATTTTTTTTATTGTGTATATACACATACACACAATGTAATATTTCGACTATCCTGCTGTCTTCCTCAGAACTATGATATAATAACAAATAAAATAAATAAACAATATAATTAAAAATGTAATCAAAATTTAAAAAATAACACACACAAAAAAAAAAGATAATAGAACTAAAATAAATTAAATTTTATAAAATGGAATTAAAACCAAATAAAATAATCCAGATAATTTAAAATAAAATATATAACATTAAACTGAAATATAAAATAAATTACAGCAAAATGAAGGAAGTGGTAGACTTAGTGACGTTTTTGAAGAATATTATGGTTGTTTATCATAAAAATAGTTATGTAGTCAACTCATTCAATTTTATGAAAGTCTACATTTTATTTGCGACATACTAACGTAGAAGAGTCACAACTTATTCCAAATGTGTTTTTTCTGCATTGTTATTTTTATTTATTATAGAATATTTTTTTATTTGTATATATTGTTATTTAAGCAATACATTTACTTCTGATTAATATTTATAACTTTGTTTATTGCTTAAGCTTTAATCTTAATTGTGAAAGAATTTATTGTTTACAATTTCATCTCAGTGCTATAAATTCATTTTACTAACAATACCTGTTTTTGATCAATAATTTTTATTGAAGAAATTTTTTTTTTGGAGTCACTCCTATCATATAAAACTAAATTTGTAATCCATGAATTAATTAGGGACCCTTAATAAAAAAAAATTTAAATCATAATGTAGACTTGAAAGATCCAATAAACATTACATGATCACCATTTCTTATGCTTGCTATGAAAAATTGCAATTACATTTATAAAACTGTACTATTTGCTGTGGTTCTCCAGATCATATAATATCATAGAAGGAAGCTCTGTAAAGTTAGAAATTTTTTTTTTTTTGAGGAAATATATCTTTCTTTAAAAAAAAATAATTTCCATTTAATGTTGACATTTAGAGATAGGGAATACAATGTTGGTAATAGTATTAATAATTCTGTTTAAATAAAATACCAAATGTGCCTTGCATGGGCACTTTTCATTGCAATTTAATATAATAAAATAAATTCTATTATATTGGATTGCGTTGGGGAGTGTTTGTGTAGGGTGTATATGGTATTTTATTTATATATGTAAATCAATGCAATATAGGATAATAAGTGGAAAGAAATTAATTTTGTTTCCATAACATTATATGATCACCATTTCACATACTGTTAATAAGAATACCAAACTCCCCATACAGTAGTCTGGGGATGTTGGATGAGTAGGCTCTAGATAGGGATTTTATGCACAAACTTTCCTGAATCCATTGATTATGAAGGTTTGCACTAGGTGGCACTACAAAAGAATATACATGTAAATGGAAAAATATGGGTGATTTATTTTGTAAATTATGTAAGGAAGGAATAGAAAATATTAGGCATTTGTTAATTAAATGTAAATGTTTGAAAACAGAAAGGGTACATATAATAAAGTTGTGGAAAAATAAATATGAAAAGAGTGATTATACAGAAAGTGAAATATTGGTTTTTATGCTGGGTTTGGGAAAAGATAAGGGGGATTTAGATATAAAGGTTATAGAGTTGACAAAGATTATGTTGTGGAAATGGGATAGAGCAGATTATGGGTAAATTTAGAGTGGGGAATGTAAAATAAAGTGGCTAACAGGTTTATCTGGGCATAATTGCTGAGATATTCTTGACTTCGTTTAAGGAGAAGCCATAATACATCACATCACATGCTTGCAGAAATTAATCCAGTATAAAAATGAACTAATATTGCTATAACAATAATCTTCTATTTAGTTATCAAGGCAAGAACTACGTCTGTAAATTTAAATGTGTTCGAATTTAGAACACATTTAAGAAAAAAAAAGATTCACTATTTTTAAAACTGTCTTCAAGTAATTAATTTACTTACTTTTAATATTATAAAGAACTATAAAAAAATAATCATTGAAATTGACAAGGATATAAGAGAAATCAACGTCTTCGAAATGAGTTTTCAAAATATATATTTAAGAAGACAAAAATTTACAAAGATGTTCTCTGGCTAGACAATTTATGCCAAGGATTTCTGCTGATGTTTTAAACCTGAACATGTAAATTTATCCCTACTTAATGCCTAAAGTATAATCATCGTAATTCCCATTTAAAAAGTTGTCTTAATAATGGAATATTATATTGAAGAAGATTTTAAATATTTTACTACGCAAATATTTAAAAGAATGAATATTTGGATTACCTCTTTGAAGGATTATCAATGAACTTTATCTTTCAACATTCATCATCATTTTATTTCGTCTAAGGAGGGATATACAACCATTATTCTTTCTCATCTTGGATTACTTCATTGTGTACTTTAAGAACTCTTAACCTTTATTTCCTTTGTGGATAACTATATTTACATGGAAAAATTACTTCGTATATTAAATTGGAGAACTGATAAGATGAACGGTTTATTTTTATTTATTTAATAAAATTTAGATGTTGATATTTTGATATATGCTCTGATAAAAGTGACGGCTGACTAAGGTAAAGTTTTTAAATTATTTCAATTTGGAAGTAAGTTTTATTATATTCCAAATTGAATCTTACCTGACAGTTATCATAATTTCTTTTTAAACATACATAATTAATATAAGAATACATTCTATTATTAATCTAGCGTGAATGGATGTTATCTTATATGACACAATACGTAGATTTATAATGTATGGCGGTATTATTTATTGTACACATGATTTTAAATTATATATATGTAAATAATTACATTATGTTTTTTTTTAATGTTAAATAGTTTATTATTGTATATATAAGCAAAGATTATAATTCTAAATTTTAATATATTTCTATTATGGATTAAAATGTGTTAAACTTGATTTCAATATTAAACAGGTCTCGTTTGTTTATTTTATTTAGTCATTTTATAAAACCAATAATTAATAGACAGGTATGAGCACAGACTTTCACATAACCCACCACTCTCCACACTATCTCATAACACTGATACACTTGAACACACATATGTTGAAAAGATAAATAATCACCAATATACGTATTTCATGCTAAACCAACAATCATCAGTTGGTCCAGATTACCATCTCTACACATATATGCTACAAGTGCTCAGATATATATTAAGATAGCAAATCCTCCTACTTTAATGGACAGGCTCCAATCTACTCCACACTCCAACTCTTCAATCGTCCATCCATTTAATGTTGGCCTCAGGGTGGTCTTTGAGCATTCCATCATCAGATTTTCAATTGGATGGACGGTTGAAGAGTTGGAGTGTGGAGTAGATTGAAGCCTGTCCATTAAAGTAGGAGGATTTGCTATCTTAATATATATCAGAGCACTTGTAGCATATATGTGTAGAGATGGTAATCTGGACCAACTGATGATTGCTGGTTTAGCATGAAATACTTATATTGGTGATTATTTATCTTTTCAACATATGTGTGTTCAAGTGTATCAATGTTATGAGATAGTGTGGAGAGTGGTGGGTCATGTGAAAGTCTGTGCTCATACCCTGTCTATTACATATATAGACACAGGTATATATAAGCCTGTGTATTTCAGCTAAAACCAATAATTATAAATATATTACATGATCACATTTCCTATACTAGCACATTAATTGTTGATAAACAGAGCAAAACTCTTCATACAGTATTGCCACCTGTGCTAACCAGAGTAATCAATGGATGCCAGAAGGCTTGTGCATAAAATCCCTATCTAATGCCTACTCATCCAATATCCCCAGACTAGTTTCTGGTTTGTGGCCTTCGTCAGTTAGGAGCTTTGGATCTGAGAGCACTGCATCTAGATCTTAGGATCTAATGCAACCCTCTAGCAACCACTTTTTATCTCTACTTAACTACAAAACTATGAGAATGAAATTGAAAACACAAAAAATATTTTCAATCTAAGCTCAATAGCTTATATAGTCATATGGGTCTGAACTCAGTTCAGCACCCATACATTTTGGTGTCTTTGGCTCTTTTACAACCATAGCCACCACTATCCTATTAGGCAGGATATTGGATGAGTAGGCATTAGATAGGGATTTTATGCACAAGCCTTCTGGCAAACATTGATTACTCTAGTTAGCACAGGTGGCAATACTGTATGGAGAGTTTTGCTCTGTTTATCAACAATTAATGTGCTAGTATAGGAAATGTGATCATGTGATGCTTAATGGTTTAACACCAATCCTGTCTAATAGGATAGTGGTGGCTATGGTTGTAAAAGAGCCAAAGACACCAAAATATATGGGTGCTGAACTGAGTTCAGACCCATATGACTATATAAGCTATTGAGCTTAGATTGAAAATATTTTTTGTGTTTTCAATTTCATTCTCATAGTTTTGTAGTTAAGTAGAGATAAAAGGTGGTTGCTAGAGGGTTGCATTAGATCCTAAGATCTAGATGCAGTGCTCTCAGATCCAAAGCTCCTCACTGATGAAGGCCACAAGCCAGAAACTAGTCTGGGGATATTGGATGAGTAGGCATTAGATAGGGATTTTATGCACAAGCCCACAGGTGGCAATACTGTATGGAGAGTTTTGCTCTGTTTATCAACAATTATAAATATACATACTCACATATATATATATATATATATATTGAATCAACTTAGTGATTTAATATTTATAAAAATTTATATATAGCTTATACTAAATTTATCATTACTATGGGATATTTGTGGAAATGCCTGAAGAGAGTCAATTGCGATTTCTACTCTGAGCTCGAATTCCGAGAGTAACGAGGTTATTAATAGAGGAGTGGATTGGATTATATTTTAAATCACATCATCCATGGCCTTCTATAAGAAGACCCAAAGTCCGAATATAGTTAGATGCGACTTCCTCGAGTCCTGAAAAGGATCGTCCCGTTATAGTATATATATGTTTAGTTGATTTTTACTTGAAAAGTTCTATTTGCTAATAGGTGAAACCATGTTTGTATAAGAATTTTGATAAAATTTTGTTGTTTTGGCTTACTAGTATTGTAGTATTATATTAATTTCTATCCTATTTGATCTAATATTTACTCTTGGTAAGGCTGTACACTAATATTAACGATAATTGGAGAGTTGGTCACTTCAATGTTTACATTCTCTCTCTCTCTCTCTCTCTCTCTCTCTCTCTCTCTCTCTCTCTCTCACACACACACACACACACACATATATATATAAATTATATAAAAATGTTTTTAAAGAGCTGAAATAAATTTAATATTAATTCTTTTCCCATTAAAGAATGAAGAAACAATCTCAAATATTAATATCAAAATAAAATATTTTTTTTTTGCTAATAAAAGAATATCTCTTTTGTTAGTTATTAATGACATTATATATCAATACTGGGATAATAAAAGTTTGTGAAAATATGTGATTGTATTGCAATTATTCAAACAATTAAATTAACTTAGCTTTATTTTTCTTTACAGAATAAACGTCTATCATTAGATATTAAATTTATATATGTATGATGGAAAATTATATATATGTATATTGTGACAGTAGATAAAGAAGCCAAAGATCAAATGACTTACAATGGATATATGCTTATAAGACATAATGAAAAAAAAATATTTAAAAATAAGAACAATAAAAATAATTATAAAAACAATTTATTTATATTGAGTGTAGATGCTTTACGCCCTTCAAAATATACTTTAAGATTTTTTTATACTTGTAAACATAGGGGAGCAGATATAAAAATCACTAGGTATTGTCGAACTCGTATAGTTTTTTTTTTTTTAAGTGTCATAGCATCGGCCGGGACGCGAACCCGCAACCCGCGCTGACCTCCTGTGAATGTACTTTTTATACTTTACGCATAATGCTTTATTAGTATTTAATCCTTAAATAACTACCTATATTGCTAGGTTTACTTTATTAATTGTAATCAGTTCCACCAAAATATTTTTGATATAAACTAAATACTAAATAAAAAATAATTAGCATACCTTGTTTTTTCTATTACAAGAGAATAAGCTTTAGTGGGACTTCTATAGCTGCTATTACTAACTGTTTTATTTATTTCATTCGACTCGTTTCTCCCATGACACTAGTTTAATGGATGTGTTGAGTCTTTAGTAATCTAATAAAATATACGCCACTCGAAATGTTAAAATAAAGTTATAAAACAATTAATCACAAAAAAAATAAAAATAAAATAAAAATTAATAAATTAATTCAGTTCAAGAAATTCTTAGGATAATTATAATTAAATGATAAACAGAATTTATTCAATTATAAGTTTATCTTTGAACTCAATTTTAAAAATTCAGCTAATAAGGCCTTTCATGCCAAAACTGAGAGGGTAAATAGCTGAAGCATAAAAATTTACCATAAATTTTAATTTAAATTAAGCCTACTTTAGATTTGTTGAAATTAATTCTTTAATATTATTTATTTTATTAAGAATTATTTTTGTTAAAGCTACTTATTGAGTTTTATATATTTTTATTTAGCAATAAGTGAGTATATCACTCTATCTATCTGTCTGTGCCATCTATCTCTATTTATCCATCCAGCCATTCATCCATTTATCTATCTATTTATCTATCTATATTGTAACCCTCATGTCTGAGACTTTTATGTGAATATTTTTTTTTATTATAACAAAATGTCAAAAGTCACACATATAGAATAAATTTTAAAGTGCTTTTAAAATGTAACAATAAGCATAAAAACTAAAATATATTATAATTTTTTTATTTTAAAATAATAATATGATTTTAAATAAAAGAACATTGCTATAGAAACCAATCACATATTATTGGGGGGAAAATAAAAACTAAAACATTGCTATGGGAACCAACAGTAGCTTTCTAAAATTGTCTGCATTCCAACATGGGAATTGTAACTACTTTGTTGTTGTATCTTTACTATATAGAAGCCAATAAAATTTTGTTAATATCATGCATTTTATGGAATAGAAAACTCTTCAGGATGCTTTCCCTGATCTTTCCAGTATTGAAGCTGAATATGAAACTGTAAGCAAAGAAATGCCTTAAAAATTAACTTGGTTCTGCTGATCAATTCATCACTACTCAATGCAGAAGAAATATTTGACATTTACTTGCTACAAAAGAAAAATTAGTCATCTAAAGTGAATATCTCATAGAAATGTAGATCTATAAATTAATCTGTGGATCTGCCTAATTTTAAATACTCAGAAGAAAATTGCAATGGAAACTCTCATAGGAAAACTGAACCAAAAAAAAAGGTAAAATATTATATTACCAGCAGGCACTAAAATTTTGATTAATTAACATTAAGGTAATTAACTGAACTTTATATAGCTATTCTTAAAGAATTATTGTACGTTACAAAGATTTTTTCCCTCTCACACATAATCACCATATATTTTTTTAGTTGTAAATATGTAAATACATTTTATTATTATTATATAATTCTATTCTATAATTAGTTATTGTTGTTTGTCATTTCTCATTCAAATCCAAGCTGATTATTTATTTAGTTAATGTAATAAACTATTAGATGGAGGGAGTAATGATCAGGAAATACAACTGAATATGCATGAAAATTTGTTTTTATATGAGTTCAATATGATCATTGCTCATGACTAGTATTGACTTGTCAATTAAAAATAATTTATGCAGCCACTCCACCATGTACACAGTCACCCATTAGTTATCTTTAAATTTTCCTAGACAAAAAATAATTTACAAATATTGTATTTTTTCATTTTATTGTTACTTTGATTATTATCAATTGTCAAAAGGACAGTTACCATTACAATATGTATGTATGCATCTATCTACCTGTCTATTTGCTTAACCATTTGCTTATCTAATTAATTATCTATCTATTAATATATCTACCTGTCTACTTATCTATCTATTCTCCCATTGTTCTATCCATATATTCACTTATCCACCTATCTACTCACCCACACACTTACTTACCTGTCAATTTATCCCTATACTGATCTATCTACTCTCCCACCTATCCATCTATCCACCTTCTTATCTATTTATTAACATCTTTCTATTTATATATCTACAAATTGAAAATAAAATTGAAATGAATTTAAATTTGATTGTACTTCAAAACTTTTAAGTGTAAAGAAATATTTTGGATGTAATTTGAATTATGACTCCATCACAAATGTATACTTTAATGTAATTTTTCCACAATATGTTATCTTCTTCAGTATTAAATATTTGTGATGTGGTCAAATCTCCAAAAGAAAGTAAAATCTATATAATTTTATCCAATAGCAAACATTTCAAATCACATAAATATACAATAGTTCATTAATAAAGTTCTTAAATATAATGGTTTACATCTAACATTTACACACATAAATTGTTTGCCAATATCGGTTTACCTTGAAATTTTAGCTCTGAGGTAACAAAAAGAGTTTAAGAAACATTTGCTTCTTTCCTTACCCTAAATCTTGTATAGCAAAAGACATAACATCCAAAGATCTCTTGAGAAACATTACTTTAAGAAAGCCAATTGAATCTGTATAGGAGTTATTTCAAAATCCTTTTCATCATTAAAAACAGAACAGATAAAATGTAAATCGTTTTACCTCATAGATTACAATAGTATTTTCAAAAGAATGGAAAGTGTCTCATGTTTTTTTATCTTTTTAAAAAGAGAAGCATAGTAATATTTATATTCTTAAAGTATATGTGATTATGGTGGTCTATTGCTACTGTAGTATAAAAAATGAAAAGTCTCATTCAATGTAAATATCTTGTCTCTATACAAAGTAAAAAACATTTAATAACTGTATTTTACAAAACATCGCGCATGGTATTCAATTCATAAATTCTATATACCATCATAATTAAATATTTTCTGTTGTCTAACAAATCTTTTATTCATAATTGTCTTAATATGCTATTTGCTACTTTATAAGTACAAGATCAAATTATTGTTTTACTTTACAAGTATCAAACTTTTTGTAGTCACAACTTTGATACCTACTATTTCTGATAAATATTTTAATGATTATTAATAATCACTTGTTAAATTAGAAATTATTCTTAAACTTCAGTTAAAGATTTAATAAGTTTTTTTAAAATTTAACATAAACACATGAAATAACTAAACAATATCTCTCTTTTTTTCATGTGTAATGAATGATTAATAAATAAACATTTTTTTCATTTCTATGAAGAATGTATTCAAACCACAGAGAATCTAAAAAAAAACATTAACATATTATAAATCAAACTATTTTATTTATCATGTGATACTACCAATGTCTGTATACAATAAGTTAAATTTTAATATTGTAATTTCTCTGTCTTAAATATAAATATTTGTTTATTAATTTTTTTCAACATAGGCTAAAGCTTAATTTTTATGTACAATGCAGATTAAATATTCAAAATGACAGAAAATATTTAGTATTTCAAATTGGAACATATACTATTACTACTCCTACTACTATTACTATTACTACTACTATTACTACTTGTACTATTATGGCTTTTAAAATATATTTTATTGGTTCTTTATATATGGTTTAGTTATTATAACAATTTTTTTAAACACAGTTTTGAGGTTAAGATGAAATTAAAAATTATAAAAAAAATGTGTTGATCCATATATCACTGAGGAAAAGGTAAGGTTACTATACTCTAAGTAACTCCAAATATATCAAGGGGTACCAAGGTCTCGTCTCTAGTTTGAATTTTATTTATTTTCTTGCTAAAAAGAGATTTGAGTTTTTTAGATGTGAGGTTGTAAAAAAATAACATCTAATATACCAAAGGGCAAAAGAAGGAAAGTAATTATTCTAATGAAGGGGAAAATATTTCATTAAATGCTGTTAATGAGCACCTGGAATGAGGCAGTGTGTGATTTGGTTATAGAGAATATAAGTGTTTAGTATGATTAGATTGCAGGACATTGGAATTCTCTATGGAAAGTTGGCAGTCAGCAATAATGTATATAAAGTATATTTTATGAGACAAGAAGCTACTAGTTGGTGGGCTTTAATGTTAATTTTAATAAGGAAGTCAAGGTATTTAGATTCAAGATACTAGCATTTAAATTTTTGAATGATCAACTTATTAGTAATTGTGAGCTGTTTGAGTTAGATTTGCCATATTAGCATGATTATATGCTTTCCAGTGTGTAATTTTTTCAGGAGTGATAATTCAGTTTGGTGTAAGATAAGTGGTTAATGTTTGAAAAGGTTTTGAAGTAATTTGTTTTTGAAAGAAGGGGGCAGAACTATATCTGTAGGTGAGACTGACAAAAAATTATGTATGTTAGAGAAAGTGTTATCATTTTTTTTATGTTGTATATTTTCTGTAGATGAAATATTGAGATAGAGTGAAATGATAATCCATTCCTCTTAGCAGGTATTTGCATTGACTTGGTGCATATAGCTACTGACATTTACCTCATATGATTTTGGTACATAATGAATTAATTTTCTTTTTAAATGATATGAAGCTTATTATAGACATATATTATGTAGTTTTGGGAAAGATGAGTATAATTTTTAGTGTAATTTTGGCATGTAGTGAAAGGTATACTTTAGATAGTGAGTTGATTATTTGTTTATGAATAAAATCAGTGAATTTTAGTTTATGGTTCTCATTGGTTCATCACTTTCTACATGGTAAAGCCAAGAAAGTTGTAGGGAGACGAAGTGAATCTAGAAGGTATGGAATTTCTAATAAGAAGGTTTAAGGTAGAGGATTTGTTCAGATTGACATTGATTTTGTATTGTTTTATGTAATTGTGCATAGTTGTGATTAGTTGAGGGAAAATTTATGGTATAGAGATGACATGTAATTCATATTAATGTAATGATATGTGTAATGTTTTCATTAATTGTAGGAATATAGATACCAGGAAAGTTCTTTTCGATATTGGATAATAAGGGATTGATGTAGGTTATAAATAACAAAGCGCTTAGTAGTAAGCTTTGGGGAATTGAGTTGGACAAGTGGAATCCAGTTAATATTTGGCCTTTAAGGTTGATGTGTATTTCTCCATTTATCAAAAAGTTGGTAAGAATGTATAATAAAGGGGTGGAAATTTTGTGAGGGTTAAATATATGTATTAGAGTTTCCATTGAAACAGAATCAAATACAGAAGCTATATCTAGCTGAACTGCTTAAAGTCCAGTCACTCTAGAATGTCTGAACTGGTAAATGATGATTTGGAAAAGTGATATTGTAGCAGAAATAGATGACCCTTTTTTGGTAAACTGAAAGTATAATGGTTAAAATGATAGGTTGTATTTTGTGGTAATAATTGATTCAATAGTTTTGATGAATATACAGATCATTGATCTGGTTGCAAATTATTAAGAGATGGAGGGAAAATGTTTTAAGAAAAGATGTTAGAGGGACTGGATAAAGTTGTTCAACATGGTGCATTTGTTCAGATAGATAGTTTATGAGGTTGTGTATTATAAGTATTGTGCTGTAGCTGAGGTGGATAAGGATGAAATTTCAGAATTGAATGCAAATCAGGGTGCATATTATTAGGGAAAGAAGTTAGTTTATGAATATTATCATATTTAGATATATTGTAATTGTGATTTCTAGGAACAAAAGGGTGGGTGAAAAAAATGGGATATTTGGAACATTGAAATTTGGTTTTGAAATGATAGAAAATTAGCACCAGCATGTTTTGTCCAGAGAAAGATTAATTATTTTGGGTAATAGAGGATGGAGTAATTTTTTATTTTTATAAGCAAGTGCCCAACAGATGTATCACTTGGACCAGTTGTGTAATTGGGTCAGAACAAACTTATGAGATTATGGACATAAATTCAGGAGTGCTGTGAATTAATTTAATTACCATAAATTTCCCCCTCAATTTAATGCTTAATCATTACACACATATATATAATATTTTAATGTGGACAGAATTTATCTCCATCCACAGTGAAATGTTTATGTTATACTAAAAGGTTTAATACTGCATATATGTATATTATTATCAAGCAGTAAAAACAATTATAAGTAATTATAATATTTAATTAAAACATCAGACTATCATCTCTGGTAGACAAATTAAAGATTTAAATCTCTAGCTCATCCATTCCTTATATTTACAAACATATTTTAATGATTTCATAAGTAATAAATTTCTTTTATGTTTAATACTTTTTCTTAGTAATGTAAAAAAACACTATTATTAATAAAAAAATAATTACTTATATATAAATATATTTTAAAATATGTTTAAATTTTTTTACCCTTTTATCAATTCTTTTCTTTATTTTACAGTAATATTTAAATAGTTTTTAAATTATCATGTGACACTTATAGTTGAATAAATTACTATTATTATTTGAAAAAAAAAATAGAAGAGGTAGAGAGAAATTATGATGGTGGGCTAGGAGTGTTTCAGTATTGATGTATTAGACCTGCTGTGACATCTCACATATATATCAGTCTACTGATAACTTTCAAATCTTGTGATCTCATCAAATAATGTGTACTTGGAAACTTCTGACAAACTTAAGTGATAAATTAAAAAAAAAAAACAGACCTTGTATACATGTAAATATAAATTTGCATACTAAAATAATAAACATATTATGATACTAAATAAAAATAGGTAGTTGAGAGTTTTTAATATGTCATTCTGTCACAAACACTCTCCTCTCCACTGGAGAAATGTGTACTATTCTGCGATCGCAAACACAGGCAGCAATTTTCAAATTTTACTTAAAATTAAAAAATGCTATGTATATTAACTTTGGCAGAAAATGACAAAATGGATACTAAAGCAAAATTAATATAAAAAAAATAGTAAATAAACAAAATAAAAAAAAGTACTACTACTATTCATTTGCTCAAAATCAAAATTTTCTTACCCTGTATATATATATAACATAAATTCTCATGATTTTCAGAATATTATGTGGCAGAGACTGCACAAGGAAAATGATGCTTTCCTTTGCATTCTGGATACTATCAAAAAAATGTCCCCCACACCGATTCTATTTTGATAAAAGTTTACTAATTTTTTAACAAAATATATTTAGTTGTAGACATTTCTTAATCAAGTCTTCATGCAGGCATTATATTGCATAAACCCATGTAGTTTAAGTCTCCATTTTTTAATACCTATTACAGATGTGCTTTTGATCTGTCCATTTTGTTTCATTTTGAAAATTCCTGTTATATATACATGGAAAGAATGTTTTTATTTTAAGCTAATGACATAATAGTATTTTTTTTTCTGATTTTGTTTATGTAGTATTTTTATTTTTTTGCTTAATTTTGCTGACCGTGTTTGTAATGGCAGAATGCAGTACCTTTCTCTAGTGAGAAGAGGAAGGATATTTGCAATAGCAAAATGCTATATTAAAAACTCACAACTACCTGTTTTTATTTAGGATTGTTTATGTAGTATTTTTTTTTGGTTAATTTTTCTGACAAATTTTAGTGATGCCAGAATACCATACCTTCTTCCAATGGGGCGGAGATGGTGTTTGCAATGACAATGCCTTATTAAAAACTCACAACTATCTATTTTTATTTAGTATTGTAATGTGTTCATTATTTTTGTGTACAAATTATACTTTTCATATTGTTAAAAATTTACTTTTTCAGTTTTATGTATTAGCCTGGAGGATTAACATTACACATTTGAGCTGTTGTGATGTTGCACATATGTATGTCTGCTAATGACTTTCTAATCTTGCAAAAGTGTTTACATGGGGTCTGTTTTTTAAAATTTATCATTTAAGTTTGCCAGAAGGTCTCCCATACATGTTAATTGATGAGATTGCAAGATTTGAAAGTTATTGATAGATTAATACATATGTAAAATGTCACAGCAGTAATAAGTAAGAACTGACTGCTTCTTGCATTTGTTCAAAGTATGCTAACTTCATACTTTGAATTGAAACAAATGTTAAGATAGTAATATTTCTGTATTGTATTTTTCACGATACCAATATCACAGTGATAAAGATATGTACAAGAGAATGTGTTCTGGATTAACTGATGAGTGCTGGTTCAGCATAAAATGTGCATCCTGGGGATAAAATCTTTTTACATGTTTATGATTATACCTCTCCACAAGGTGTTAAAAGTGGACAGAAACCAATCACTACCTTGCATGAAAGTAGTGTAATGAAAATTACACTACAAAAATATTATTCATTAAGTGTATAATCTCTATTATAATGAATGTCTATAAAAATTATTAATAAATGTTAAGAGATTTTAAATTTTGCTTTGTTTGTAAAACTCAATAAAAATAAAACACAATTGCCATTTTATTTAATAAATAAGATTATTATAAAAATATTGTACTAATCAGTATAATTAATACTAAAACTAATTTTTTAAATGTGCAAAATTACTGTGATATTAAAATTATATCATTAAAACCAGTCAATACTTGGACAATCCCAATATTAATAACAATCAATAATGTCAAAATTTTGTCAAGGCACTCTCCTTTTAACAATTATATATATATATATTAAAAATAATAGATGTGGAATGCTTTTCATATGCATTTCAGTGAATAATCATCACATTTTTCTTAGCTATAATTGTTAATGAATTGCTGATTTTTTTTCTTCTGTATTTGTTGTTTATTTTCTCTGGTTCTGTCAAAATGATGAACTGATATTTCATTATGCATATTTATATATTACTATAAATAATTTTTCACATGTAAAATTCACATAACTACATTAAACAAATAGCACTTAAATATTCAATTACAAGGCAAACACTTTTCCAACAGTTCTGCAAAGAGAAATAAAGGAAGTTTGCCACCTTCTAAGTGGTGAGACTTTTAGCAAGTTTCTATCATTGTTTTATGTTTTAGGTTAGCCAAACTAGGTAATTATTTTCCAATTTTAAATGGCTAACTAAGTTGACTATATATGAGTTCTGTGGGAAAAAACCTCAAAGAACTGCTTAGAACCTGGCAAAAAAAATTCCAGTTTTGTTGGCTGGATTCAAACCTAACATCAAGGATATGTCAGATAGAAATTTTATCACCAAAACATGAAAACCACAATTAATTAAAAAATAATTTACATATTTATTATTATTGTTTTAAATTTACTTCCATTATTTTCTTTAAAGGTTAAATAAGCTTAGTTTTTTTTTATATTAAGATTACAGTATTTTTCTTTTGTTGCTGTATATTTAAAAAGACTTTAATTGAACGAATTTAAAGATTCTACTTCATCTTCAATTAATTAACTGCAGATTTTAACTTTTCAAGAATTACTGTAGTGAGTTACTCTAAAGATTTTGCTTTACATTTTCAACAGTAATCATTATCTAAAGTTTATCAATATCTTTTTGAAGATCTCTGAGTAATTACTTTTTAATTATTATTATTATTATTATTATTATTATTATTATTATTATTATTATTATTATTATTATTATTATTATTATTATTATTATTATTATTATTATTATTATTATTATTATTATTATTAAGTTTCAACAATAATAAACTTTATTAATCTTTTTAGTTATAGTATTACAATGCTGCTTAATTGTAGCAAGATATATGTTTAATCCTATTATTGTCAGTTCAATTTCGAGTGCTACAATATTCATTGTTAAAAGTACATATCTATATAGGCAATTTTTACATGATTCTATCCTCTTTAGAAATGTCAATTAAGCACATTATTGTCCAATAGGAGCATAATCTGGACCATACTTTCTTTAATTCTTAGAAAATAGGAGATCTAATTTCATCATTGTTTTTTGATTTCAAATCTCATGGTATATCATGGAAGACATTATATGAATTTCTTTATCTCACAGCCTTTATATTCTTATAGTTTGTCCTTCAAACCCAAAGTCTCATGATCATATTTGTGATCATTAAAAACTTCATTCTTTATAACTTTGCTGTTTGTCTGAGCAAGGACCAAGTAGCTGCATAAATATCTGGACTGGTGATCTGCTTGTCTCTAACTTGAATTTTTATCAATTTATTCTCAAATTTTGCAATATGTCAGTAGCCATTTTTCTGTCTCAGAACGGCATACATGATTATGTTTATTAATAAAAAAATTAGATTTATATTGAAAGTACATACATTTATTCTTTCTTCATTATCCTTTCCAAATTTGATGCGCAGTAATTTGCATAATGAAATATTTTCTAAGAGTAATGCTAAAAGTTTTACAAAATTTTAAGTATATTTGAAATTAATATTGATTTTAAAACAATTAAAGAGATCTTAAGTAATTGATAACAAAACCATTAATTATGCTTCTGTAAGAGAAAAAAGTTATTGAAAAAAAAATGCTCAGAGCATATTTAATAGTGATAAAATATAGACATTTCACTGTTTACTTTATTTTAAAAATATATGGCATAATTAGGTTTTTTTATTTCTTATTGCTACAATGAGTGCATGAATGAACAAACATTCAGTAATATATATATTCCCTTAATTTATTATTAATACTCATATAATTATTACTTTTTAAATTTTTGTTTATACTACAAACTAATTTATACATGCTTATTATATATATATATATAAACATCTGTTATATATATATAATTATAAACCAGACAACATTTAAATAATACCAATATCAATAATAAAAACAATTTCAAACTGTTGTCAAGGCAACTTACTTATATATTTATGGGTGTGTGCATGTTAAAAATACTGTACATTTGAAAGTTTAATAAACAATATATATTTTATTATACAATGTTTATCAACAAAACATAAGAATTATATACTATAAATAATGTATATGAGGTGGGGCTTAGAAAAAAATATAGTGTAATTCATGACTTCACTTGGAAGTAATATATTAATACGTATACATTTTATATATTTAACAAAATTAAACATTAAAAGTTAAATTAGAACTTAATCTGTTCAGGATTCAACTCTTCCTTCTTGTTTGAAAGATCATAGTGAGAATTGCCTATATTTGCAAAATTTTATTTTTGCAATTAAATCTTTTTTTCTATATCATATATTGATATTTTTAAAATTATTTATTACAAATGTAAGCTTATAAATGATAGAGATTTTAAAAGTTAATATTTGAATTTTTTAAAATAGGAAAATAAATTACCAAATAAAATTTTTAACAATAACAATGCCACTATTTATTATCAGACATAATGTTGTCTATTCATAAAGATTGTAAAATGAAATATTTCATATTTAAATTCCATTTTTAAAATAAAAATGAATTTTAGTTTAGATATCATTAAAGAAAAGAGTGTATAGTTAAATAATTACATCATTAAAGAATGAAAATATGTCTTAAATTCAAAATTAAATTTATTAGTATTAAAATATTAAAATAAATTTCTTAACCAATGTTTATGAAAGCCATTTTTATTAGTTAGTAAGAACTGCTTCTACTTTGCTGTGATTATGTACTTAAATGCAAATATTTTCAAATAAAATGTAATTATAATAATGTTTTTTGATTTAAAATAAATATTTTATAAATATATTGCATAAATAAGCATAAATATGTAAACAAATTACTGAAAATTACAATTTTTCTTTTTTAAAAGACACATTCAAAATTGCCTCAAGGCGGTACAATTCATCAATCAGAAATTGACACTTGTAGATGAAAATAGGCAGCTTGTTTATATGCAAACTAACTTTCTAATTTTCTAGAAAGCTATATGATACTGACATCTTCAGAGTTTTTTAACTAATAAACTTAATAATTATTTCTATGCAAAAAATTGCATACAATAATCTAACTTTACAGATATCTGCAAAATAGTAAAAAAAATTGTAAGTTATAATAGCAATACTGCAAAGCCTAAATTATCCCAAAATAAGCAATTTTGTAGCTAATAAATAAGAACAAGTTAAACTGAATTACCCTCTTTTTAAACTTGAAAGATTCTAATTAAATAGTTGCTAATACAAACACTGAATGCAAATGGTCTGAATTGACCAATCATATCGAAGCAAAGAAAAAATAGTTAATTTTTTTAATTCATATTTTGCATTGCTTTCAATTAACATTATTCTTATGAAAATCTGCCCTATCTTCATCATAAATTCAACTTTTTTTGCTATATTTTCAATGTTGATCAATCATGATGAACAAAAATCCACTATACTTATTATCAAAGTGACATTAGATTTTGAATTCTACACATTTTTAAATCTTTTCTTTCTTACAAATGTTAATGAAATACAAGGAAACAACCTTATGTAAAAATTATGTCTCAAATCTATACTGCGTGTATCTTTTTATATCCATAGTTTTGATGTATGGTTAACTTTGTTGAACACAGCAATTGCTTAATATCCGGGTTTAATATCAACAAGCCATTTTGGAAAATTAAATTTATATACATATGAAGAAAGTGAGATAAATGAGCAATAACCAGATACTTCTTAAAGTCTTAAATTTTATGAAATTCATACTACAGTGGGTTTACCAACTGCTTCATATATATATATTGCAATCTTTTAATTGGTTAATTATGCTGATTGAGTATCTAAAAACCAGTGATGAACTATGACTTTTTATTAGGAATGGAAGCACCCTCCTTTTTTTTTATAATGTTTTTATTTCACTTGCCACAACAATTTTTATGTAATAGCACCTAATATATATATATATATTAGACACATTTAGAAAAATCTGACATTCTCTTATCTGTAAATCAGAAAATATATTATCAATATATTTTTATCTTCCAAATCCTTTTAACATTCTTAAAAGTTTTAACTATAAATTAGCATTGTTTGAACTTCTTATAATCTACAAGAATGTGTTAGTCAAGTTCATTCCTTCTGTTTATAAAAACAATTCAACTGGTTGAGCATTGGTGGCCGAGTGGTCAGCACAGCTGCCTTACAAACAGTTGTCCCAGGTTTGCAGGTTCGATTCCTGGACGATGCTTTGACACATGAAAAAAAAAACAATTCAACTGTTAGTAAAAAAAATTTGAAAGTCAACAGTAATTCCATACAAAAAATAATGAATTTAAATTGCTCATTCTAATCACACTGTGATTAGTTTAAATATAGATAATGCATTATATTTCCAAATCCTTTTAACATTCTTAAAAGTTTTAATTGTAAATTAGATCTTAACATTGTTTGAACTTCTTATAATTTACAAAAATGCATTAGTCAAGTTCATTCCTTCCATATATAAAAACAATTCGTTAGTAAAAAAAAATGAAAGTGAATTTTTAAAATTGAATTCTAATTAAAGCTTTTGAAAGTTTTAGTGATTTTTTTTATGGAAGCATTCATTTTGTTCAATACATGGATGCTTTGTCCCTACTACAAACATATATTATGATCCAAAATATTAAATTTCAGAAATATAACTTACACAAATAATTTAATATACGAGATCTAAAGAGAGAATTCATTGGGGATAAAGGAATATACATATTTTATTTGTAATTATTTTTTTAACAGTGAGGTAATTTTAATGTAAGTGATTTTCATCAATGCAAACACATTTACTGATATAAATATGTCAGATTTAAATAAAAGTTACAACAAAAAAATTCAACCTTAGTATTTAATATTACAGCAATCCTTTAAAAGTTTGAGTGTGTTATTTTCTGTACTGAATTCTGATAAATAAATAAAAATAGAATTTATTTTTGTAAAATAATATATTTTTAAAAATAGTAATGATAATAATATTTCGTGAATAAATATTGTTATTAAAACATTTTAGTTTAAATTAATTAAAAAGATAATGTATTTTAAATTTTAATTTAAAATTGTTTAAATTTTAACAGTTTTAAAATATTTATTGATTTTATTATTATTAAATGGTAGATAGAAAATTAATTATTCAAAAAACTTAATTAATTTTCAATTCATTGATCAATGAAATGTAATTAATTGGGTTTTTTATGTCATGTTGTCTGGACGAAAAAGCAGATGAACTAAAAAAAGGAGAAATAAGAAAGGAAAAAGAAGAAAGTGAATCAATTTTCACGTAAAAGTTTGTAAAATTATAAAATTTAATAAATTTTATTTTGTAATCAGCAAAGTAAATAAATTAATCATTATGAAAGAAATATAATATTTTTAATAGTAGTCTAAAAAGACTGACTAAGTTAAACTAAGTTTTTTCATTTGTGATACAATTACAGTCTGAAAATTCAATTCATAATTTAAAATGCTACTGAAGAATAAATGCAAGCATATATTATTATTATTATTATTATTACTGATTGGAAAAACCAGGGAATAATGATTTCAACTTCAATTATATCATGTAAGGAAATGTTTTATCTCAACTTTGTTGATTCATTTAAGTAATAACTTAATTATGATGAGGAACAAGAATAAATACAAAGTGATGACTTATATAAAATAATTAAATTAGTTTATGAAACTTTAAAATAGTTTATTAACTCTTTCCTAGAAACAACCACGGTTTGATGTACATGGCTTCAAGTCACTCGAAAAACATCAGTTTTTGTTATTGTAATATTTTTACACATATTTTAAAGCTTAAAAAGTACTGTAAGATGCTGCCCTCTCTAGAATTATTTTAAAGTAAAAAATCAATAATATTGATGTAAGAAGCTACAACAATAGGAGAAAGGCAGGCTTTCCTAGATGCTGATTAGTTGGTTCTCAATCTGAATAAAAGAAGAATGCCTGTCAATAATTTTCACTGCTCCAACTTCTTTGTTTTGATTTTCAAAATGAAAATGAATGCTTTAGAGTATTTTTTTATTATTTTTCATACATATTATAAATTATTTTGATAAAATATGCTGAAAATATAATTATTTTAGAAAAATAGTAAGATTTTAGTAAAAAATTCTTTACTTTTACATGAACATAAATTGAAAAAGAAACCAGCACTAACAACAATTTTGTACCTGTCAACAATTTTCATAGCTCAAGCTCTTTATTTGATTTTCAAACAAAAATGAATGTTTTAAAGTATGTTGTTGGTATTTTTTTACATACTATAATGTATTTTGATAAAATATGCTGAAAATATAATTAATTTAGAAAAATAGTAAGATTTTAGTAAAAAATTCTTTACTTTTACATTAACGTAAATTGAGAAATAAATAAATGACATCCGCAGCACTTTCTAATTTGTTACAAACTTTCTTTTTAGATCTTCTGCTATCGAATATTTTTATAATTATAAATAGAAATTTATTTTTAAAAAAACTTTCATTCACTTTCATAATCTGACAAATTATTAATATACTTTTTACAAACAAAACTAAAACGAATATAATATTAAAAGATAAATATATTTTTACTGCTGATTTTTTTTCCCATGTGTCATAGCATCAGCCAGGAAGCAAACTTGCTAACCTGGGACAACTGCTTGTAAGGCAGCTGTGCTGACCTCTCAACCACCAATGCTTTACTACTGCTGATTTTGTAATTGACCAATCAAAAGTTGTAAAACTTTAATTCATTTGGCCAATAAAAAAACTGTTCAGTTAAAGAAAAAAATTTTTTTCAGTGAAAATGTTAATGGAAATGAAACATCAAATGAAAATAGTTATCTTTTAAATTAAAATAATTTGTATTATTCAAATTAATTTTATAAAATTATAAAGAAGAACAGACATTTATTGTATATTTAATAATTAAGGAATATTAAGTAAATGAATATGTTAATAAATATTTACAATAGATTATATTAAATAAAAGATTATTTCAAGAAAGAACATTTTGTTAACAAATAAGAATATCTTCTAGTATAAAATAGTAAAAGGATAAAAATTTAGCAAGAAAAGTTACTAATTTTGATTATGACAAGCTTTGATAAAATAGTATATTGCCAGATATAAAATTAAGTGAACTTATTTGTTTATTTCAGAAAGAAATTATTATTAATTAAAATATAATTAGGAGAAAAAGTGAAAGTATGAATGACCTATAAATTAATATTACATATAGTAAAGTTTAATAGTGGAGAGATTAATACTCGAATGTATATTGAATTAGTTATTCAACTACAGTTTTATTAAACTTCTATGAAAGTTATTCATATTTAATATTAGAACATACTCAGATTTGAAAGCTTAAACAAGGATAAATCGAATTTTAAAGAGTTTTGTTAAATTATTATTAGTGATTTTTAATGTTTTACACAGAATCCTAGATGTTGTTGACAAGTGGAGAAATAAAATTAATAACTCACAAGGAGGTGTGAAGCATCATTCTGAAGACTATAATGATGTAGAGGTGGGAGGAGGACTAAGAAAAGGAAAAAAAAATAATGTTTTTTTTTGTATAGTTATTATTGTTAATATTAATGTGAATGTAATTTTAGATATTAAGTTTAGTGATAAGGTAATAATATGAGATGCATTGAATTTGGATATTATGACATATTAATATATTTTATATGCTTAATGTATTTTTTTTTTAAAAAAAGATGATAATAAGAAATATATTTCAAAAGTTAATATAGTATATGTGAGTGTTGAGAAAAAGAGAGTATGGGTAAAACAATACTTTATAGTTATATTATAAGGTAAAATTATTTAAATATTAATTTAGTAATATTTTAATATAAAATATATTTAATGAATAAATTTATGTTATATCAATGATTCAAGAGATGGGATTCATAAAAATAAAAATACCTATGCTATCTGAAACTCAAATGAAAATACAAAAAGATGCAAGAGAATGAATGGTAAAAGTAATTAAATAGTTATGATCTCAATTTTGAGTGATAAAAAGTGTAATGTTGACATTTGTCATAAGACATGATTTGTTTTGTAATATAATTGTTAATATCATGGAAGAATACTTGAGGGGGAGATGAGATTGTAATATTAGTCGTGTGGTAGATTATGGACATTGATGTTAAAAATATACAGCATGTTATAATTCCAGGATGGGTTGGAATATCTTCCTAAAAAAACTGATTAAAATGTTATAATGGGATAGATCTATATGGCACCCATAAATGTACTTTAGCATGAGGAGATGAAAGGAATTGCCACAAGTCATGGATGTTATTGTCCATAGGAATGTGAGGTAGAATCATTAATATGAAGATGCCTACTTGCCAAATTATAACATTACATTAAAAAAAGAGATCTCCATTCCTATATTTAGAGATAATTTATTTAAATTCAGTTTCTTATCTATAGAGTTTTTTGGATATGGTAAAGAAAGGTATATAATGAGCATGTATGTAAACTAGTTATTCTTTAGAAATGTAGTTTCCTTCCTTAAAAGAACAATAATAAATACCAAACAAATATTTTAGTGGTTAAGTAAAATCTGATTGATTTAATGCTAAAAAATAAAATACAGATCAAAAATAAGAATGAAAAAGTGAATGAAAAGAAGTAGAGTGTACAGGATGAATGGCCATTTATTAAAAAGAGATCTTGATTCAATTAATTACTTCAATATCATACCGATATTATATTGAATGTTATAATAACATAAACCAAAATTTTTATATGTAAATTTTATGAATAGATTTTAAGCAGATTTACATTATAAAAAGTAATAAAGTATTGTATTTTTATGTAAACATTGTAAAAGGGAATGTATTATATCATTATATGAAAAAGGATTGAAAGTTGAACCCATACGAAAAACTCATAAATGATTAAATGAAGTATCAACATGAAAGAAAATATACATGTTGATAATAATGAATTTGATATTTGAGAAATAGAATAATTATGTAATATAAATGTTAAATTGAAAAGAAGTAGTGCTTATTCAATTTATTTATTTTTCAATGTAAATAATTGTACATACATTTTAATTATTTCATATGTATTTTAAAGTTTAACTATGTTATTTACTATATGATAAGTTATTATCTATTGTTCTTATTGTTAAAATAAACAGTTAGTTTAATAGAAATCTTATACTGGGGGCTTTATTTCTACTCAGAATTATTTTTATCACAAAGTCATATCAAAACACATAAATTATGTAAAATGATTACATCCAAAAATATAATTATTGGATAATTTATGCATAAGATGTAAAGAAGGAGAAATTGATAAATTAATGATTCATTATTTGACAATATAATTTCTTAAGAAGTGCTATCGATATTACTTAAATGGAGTATTCATTGAAAGTCATAATATTTTAATGAGTCACATCATTCTTATTATTTAAAATAAGTAAAATTAATTTTTAGCTTAAATTATAAAATACTATATATATCAAAAAGGGATGTTCTTGAGAAAATATATTACAAGACCCATATTTTTAAAAGATGTAATTAAAAAGAGTAAAATTTTTTAAGGTATTGAAATGAGTGAAAGGGGAGGATATTATAGTTGGACTGTAAAGTTATTGATTATAGTAAAATTATTATTATGTTTTAAAATTAATATTTGTATAATGAAGATATTGGATATCTAAGTGCAAGTAATTTATTTAATGGGAAGTAAGGTAGAAAATAGTAAATGTTAATTTTTTGATATTATTAGAATTATATTAATTTTTAAGAAGGAAATTTAATTTATGTTTATAATGTTAGGTGTTTTTATTATTAAGATGATTGGATCTTAGTAAAATCCCTCCTATTATCCAATTATCTTACTATTAATAATTGTTATTATAAGAGAATAATTATTATCCTTAAGGTCTCCATAAGGTAACTGTAATTATTATAAAGTATTAGTATGCATTTAATTTCACTATTTTTTTTTATATAGTTGATTAAATAAATGAAGAATAGAATAATCATTATTTTTAATAAAAAAAAATGTTAGTCATTGTCTGTTGTGGGAATTTTTCTAATGATTATACTAGGATAATAATTGGAAAATTTCTACAATAGCAATGCTATTGGAGAGCATATTCTATATCATTTCAATGTTAAAACCACATATTGTGACCGTCTCTTAAGTCTATCTTGTTTTTATGTATTATACGTTTCTAGTTAATTATCGAGTCTCATAAGTGGCGTTTTTATATATTATATACTTTGACGTTTGAGCTGAGCTAAGTATAGGATTGAAACAGAAGGAAGAGAAGGTTACAATATATATATATATATTGCTCATAACGTTCAATTAATAACAATTGAATTATAATTTTGCTTTCATTTATAAATAATTGACTCTTGAATTTATTTAATTAACAATGCCTTATTGAATTAAAATTTAGACATATAACAATTAGAAATAATTTTAAGTCAATTAATGAAAAACTGAAAATAATTGAATTAACGATCAATAAATAACCAACATTAATAATTCATTATCACTCAGTATTTGATTCACTAGAGAATAGCATTTTTTTAAGTACATATTTTTTTAGTTTTTATATATTTAACTAACCATAACTCATCAGAAAAAAAAAAGAAGGAACAGAAGGAAAATAGCATTTTATTTCATATACAGTCAACTAATAAAAATTAGAAATAAATATATTTTAAATTGTTGCATTTGAATATATACATATGTGAATTCAGCCAGAAGACAGGGAGAATATCTGGGCAATAGAGTAAAATACAATCGAGAAATAATATTTCATTATCATAGCAATAGTTTGCTAATGCTTGATGCCCTCATAATACAATTTATTAATACATTTCAATTAGAGCTATATTTTAAACTCTAATGAATCTTTCTTTATACATATTTAGTATTTTGAATACGTTCAAATTTTTTTTTTTATAAAATCATAATAAATATTTATATTTGCAGCAGAGTTACATTATTTAACTTTATAATCAATGCCATTTAATGAATAGATATCATTATATTAATACTTATATTTTAAAATAAATGAAATAAAAATTATAATCAGAAAAATAAATGTTCTTATAAAAGTATAATGAAAGTCAATAATATATGTTATTTTTTAGTAATGTATATAGAAAGGACCCATGCAAATAAAACCTGAATTATAGATAACTAAAAGTAAAAATATTTAATACTTGATTAAATAGGGGTACTAAAAGGAAATGTCTTTGATAAATGATATTTGCAGCTTTGTATAGAATCATTAACTTTTTTATTTTGCTATATGAATAGATTTATTAATTTAATTTAACGAAAATAAAATTAAATTGATTCAAGATCAAACTTTCATTTAATAAATGATATTTTTGTAGAGTAATTTTTACTACACCACATTAATGCAGGCCAACTGATGATGAAAATGTGCATCTTGGAGATCATACATCTTTTTCACATGACTTTGGTCATATGTTTATGATTACCCCATCCACAAAGGGATGGTGAAGTAAAAATTACACTACAGAAATATTATCCATTAAGTGGATAATCTCTAGTCTAATGAATGACTAATAAAAATTATTAATTATCAAACTTACATCTTTTTCTTTTTTAAAAAGGAAACTTTTGACTTAACATTAGAGTTGAGTTTCTCATGCTTCTTGAGTTAGCAATAACAACAACTAATTTAAATCTTGGAATATCAAAGTTACTTTGAGATCATTTAACAGGAAACACTTATTTATAATTGTTAATAAAGAAGAAGATATAAATTAATATTAAAGTTTATCATTTATAAAAGCATAATTTGATTTGTTAAAATAGCTTACCACCCCTTAAAAGTATTCTTATTTGTTAACATTTTTATTTAATTAATTTTGTTTATTTTATGTATGTTTATATGTATGTTTATATGCTATTAACTGAAAGGAGATTGATTCCTCTTGGAGGCCTTAAAGGAACCGAGCAGGGCAAATTCCTAATGTCCACTCCATACGTTCTTGTCGTTGCAGCTGTTATTACTATGCAACACGCATTACTATCCGCAACACGCATTAGCCAGCGTGGTGAGTTTATTGGCTTTTTACCTCTGAGTTTAAGATCAAGAAACACCATGGTCTTTCTTCTCAGTGCCTGATAAGGCAGAATGAATGTTTGTGTAAATGATAAATATTTTCCCAATACATATATACAATTATGACAGACAAAAATAAAGCATGGCCCTTATTCCCAGGAGGCTGTAAAGTCACCAACCAAGGCAGTGGTTGGTGGCCGAAGGCGGAGGGTGCTAAGAATCCCCTGATTGTGGACCCAGGCTGCCATTTGATGATGACTTTTTATTTAGGTACTTACAACTGCAGATCACTTTCAAGTGAAGGAAGATTGCAAGAATTAGAAGAAGAACTGTCTTATATTAAATGGGACATTATTGGACTTTGTGAAGTTAGAAGAAAAGGAGAAGAAACAATTGATTTAAAAAGTGGACATATACTCTATTATAAAGGCACACATATTGGAAATACAAGTGGAGTAGGATTCATTATAAATAAAAAGTGGAAGAACAATATTGTGGAGATTGATGGTGTATCGGACAGAGTGGCAAGATTAGTTATACAACTTAATAGCAGATACCAAATGCAGATAATTCAGGTTTATGCCCCAACAAGTTCTCATAGTGATGAAGTAGTAGAAGATTTTTATATGGATGTACAAAAGGCTTTTGATCAGAGTAAACAACATTTTAAAATTGTTATGGGAGACTTTAATGCTAGAATTGGTAGACAAATGAAAGATGAAATTGCTGTAGGTAATTTTGGTTATGGTAATAGAAATGAGAGAGGACATAGACTTGTGGAGTTTGCAGAAAAAGAAAAACTTTATATTATGAATTCATTTTTTGAGAAAAATGTTAAAAGGAAATGGACATGGAAGCATCCAAATGAAGGTACAGCAGAATTGGATTATATTTTGACTAACAGAAAATACATATTTCAAGATTGTAATGTTCTTAATAAATTTAACACAGGAAGTGATCATCGATTAGTAAGGTGTAAGTTACGTGTTAATGTAAAACTAGAAAGACAAAAATTATTAAGAAAAACAATATTTACAGTTGATATTCCTAATCTTCAGAAACATTCTAATGAATTTAAATTAGAACTTACAAATAGGTTTCAAGTGTTAGGAGATTTTGAACATGATACAGATTTGAATGAAATTAATATGAAAATAACTGATACACTTTTAAAAACTGCAACAAACATAGCTGGTAGAAAAAAGCAGCAATTGACTAATAAAATTTCTACTGAGACTAGAGAATTTATGAAGAAAAGAAGGAATATGAAGATATACAAAAATGATGTATTAAAAAGAATTGAATATCTCGAATTTTGTAAAATGGTACGGAAAAGAGTTGAAAATGATATAAGAAAGTATAACTGTGAAATAGCAAGGAAAGCTGTAGAAGAAAATAAAAGTCTCAAAAATGTTAAACATTTTTGGTATTGGTAGGAAATTTATATCTGCAATAAGAAAAAAAGATGGAATTATTACTAAAAAGAGAGATGACATCATGAAATTGGTAGAAGATTTTTATCAAGAATTATATAGTAATAAAGAACAAGTACCTCCTATATCTATTACATCTTCCGAATTGCCCAGAATTTTAAATGAAGAAGTGAGACATGCAATTAAGTGTATGAAGAAAGGAAAGGCTCCAGGAAATGATGGAATTATAATTGATATATTAAAAGAAGCAGGTGAAGAAATAGAAACAATTTTAGCAAAGTTATATACCAAATGTCTAAATGATAAAGATGTACCGGAAGATTGGAAGAATGCAGTAATAATATTAATATTTAAAAAAGGTGATAAAGAAGATATTAGAAATTACAGACCTATCAGCCTTTTATCAGTTTTATATAAAATTTTTACCAAGATAATTACAACTCGTCTACAGAGAACTTTGGATTTCCACCAACCAAGAGAACAAGCTGGATTTAAAAGTGGTTTTAGTACAATAGATCATATCCAGGTATTGAGAGAAGTCATAGAAAGGACAAACGAATATGAGTTGTCATTATGTTTTGGATTTGTAGATTATGAAAAGGCATTCGATTCTATACACATTTCTTCAGTGATTAAAGCATTGGGTCATCAAGGTATAGATCCAGGATATTGTCATATTTTAAAGAATATTTATAAAAATGCAACAGCAACAATTAGATTACATAATGATACTGGAAAAATCAACATTGAGAAAGGTGTAAGACAAGGTGACTCCATATCTCCAAAACTCTTTACAGCAGTGCTGCAAGAAGTATTTTGTGGATTAAAATGGGAAACTAAAGGAGTGAAAGTAAATGGAGAGTATTTAAGTCATTTAGATTTCGCAGATGATGTAGTTGTTTTTGCAAATAATGCTTCAGAGCTGCAGGAAATGTTGCAGGAGTTAGCAGATGAAAGTAGAAAAGTAGGACTAAAGATAAATGTTAAAAAGACTAAAGTAATGTTTAATTGATTTGCTCAAAATATGAAAATAAAGATTGATTATGAAGAATTAGAAGAAGTTAACAGTTACAAATACCTTGGTCAGATTATTAATACAGATGGAAACATAATGGAGGAAATTAATCATAGAATTAAACTTGGTTGGAGTGCTTTTGGTAGAAATAACTTGATACTAAAAGGAAATATGCCTATGTGTTTGAAAAGGATGGTTTTTAACAAATGTGTTTTACCAGTTCTTACTTATGGATCTGAGACTTGGACACTTAATAGAAGAGCAATACAGAGACTTCAGACCACTCAAAGGAGTATGGAGAGATGTATGTTGGGAGTAACAAGAAGAGATCGAAAACGCAATGTATGGGTAAGACAACAAACAGGTGTTACTGACCTTATTGAAAAAATTAAAAGATTGAAATGGAGTTGGGCTGGACATATTGCTAGAAGAGATGATAATAGATGGACAATTGAAATTTTAAACTGGATTCCAAGAGATTGTAAAAGACCCAGAAAGAGACCACATGTGAGATGGATGGATGAAATAAGAAAATGTGCAGGGGTGTTGTGGAGAAGAGAAGCTAAAGATCGGAGAAGATGGATTAAACTTGGAGAGACCTTCATCCTGCAGTGGATTGATAATGGTTGATGATGATGATGATATGTTACGACTAGATTATGGTTGAAATTAATTATACACAGTTTTAATATATTTTGCTTTTATAACTGAATAAAAAAGTCGAAAAAGGTTTGTCTCATCAAAAAAGAGTAAAAACAAAATTTGAAAAAGTCTGGTTTACAATGTAGACTATCTTTGTGATTTTATCTATAAACGAGTGACGGTTTTATAAACTTTTAATTAAGTGAATCTTTTGTTTAACTGCATGAGAATTTTAAAAAGCTGATTAATAAATCTTTTATTGCTTCAATTTGGCATTTTGCTGTTTTGTTAACTACTTCATTGGAATTAAATAAAACCATTTGTTGCCATGATGCAGTGCAATATTTAAAATTAAAAATAATATTTTAAACAATATATTGCCTTATTAACACATAATATCAAAAAGACTTATATTCTTCAAATTTTAATGAAATTGTTGTATTTTTTATTTATCATTGAGAAAACGTCTTTGCAGTCAAATTAAAAAAAGTCACATAGTTGAATTACTTTAACCAATTGGTAATGGAATATTTATTTAAAATAGCAATAATTATTTCTGTTTTTTTTTTCCTGTCGTTATGCATACAAATTATCACTGAAAAAATCACCAATGTCATCATTACTTGGTCTTTTATATAACATGCATACAGTTGCAATTATTTTCATCCTATTTTTCTGTAAGCAAAAGTGCATTAGTTTCAGTTTTGAAGTAATAAACTGGTCAATTTGAGGATGGAGATTTTATAGCACTATATCATCTATTTTCCATTGATTATTTTGGCTTCCAATAGATGGGTTCTAGAGTAGTGTGAAAATAAACAGCTTTTAAAGGTTTAGAGAGTGATTCCCAATTGGTATTCTGGATATGTCAATCACTTTTTAGGGATACCATGAAATGTAGAAATAAATAAATATCACATTTTTAGAATGCAAGTACACTGAATACAAGTTCATTGAGCACAACAACACTGATATTACCATCTGCATTCTAAGTATGCGACTTTTTTTTTCCATGTTCAGTGCAATGATGCAGTATGGAAAAAAAATGTTCTATCATAATTGATTCTGGTATGTTCCCAGAATAAATTGTTACTAAAATAAAATCACCACATTGGTTAACATTTTAAAGCATTTCTCCTCTAGGCTATGATATTGCTACTTGATCTTCCTTGGAAGCTATGCTATGTACACATATAGATGGTTCCATTTTATTAAGAATCTTTTAATGCCACAAAGGTTCTTCACATAGTCAGTTTCCATTGACGATGGCTGAATTAGAAACAAGATTGCTATTATATATTGCTTGTAAAAAAAAACTATATATTGTAAAAAAAAAAACTATATTAGTTTTTTTATTCTGTATCTGAACATAACGCCATTAAAACTGAATACTTTAAATTTAATATTACATTAGTGTCTTAATTTAAATGATTTTTATTTTCACATCATTAATTAATGAATACACAGTAAATAAAAACTTAACAGCAATAAACTATTATGTTTCTCACATAGCTAATAATAGAGAAAAAATTAATTTTTTCTTAAAAGGTGTTTTCTTAGGATAACCATAAGATACAAAGAGTGAGGTCAAGGTACTGCAATGTCAAACAGATTCACAAATACTAGTCTAGAGAAATGCCTAGTACATTGATTCAATCTGCATTATATTATAAGATTGAATTTGTTATAATCTTTGCTATAATTTTATTAAGAAAAAAAAAGAGCATAATATTAATAACATTGTATTCAATTGATTTTATTTGAAAAAATGTACAATTATGCAAATTGAACCAAATTTACCATTATTTATGATTCATTATTAACCGCATTTCAAAATCTATATTCATCCACCTTTTTTTTATTTTTAAAAATCATTTAATAACAACTTTTGATATTAAATCTTATGAAGAAGTTAGCTGAAACAGAGAATACTACAGAAAATAAATAGCCAACGAAATATTACATAGTAACAAAAAAAAAGTCAAGAAAAAAAAGTCAATATACATGGATCATTATGTTAGATAAATATAATTGATGTGATATAGGAAATAATTTTTTTAGAATTAGAAAAAATATATAATACTTATATTTTTATGAGATTTCACTGAATCTGATTAAAATAAATCTATAGAATAAAAGATAAGCTAATAGTTTACTATTAGCAAAAATGAAAATTGATTTAAAAGAGAATACAATTAAGCCATTAACAACAGCACTAAAACATGAGGAATAATTTATTACTTATATTAAAAAACAAAACATAAGTAATAAATAGTTTATTTATATAGTGCTTGAATATGTATGTAATATAGAGAAGGGAATAAACATATAGTCATGTACTTTTTATGAATTTTCATATACTCATTTGTAAGCTCAGTTTAAAAAGCCAATCTGCTTATATAACTATAAGCTCCAAGCATAAGTGATCCACTTATGCTTTTTAAACTAATGCTTACACATGAGTACATGAAAATTCATAAAAAGGACAGGATTGGAGGGTTTTCCCCTTCCCCTCTCTATATTACATACATAATCAATTGCTATATAAATAAACTATTTATTACAGTAAATTCAAAATTTAATACTTATTTCTAATTAAAAGGTGGTTAAAAATGAGATTTTATCTCTTTCTTGTTATAAAATGAATAAGTTTGCACAATTCATTTGTCAAGTTATATATCAGGCACACAATAGATTAAAGCCCTGATTTCAGTATGGAGAGCAAAGGTTGACTTATATTGCTTTTTAAACAGATGTTTATAAGTGAGTGCATGAAAATTTGTAAAAACTGCATGATCAAAGGTTTATTCCCTTCTCTATAAAACCTAAGTAAATTATCAAGTAAATACAACTCCTAGTGTTAGAAAAAAGCTCCTAATTTAATTAAAGAGAAATTGGCAGATAAGAGTCACATGATACAGTGGAATAATTATAAAACACACCAAATCTTTTAAAAACTTGTTTTTTATTTTTTTGCCACCAAAATGAAATATATATTAAAATAGATTTCCAACGTTTCGACTATTTCTTTATCTTTTCTATAGTCTTTTTTTTTTGGCAGTAAATTCATCTATTGCATTTTTGATTAAAACAGATGAACAAGAAGTTGTTAATTTTGGATAATTATATAAATCTTTTCACTCTGTCTGTAGAGCAGAGAATTAAAAAGCA
Organism: Epiperipatus broadwayi; assembly: GCA_028023455.1. Classification (NCBI taxonomy): domain Eukaryota; kingdom Metazoa; phylum Onychophora; class Udeonychophora; order Euonychophora; family Peripatidae; genus Epiperipatus; species Epiperipatus broadwayi. The sequence goes on from JAQFVV010006309.1 coordinate 452,347, forward strand.
GAATAATTTTTATATTATAATAATTTGAATAAAAATAAAATGCAATATGGATCAGATACATGAATACTTTTCTCACGTAGGTATGATTCTGGATAAGATGGTACTGCCTTTTATCAAAGAACAATTTCCATGACTGCTTAAGATTATTTGCATTTTCTAGATAATTCTAGATAAGCTGTTCACTCATGTCTTTCTATGCAATGTAAAAAAAAAATACCAATAAATATCATACGATTATGTCTGCATACACCCCACTTAGCAAGGACCATTGGTTCACCAACACTAATTGTAAAGCAAGAAGATTGTAAAAAGCAAGGAATTATATTGTTTATTTGTGGGGAAAAAATTAGCTTATTTCTGTGAATACAAATTATATCATAAGTGTATAAGAAACAATTTAAAATAAAATATAAATACGACTTCTATCTCATATGTGAAAAATATGCATTTATAACACAGATATAAAATTTCTACAGTATGATCTATCTTTTTAAACATATCTAATGATGAAACTGTGAATTCAATTCTGAAGAGAAATATTAAACAATTATTAAATTGTAAACACAAATATAATACATTATATGTATATTTATAAATGATTCCTATGAGAACAAACGACAATCAATTTAATTTCCAGCCTACATTGTGTACAACTGATATGTATAACAGATGTATACAATGCATGTGAATTAAAACAAAATGTGTTTTAATGACAAATAATATCTAATATATAATCATTTGTTAATAAACAAATTTGAAAACAGTTTATTTATATAACATACATGTATAAGGTTTAAGAATTAAAGCACAACAGAAAATTCTTAATAGTAAATGACCTCTAGCATCTTTACTATTAATATTGATCAATTAAAGATTTAAAACAATTTACTTATAATATGTATGAATATATAACGCATGTGAATCAAAATAAAATAGAAAATTTTAATACTCAAAGAAACTTAATACGTTGTTAATTCTAATGATTGAAACTTAAAATTAGTTTACATATATATAAATAGGTAACTTTAAAATCAATTGTACAGAAAAGAAAATAAATATAAAAAAAGATCAAATTAGTTACCATTTAATCTTCTTTAGTCTCATTTCATTTTAAAATTCAATAACTATTTAATGCATTTTTGTCCATTCCTCCTTACATTAAGATAACATGTAAAATAATTTAAAATGATAAACATGTGAATTTATGAGCCCTTTCATTTTATATTATCTGAGTTAGGTTATAATGTATCAGTTAAAATGATGGACTGATTCTGAATATTTAGCTAATGCTTATATTGACTTGCTATTCATTTTATTTGTTTTCTACTCCAAATGTCTGCTCGTCAATAATTTGCTTATTTTCACTAGATCTTGATCATGAAATAGATCAAGACAGAGAGATTTGAACCTTGACCATAAATTTATTGTTTAGCCTGCCATTCCTAATGATATATCACATCCAATAAATATTGTCATTACACAAAGAAAATTGCATACGAGACAACAGCAAAGTTTTGCTTTCTTTCCTTAATGACAATTGTCAATCCTTGTTGCTATAGTTTTTTTATGTCTATTGTTTAGGTCAGTTTTTCAGATGCTGCTACTATCAATATCTTTATTACAACAATCATTGATTTTTTTTTCATATTAAAATTTAAAAAAAATTACATATAAAAATCAGCTTTACAGTTTACAAAAACAAAACAGATAAATAAATAATAATACAATTACATCGCAAACAATTTCTAAAAATAATAAATATGATCTAAACACATTTAGTAATTTTACGTGCCAATATTTTACTCACTGATATTACAAAAAGGCAAGTACTTTAAACACAAACCAATATCTTGGTAAAATCTATATACACATACATATTGTAACGTTTTTCGTTTTGCTAGGCCTCTTACACGCTAATATAAACTGCGCGTGAGTTGATCAAGCTATGTCAAAAAAGAAGAAAGTTGTATTTCTATTCTAAAAACACAGCTATTTTTCCTGATCAACTTCAGCCTATTAATTGTTACGAATTGTGCTATTGACAAAATCAACTTTTAATTTTATTTACTATGGGCGCCAGAATTCCTAAGAATCCGCTGAAATATGTCGCCAGCACCTCTCGCAAGTTGTAAAACAAAAAAAAATAAAAAGATTTTTATTATATTTTTTTTTAAGGGGCGGTAATTCTACCGTAATGAGAATTAATGATTTTTACGATTATTAGTCCTGGGCGTATTGAAACATATTGACAAAGGTAACTTACGTTTAAATCTTATTACACTAAAAATAAATTTAATAATAAAAAATAATAACTATTATTAATAACGCACAAATGAGAATTGATATTAGAAATATTTTTAATTTTGACAAACTAAAATACTTCATGTTAAGTAGCTAATTAATACCTTGGAGAGAACACATTTAATTCAGGTGGGAAATATCCAGAAAATATAAATATCAGTTAAAATAAACAAAAAGTTCTTGGTTAAATAAGAGTCTCTCATATAGAAAAATTAAAGTCACTATCGGGATTCTTTTATACGTATATTTTTACGAGTAGTTTTAAATAGTTAACTTTGTCACAATCAGGATAATTATTCTTACCGGTAAGTTTCATGAATTCAGTAGTAGATAACTATGCATAGTTTTTTGGTTATAATGAGCTCGGCCTTTTGGTTATTGCTTGATCTTGTGGTCCATTTCCCCAGTCGGTCACGAAGGCTTTTCCTGGTGTACATCATTAGGTCCGATGTCTTCAGAAGCTCCGGTTCACTGCGACATGCCGAATTCCTTCAGCGAAGAGCGATCTTGGATATATTAATGTTATCCAAGACCAACTAGAGAAACAAAACGAACAAGACGTTTCTTCAACCAGATCCCTCCTTTTTATATCCAGTTTTCAGGACTTCTGCGCATGCTAGTACCATGCCTTTTTAATCTTATCCAGTCTTTATAAATTTTATGTAATAAAGTCTTTATTTTCTTCAAGTTTTCAGCCATCTTTAATTAATTTGAGTATTTCTACTTTCAGCTTATCTTTTTTTACTTACTTTTGGAATTCTTTTGTTCTCTCCAATTACTGTTATTACTAATCACATAAAAAAAAAATAAGAAGAATAATTCAACCCTCATTGTACGTTTTTTTTTTTTTAAAAAAAAATTACTCAACAAAATTTTAAATCCACTTTTATCTTTTAGTTTTTTTTTTACCCAATGCCAATATATTTGTAACGTATATAAATAAATGTTACAATATATATATATTTATATTACCACTGCCATTTAAATACCATAATTACAAATAAATGCATATATAAAAAAATTGAAATAAATGATAACAATCACCAATAACAATAACATATATATAAACTCCCATATCAAAGCCAAATCAAAGATTTTTTAAAACAATAACGATATTTTGATGGAAAGGATGGGTCTTTATATTGTACCATCTATGATTAGACTTACAATAGTAAATGTCATATTTAAAAAAAAAAAACATTGTCATGATTTTATGTGTTAGTAAATGTTTAAAATTATCCAGTGATGTTTATTGTAATTTTGGAGTTATTGTAAATACACCTAAATACAAAGTAATAATTCATAATTTATTTTTCTTTTCTTTTTTTAAAGTAATACAATAAATAATTTGCTGCATTGACTTTAATATCTTACTATAAAATTATTCATAAATTCAAAGGTGTATATTTTGATAGATTTTACATTAATGTTTTGTCTATCACTTATTTTAGTGATAATAGATTTAGTAAAATAAGTAAGAAGTTATATTATATATGTGTGTGCATATTTAAATTATTGTGTATATTTTTAAAAATCACATATAGTTTTAAATTAATGTTATTATAAAACTATATAAATATGTAATAACCTTTTGTTAAACAATAATGCTTTTATTTTTAAAAGGAAATGGTAAAAATTACCATGTTATTATTTTATTTAAATTTTTTTTTTTAAATTAAAAGAAGTCATTTTATTTAAAAATGCTGTTGTGTTTGCAAAAGAAAAGAAAATTCTAATTAAAGTGGAATAATCACTAAATGATAAAACAGGGTAAATTTTGAACTAAATATTAGGTACTGTATCTATCTCAATGATCTAAATGCCATGTTAAAAGATATTTGATATAAAATTGCCCATGATTTAACTTAAAAAACACTCTCTATTTTATATATATATAACTATTATTTCAGTTAATAAATTGTGTTTTCACAATAAATATATTTTTTTAAAACTTGATATACATTTAAATAAAATGTTTTAAGTGAACAATGTTTTATTATAAAGAACAATTTAATCTTTTGAGAGATACCTGTTTTAACAACAAAAGAAATGGAATTTGTTTAGGAGTATTCTAAAAAAAAGTTATAAAACACCGATAAAGTTTCAACTCTGTGAATTAACACACATATATCCCTCTATTTGTGTACCAAGAAGTAAATAATTTGCTAAGGATTCTAACCCAAATGGATGATTTTTAAATTTGATAAATAACCATGTAAATATTTTAAAAGAATAAAATAATACTTGTTACTTAATGTAAAATACAATGTGAGTTTTACTATGAACCATTAAGGATTACTTATTAAATAAACTTGTGATATTTTTTTTAAAAAACAAGCTCTTGAAAATTATCTTATCATGGATTTTTTAATGGATCTTCTCTGGCATGAACTTAACATAAAATAACGTAAACATTGTGGAACTCATTGTGTATAAACATTGATTATTATCTTACTCATATGATAGAAAAGGTTATTTATATAATTAATATTTGTATTATTATTGTTGTTGTTTTAAAAATCATTTGATATATATATATGTGAGGAGATGAACATATAGATATATAGTTAACCAAAAGAAAATTTTAATGATAACTTTAAATTCAAGTAATTATGATAAATTTTGTTTAATAATGTGTACATTATATATATTGTCTATTGGAGACAATAAATAAATATTTTCTTTGTGATTTTAAAAAAAAGTGCAATGTCTTAGCATCATATTATAGTCAAAACAAATAGAACATTTGAAAATACATTGATTCAAACTATTCAAAACATTAATTAACTTCTTGTTTATTTTGTAAATAAAATTATAGTTTTAATTATTAAATTGGAGTCAATAGTCTTATTTGATTTGGTAGCTACATGATATAATAACTATTCAAAGTCTTTATGCAATCACACAGATATAAAATTTTATTAACAAAATAATATAAATTTTACACTTGATTCAAATTCAGTAATAAAGATTAACATAATGTTTTTATAGATTTCAATTAGTATTATCCAACCATAAAAGTTAGTCAATAAATTATTGATATAAATTTTTATATAATTATCAAGCTTTAAATAATTTTATTCATTCTTTAATACTATTATAAATTTTAATATATAATAATAAAAGTTATTTTGTGAATTAATCCTGATATAAAATATTAACTGATATATTTGTTATAAGTTTTCAAATATATTATTCTTAATTTGAATACTACAATTTTGGAGTCCAATCAGGTTGATATTTATTTAAGATATAAATATTAAAAAAAAAATTAAATTTTATTCAATATAGATTTGGGATTACGTTATTAATTGAGCTTAAATAAAATTATTGCTTAAATTTATTCCATTACAGATTTGGTTTGTTCAAAATATGTAGTTCTATTAATTTCAGCTAGCCCATTTATATTACACAGAGCTTACACAATTTGTAGGGTGTATAAAACTAAACCATTCCAATTTACTTTTCAGATTTCAACATCCAGAGTGTGGACATGTAAGAATAAACTCTCTCTCTCTCTCTCTCTTGTATATTTTATTTCATTACAATATATATTGTAGAGATGAAAAGATTTTGGTTTCACATTTACTGACCACAAGGGATGGTCAAGTTTGTATATGAGAGATGCAAAAAGTAAAATAAAAATGTTTGGTAGATTGTAGTTTATGGATAATAAAAGAATAGCCAAAATAGTATTTAATTGGGTTACAAGTAAAGGGCAGGCAACAAGATGGGTGAGAAAGGTAATGCGGTATGCAAAAGATTTGGATAAAGAATTTATATTAGTACATTTGTACAAAAGATGGGATGATTGTGATAGGAGAATTGTTGAGTGTTATAGTGGTAAGAAATGGGATAAAAGAGTAGATTTATTAATAAAGAATAGGGAGTTAGAGAGATAGAGAACTAGTATGGAGAGTAAAATGAGTTTAAATATATATAGAAGTAAACAGAATATTAGGTGCAAGTTAATATATGATAATAGTAAGGAAAGTAGTTTATTTTTTAAGGCTTGAACAGGATCTTTAGCAGCAAGAAAATATACATGTAAATAGAAAAATATGGGTGATTTAGTTTGTAAATTGTGTAAGGAAGGCATAGAAAATATTAGGCATCTGTTAATTCAATGTAAATGTTTGAAAACAGAAAAGGTACAAATAATGAAGTTATGGAAGAATAAATATGAAAAAAGTGATTATACAGAAAGTGGATTATTGATTTTTATGCTGGGTTTGGGAAAAGATAAGGGGATTTAGATATAAAGGCTATAGAGTTGACAAAGATTATGTTGTGGAAATGGGATGAGCAGAATATGGGAAAACTTAGAGTGGAAATGGAAATAAAGTGGCTAACAGGTTTTTCTGGGTATAATTGCTGAGAAATTCCTAACTCCATTTAAGGAGAACATCACATCACATCACTAGACATTTATTTTAAGGGTGGATATACAAACATGAATCTACCGGACTAGCTGAGTCAAGCAAATGAGATTTTATGTTTTGTTCTGAAAGTTGGAAAGGTAACAACAGAAAACAAAATCAACTAAGCAAAAAAAATGAATAAATATTATATTAGTAGTATGATTAAATCAATATAAATCTAGATAAACTTTAAAATCCACTTAAAATGCACTACTCGTACATTCATCAAAATTAAAATATTTTAATATGGCTTAGAAACAATTTCTGCACATTGTATAATTATAATGAAAAGAGTGCAAAAATACTGACAGTAGGAAAAGTACTAGTAAGTATTCAGTGATCTAATATAAGAAAAGGGGGATTAGCTTCTTGCTTATAACCCATAGTTATGAAAAGAATAAATCCCCGTATTTGAGATTTCTGAGAGCTTATGTTGAAACAGAAATGCAAAGATAGCCTCAGAAACATTAACTTTAAAAACAAAACAGGGTGTTGAAAATTATTACTTTCAATCAATTGACCTCCCTCAATCTATCTATTGAAAGAATTAAAACGATTGTACATACCCTTAATAAATGAATGGGAAGCTTGAAGGAACAAAACTAAAGGCTATTATATTTTGCAATAGTCTATTACAAATAATTATAGTTTCACGACATAAGTAGGGCTAATAACAAAATGGGTCATGAGCCAGAACCTAATTAAAATAGTCTGTAATATCCAGACTTCTCTCTATAACAAAAGGAATGTGAGATTATAATTATTACCATACTACCTTACTTACTAAGACTTGAACGAAACATATAGTACTGGTTTGAAACTCGCACTAGTTTAAGAGAAAAATATCAACACACAGAAACCAAATTACACAAAATAAAATAAAAACTTGAAACACATGTATATTTAAAAAGAAAACAAATTTAAGACAATAAAATTAGTTAAATTGTAGAATGTAAGGTACCATAACAAATTAGTTAAATGCTAGTGCACTAAGCTTGTTGAGTGTGGTCTGTTGATCTGGATTCACTGACGGTAGGTTTGGGCAAGTTGGTTGGTGGTTTCTTTATAGTTGGTTTTTATAGCATTATAGGCAGTTAATGGAGACATAGGGAGCACAAACCTGTCCTGGCAAAAAGATTAGCACATCATGGTAGGAGAAAATATCCTTGCAGTAGGTTTAGTGTTCATTCTAAGTAGAATAATTGCCGGATCACCTTTCTTTCAGAATATGCAAGAATCGTTCTCTCGGAGTTTTTTTTTTGGTAGGAATAGTTTATGCAAGTATCTCTCCGAGTTGGTGTAACTATAATACAATAGTCTGATTAAACCTTTTATAGCTGAATCTCTCATATCTGAACAAATTACAAAACTTTTTTCTCTTTTTTTTTTTGTAATTAAAATTTATAAAATTCTTCATCTGGCTAACAATAACTATCTAATTGAAGAAAATAAATTGCCTTTTACAGATTTAAAGATTAACAAATGAAAAATTATTTTCTTCTTTCTTTTTAATTAATTATTCTTATCAATCTAAATCCCAAATCTAAAAAGCAATTTATTTATACAATTTACTTTTACATAGATAAATAAAAAAAACTAATGTTAGTCTTTTCTTTTTTTTTTTAAAAGTAAAAACTAAATATAGCTGTGGGGTTAAAATATAATGCCCACGTACACACATATATATTTGTACAAACATAAAAAAAACAACTTTTAATTAAGCATTTATTTTATAACGTCTTGCGTGCGATTATAATTACGATAGAATGACAGCCTGTTAAGCTAAATTGCGCAGACGCTGTGAGAATGTTGTTAATAAATGAATACCTTCGAACAACCACATGATATAGTATTTATATAAGAGTAAAAGGAATCCCTCTTACTCCTACAACTCAAATGTTTATATATGAGCAAATCTAAAGTAGTTGTAACGAAGGCGTGACTACATAATAGTCACTTTAAATCACCATATACAATGTCTGTATGAATGGCGCGAATGAAATTTTCTAGAATTTACTGAACGCCACTCCAAACGAAACTAAATCATATACGAATAAGCATTTATTTTATAACGTCTTGCGTGCGATTATAATTACGATAGAATGACAGCCTGTTAAGCTAAATTGTGCAGATGCTGTGAGAATGTTGTTAATAAATGAATACCTTCGAACAACCACTCTTATATAAATACTATATCATGTGGTTGTTCGAAGGTATTCATTTATTAACAACATTCTCACAGCGTCTGCGCAATTTAGCTTAACAGGCTGTCATTCTATCGTAACTTTTAATTAAGTTTTATAAACAAAATCAAACATATATAAATTTATTTTTATCCACGTAACACTTCAACTTTGTAACGGTGTTTTAAAAATCCATTACAATATATAAAATTAAACTTTGAAGCTTAAATTTATACATTTTATTGAATTATATTTTAAATTCCATGTTTTCTAAGCTTTTTTCAAATTTGATTTTGATTCTATTCCCATTTTATTTTATGGTTAATTATTTTATTTTATGGTTAATTTTCCAATTTGATGGACTTTATTAAATATAATTTTTAATGAAATATTTGAATTATCATCTTTTTAAAAATTTTTTTTGGCTAAATAATATTAAAGATAAAACTAATCAATGAGAATTGGCAATCATAGAAAAATAACCCATTTACCATAACCATATTATTATTAGTAGTAGTAGTACTGTGATTTAAATGATTATTTTTTTTGATGTTTCTACAATCAATGCAATGATACCTACCTGACCACATTCACCCAAGAAATCAAACCTATTCTTATATTAATCTATATTTAATAACTATTTGGCATTGCTAAAGCACACCTGTCTGAGAAATTTTTTAAAAGTACTTAAAACTTAATAACCTTTCATAATTCACCTGGTCCAAATGTGAATATCAGATTATGGATGAGATAACAAACGCATGAGGATGCTTACAATATTATTAATTATATATTTATGAAGTAAAAAATGATTACAACTAAACAAGTTATTTTATTTTTTTATTTAAACTTTTAATCTGTATTGCAATTTATAAAAAAATATATATGTATATTTTTAGAATTCTAGATAGAAGTATATCATAATACATATATTTTTATATTATTTGTTTGTTGTTATTGTTTTGTTTTTTTATATAAAAAAAAATCGATTTGCTTGTCATAAACAATTTGTAGAATAAATTTAACAAAATCATACATTTTGAAAGTTATGGTTCATTTTATAAATGATGAAAAATTTTGTTATAAGAAATAAATAATTATGAAAATACAGATCATAAAATATGATAAAAATAATAATTACTATAAATGTCTTATACATCCCAAAACTGATTTCTAATTTATTAACGAGAACATGTTTCTTTTTTAATTACAGATTATGGAAAAAAATAAACTTTTGGCAATTTTTTGAGAGACAACATTTCTGAGAAAACTGGAAAATTAATTCTTTGCATAATAATTTTTATTCTAAAGATTAAAATAATTTTTTTTTTATTAAAAGACAATTCTCTATGAATTATTGGGAAAATTCAAAATGCATCAAATATATATATTGTAGTGATATATGTATTTTGTGTACATGGTCCATACACATTCTTAAGATTAGAGAAGAAAAAAACTCTGAGGAAAGTATTTGTTATGGTATTGAAACATCAATCATTTTGCTATTATATTTTTATTACATGGAAGCTCCCAGAAATGATAATATGAACATATATATTATAATGGTCAGATTTGTACATTCACATAACAAAATCTAGAGTCCAGGCAAAATACACCAAAGCTGATCGAGATGATGAGGTCTTGAATCTGACCAAGCTTCAACTCATATATCAACACTCTGTGATTTAACACACTATGAATAGCATTTCTGAGGTTACACTTGGTCTCAATTTCTTCAGCAAGCTGGCTCTGAACAGGGAGAAAATGAGACTCATGGGAATTAACTGATTAACTAAGAGCTAAATAGACTACTTACATGCTAATTATATTAACCAACATAATGCATATTATACATATAACAATATTAAAGAATTTGGATAATTTGGAGTTGGATTGTGAGAAAACAGGTGTGAAACAATTTATAATTTAAAATAAGTTTATTAAAATAATTAATTAATGCTACAAACAAAATGATATCAAGTGTCCAGTGTTACAATATATAATCAATGCATGCAGGAACTACATAGATAATGAGATTATTATTAATACAGCATTCTCATCTTTAACATTTTAACTGAGTTTATATGTGTTAGGCGGTCAATAAATCATGCCTATCATATACTAATATGCCAAAGTATTCATTGCTTGGTTTGCTAATGTTATAAACTAAAACTCTAGCCAAGATGATTGTTATATACAGGTTTAAGATGGCTGTCTTAAATATATTATCAGGTGAGCAATTAAATAAGCTCAATATACAGATTCAACATGATAAACAAGATTAAGGTTTCAGACTAATGCGGAAGTACTAATTATAAAGAAAAAAAAGAACTGGTTACTTTTAGGATCACATCTTTAGGCTATGGCACTAAATAAAACTAAGAATAAGGTCGTGGTGTGAGTAATTGTTTACGGGCTTCAGCATCAAATGCTCGGTGCTCTAAGACCAAACAGCTTGCTAGTATAAAAACATATTTAGCTCAGGAAACTCAGATAGACTTTAAACCTGGTCTGGATCCTTGTATTCCAGGTCTAAAAGATGCCATAGCTGAACTGCGTGGATGGGAGTGCCCACCATTGCAAACCTGTCTGAAAAACATAGCAAGACATTAATGTCTCAATGAGTGCTTAGTAAAGATACACTCACAATAAAATAGTAATACAAATATGTATATAATAATTAACTGCACCTAAACAGATACTTTCTATCTGTGAACTAACTTAAAACAGTTGTTAGATGAGTAAAATAATCATGCTAAGTAAAAGGGCTAACTAAATTATAAACTAGTTAATACACTGAATTTGCATATGTATATATAATCACAATTAAATTAGGGAGGAGAAAGTATATTTAACACCCTTAACAACATTAACAATATACTTTTAATATTATCATTAGCTAGCACCTTACTTATAACTAATAGACAAATCATAAGTTCTAGTAACTTATCAAGCAAAACTTAATGAACTGTAATATAAATAAAATAATGATAACAAGTGTGTAGCGATTGGTTGTTATCTATCAGAATAGGATTTTGAAACAGTGATTAACTATGCTAAATAACATTCTTAAATTTTTAAAATGACAAAGTAAAATGGAGACTATGTAAAAAGATGCAAAAAATATTCTACACATATAAAACTAATTCATGGTGGAGGCATATAATTCTATAGCCACTGTTGGCACATTATAATTGGGGAAAAATGTACATATATATTTATCATGCCAGTACAATAATATTACACCTTGAGAAAAAATATAACCTGTTCAGAGCCATGGAAGTAATCTCTCTTCCTCACTGCGGGATCCATAATTGGAAAAAAAAGTTTACATATATATAAAATTATTATGTATCAATGCAGCATATAAAAAAAATCTGCTCAGGGTTGTGGAGAATAATTGTAGCTGTGCTTCTCAATTTCTTCAGTGAGCTGGCTCCAAACAGAAAGAAACATGAGACTCAGGAGAAATAACAGACTAACTAAGGGTTAAATAAACTACTGACATGTCAATTACATTAACAAACAATGCATATTATACATATAACAATATTAAAGAATTTGGAATTGGATTGTGAGTAAACAGGTTGGAAACAATTTATAATTTAAAATAGGTTTATTAAAATAATTAATTAAAGCAACAAACAAAATGATATTAAGTGTCTAGTGTTACTATATATAATCAATGCACGCAAGTGCTACATAGATGATGAGATAGCATTCTTATCCTTAACATTTTAATTGTATTTATGTGTGATGTGGACAATAAATCATGCATATCATATTTTAATATGCCAAACTATTTATTGTTTGGTTTGCTAATGTTATGAGTTAAAACTCTAGCCAGGTGACTGCTTTAAGATGATTGTCTTAAATATATGAACAGATGAACAATTAAATAATCTCAATATACAGATTTAACCTGGTAACCAAGATTATGGTTTCAGATTAATGTGGAAGCATTAATTATAAGGAAGAAAAAAACTGGTTACTTTTAGGGTTGCATCTATAGACTATGATGCTAAATAAAACTAAGAATAAAGTCACAGATTGAGTAATTGTTCACAAGTTTCAGCATTGAAAGCTCAGTGCCCTAAAAATGAATGGCTTGCTAGTATAATAAGAACATATTTAGTTCAAGAAACTCGGATAGGCTTTAAACATTGTCTGGACTCTTGTGTTCCAGTTCTAAATGATGCCATACCCGAACTGTGTGGATGGTAGTAGCCACCACTGGAAATTCATCTGAAAGACATAGCAAGACATTAATGCCCCAATGGATGCTTAGTAAAGACACACTCACAATGGTGATACAAATATGTATATAATAATTAACTGCACCTAAACAGATAGTTTCTATTTGCTAACTAATTCAACCCAGTTCTTAGATTTGCATAATAATCATGCTAAATAAAAGGGCTAACTAAATTATGAATCTAGTTAATACACTGAATCTGTATATATATATATATATATATAATCAATATATATATATATATAATCACATTTAAATTAAGGAGGAGAAAGTATATTTAATGGCCTTAACAACATTAACAATATACTTTTAATATCATCCTTAGCTAGCATCTTACTTCTAACTAACAGACAAATCATAATTTCTAATAACTTATCATGCAAACCTTAATGAACTATATAATATAAATAAAATAAAGATAGCAAGTGCATAGTTATTGGTTGTTATCTATCAGAATAGGATTTGAAACAGTGATTAACTATGCTAAATAGCATTCTTAAATATTATGGTGGAGAGTTTAATAATGATCGCTCTTTAAAAGTTTACTAAAATAGAATATTCATGGCCTTGAAATATTTGTATACTATAACATATATATCAAAATAAATGGAAATAAAATAATTATGACAATAATTATGGGCATGATCACAGCTTTAAATGCCTACATATAGAAAATCCATATCTGACTACATTTTGCTGTAAACCGCAGTCTCTACATCTATCACTCACATGCTCGTATAACATTAACTTTATCCTAATGCCATGAGAATTATAAAATTTTAATTATAAAAATTAAATATTTATCATAACTTGCATAAATTTAATTATAACTTCTAAATATCAATTTTATATTACAAAATATAAAAATATGGGAGAATCACGTTGCAAATAATGTTAATTTGGGGTTTGAAAGAATACTTCTAGGTAGTATCAATCAAAGGAAGTTCTTTGGGTTTAACTTTTTATTGTAAAAAATAATATTGGTGCATGATATTTTATAAATAATTTTATGCTTTTCAAATTATTAAAATTTTTAATTTAATATAATTTATAGTCTATAAAATGAACCAATTAAAAAAAAGCAAAATTGATACCGAATACTGTATTTTCAATGATAATTGGACATTCATATATTTATTTGCAAATATAAATGACAAAGCTGTTTGTTTGATTTGCTATGAAACTATTTCCGTTTTTAAAGAATATAATCTAAAAAGGTATTTTTCAACAAAACATTTCGTAAAATATAAACTAGCTATAATTGATTCCTATTTAAGTTATTAAATATTGTATTTATTTTTTTTAAAAATACATTGATACTTTGGTAATTCAAGTAATATAATATTTTTTTAGGTTCTGTTTTTTTTTTTTTGCTAAATCGTTTAATCTATTTCGACCCGCATTATGATACAAAAATTTGGTAAAGGTTTATTATAGTGGCCCCAATATGTTGGCCATCTATTGTTTAAAATTATAACTAAATTGTTGGAAAATCTTATGTATATGATACTATATTACAATTACATTAAAATTTAATCAAATGTAAAAGATAATAAAAAAAACATTTACCTTTTTAAAGAATTTGAATGTTGGATTAATTACACAATATTAATTAAAAGAATTAGTTTTAATTTATTTGAAAGTTAAGAATTTAAACTATCTACAACTTAAAAATTTAAACTATCTACATTTATAGCATGTTCCAGAAAAAGACACCCTCTCTGTTCAACAGTTCGAATTACACACACACGTGTAGAGTTTTATAGTTGGGAAAATTGGCTGACACATGTTTAGTTCCAGATGATGAAATTTTGAATGTTGCTGCTATTCTGGTAGAAGAATGGAATCTGCATTAGTTATGGAATGCCATCCAAACTCCGGAATTGGCCATCAAATGACTTGCATGAAGACTCCTTCTGAAGGACTATGCCTTATGCCAACAGTGCAGTGTTCATTGTTTGCTGGTGATGTATTCTACAGGATGTAATGTATTATTTCCATCACAAATACCATAGGGGGACTATACAAAGAGGTCATTGGGTCTTTGGTGGTATAGAAAGAGTATCAAGAAAGTGCTTATTGACAGAAGTTCCAGACAGGATGGCTGATACACTGGAGGGCCTAACACAGCAGTACATTTTACCAGGTGTGCACATTATTTCAGATGGCTGGGCTGTGTACAATAATATCAGCAGTTTCAACAATGATGTGTATATGCATTCAGTTGTCATCCATCAGAACAACTTCATGCATCCTGAAGACTAAGGCATACTCACCCAGAATATTGAAAATATGTGGATGAGAGCAAAGAGTAAGCTGAAATTCCAATCTGGTACCAGCAGAGCTTTGTTTTAATCTTACCTGCATGAATTTGCCTTCCGGATTAGACACAACAATACCACTTTTTTCTCCAACTTCCTAATATGCATAGGACACAATTATGCTTAAAAAGGTAAATGTTTTTTTATTATCTTTTACATTTCAATAAATTTTCATGTAATACAGTAGTATATCCATGATATACATTGATTAAATTTTAATGTAATTGTAATATAGTAGCATATACGTAAGATTTTCAAATAATTTAGTTATAATTTTAAACAATAGAGGGCCAACATATTGGGGCTGCTATAGTAAACCTTTACCAAAAATTTTATTCGGCCCATTGATGAAAAAGGTTGCCCTCCTCTCATCTAGAAACTAGTCTAAGGATCTGTTTACCATCACCATCTGGTTTTCACACGTTATTTGTTTATTCATGTGTACATGGATATTGCAGAAATAGGGTGATGGAATTAAAATTATTTTATTTTACTACTAATGATTATTAAAGTAATATAAACAGTAGTTTTTTTAGTTTTTAATATTGAGATCTTTAATAGACTGTCACATATAATTATAAATAACTGAGTCATTGTGCTAATGTGAATAAAACCATAAATCCAGGTTGCCAGTCAAATATCAATCACCTGAAGTATAAACTTAATCTTTCATTTTAATATCATCAAATTTGTTTAAAAAATATTTTAAATTTGAGAGATGATTTTAATAGAACATTATATATATATAGTGAAAATTGATTTTATGTTATTTACGACTGATATGTTTAGAAAGTGTTTTAATAAAAGCATTGGTGGTAGAGAGGTCAGTGACAGCTACTTTTCAGGCAATTGTCCCGGTTAGCGGGTTCGCTTCCCGGCTGATGCTATGACACATGAGAAAAAAAAGATTTTAATTAAAAAACAGTTGCTTATCAGTTTAATTAATAATTCTGTTTTAACTATAAATAAAATAAATTATAATTGGAGATTGTGTATCTGTTTGTTATAAATTATTAGTGATAAATTCTAGAGAATAAAAGTTAATTTTAAAAAGTTTTTTTTTCTTCGTCAAGTTTGAAAGAACCAACTATACTATTTCTGTAGTGTAATTTTAACATCGTCACTTTCACGCAAGGTTAAGGGACTGATTCCTTTCCGCTTTTAACATTGTTAAAATTACACTACCGAAATATTACTCATTAAATGAATAATCTCTAGTTTAATGAATTTACTAGTAAAAATTATTTACGAACTATAAACTGATATAGATGAATTTATTTTTTCAATACATATTTTGTATTAATAATAATAATTTATATTTGAGAAATTCTTTAACACAATTTTTCTAGCTCACTTTTAATCAATATTAAGTGATTGTGATTATTTTGTGTCTATTCTTTAATTAAATATATTAAGCAAGAATTAACTTGTAATTCTAGACAGAATTGCAAAATATCAAAAAAACATGTTTCTAACTGATCTTATTCCAGTTAGAGACATTAATTTGCACTGTATCCTTTTAGTGGCCTTGTGTTTTATTTTTCTAGCTCACTTTTAATCAATATTAAGTGATTATGATTATTTTGTGTTTATTTTTTAATTAAATATATTAAGCAAGAATTAACTAGTAATTCTAGACAGAATTGCAAAATATCAAAAAACATGTTTCTAACTGATCTTATTCCAGTTAGAGACATTAATTTGCACTGTATCCTTTTAGTGGCCTTGTGTTTTTATCATTGCCATACCCATACTAATGATAATTTCTCTCCCCATCATAAGCAAAAATACACTAGTATAACAATTATTAAGTAGAAAGCAGATAGTAATGGACAGGCATCTTAAATGGGAGATAAAATTCACCTCTTTACTATATAAATTTAGTTTAAAAAAATATTTTATTGGGGGTTATGATAATATATAGTGATTTTAAATCCTAATAATTTTTTGCTACACATGATTTTGTTAATGTTGCATCATATCTAAATATTGATTAAGGATAAGATGAAGAAGGTTACAGTCTGAAGGAATTCATCATTATCAGTGTCATGTAAAGTAGGGTTAGCTATGACAGCAAAAATGGGTGCTTGAGAATGGATTCTTCATCATCAGTTTTGTGAGTAGTGCTTTGTTACTTTTTCAAAAATTTTAAATATATCAGCACACATATGAATAATAGTTTTCCTTATTTCTTTGTATGGCTCTCTTCATCAAGAAAAAACAACTTCAGCCATTCTTTAGGTCTTTTTTTGTAGAAATACAGATATGTTGAGAGCCATGAGCTCAAACAGTTTTTTTTTCATTCTTAGCCTTTTTGGTTCAACGTGTTTTTGCATGTTTGGTTTATATGGAAATCCTTTTATGAATCATTTGGACATTCAGAAAAAAAACATAAAAAAAATAGATTTTGAAGTGTTTGTCTGAAGGTTTGGGCCATAGCATATTATTTGTAAATATATATTGGACTATTTCTATAATCTAGAGTTAATTGTTAAATTTCTTTAGAAAAATCAAAACTGTACTTAAAATTTTCAAAGATATTCAAGTGTTTGTAATAGCACACAAATTACTATAGAACAGAATGTTTCAAATTATATTAGTCTTCTTGTTCTTCATGTGTTGCTGGATAGACTAATGACTGTACTAATATAGGAATTAAAGCTAGAACCTTTAGATTTGTAAATATTGAATTTAAGTTGACAGTCTAATCAGCTAGAATATTCTGATAAAAACAAGAGTCGGTAGAATTTTGAAATATTTTTTTATGAAAATCCTTCTGACTTCTTCATTATTTGCTTAAGGACAAGGTTACTGAACATTATAAATTGTCACACTAAATTGGCTTATGGGTTATTTGCCACTATCATGTTAGCAGCTTCTTTAAATTTTCTTCCTTTTGCCTTTTCTTCTTGGTCCAATATTCTTGTAATTGCTCTCACAATCTGAACTTCAAAGTCAGCAATGAGCTGGCAGTGTGCTTTCTGATTTTATGAAAATGATTCTGGCTTTCACCTTAAGGAGTCTTAATTGCACCTCATTTCAAATGTGATTTTTTTAGCTCCACATTATATTATTTTAATAAACTTAAAACTAGGAGGAATTTTTTCTTTACCCTCAAAAACATAGATGTCATCAAACTTTGAAAAATAAGTACATAAAGTATTGATTGTTGTTATTAAATGTTTTTAAAATATATATAAAAGATTGAAAAAGAAATGGGAAAATAAGAAGCAAAGCAAAATAAATAAAAAAAATATTAAAGAAATAAATAACACATATTTTGAAAGTATGGGAAAATGTAAAATGAATCCTCAGAAGAAATTTGAAAGTATAAAGGACAAGATTTAAAAGAGAAAATTTAGTGTTTGCAGTTTTGTAACCTTGAAAGACACAGTGTGTGCACAAATCATAATATTTGGGAACCACTCATTAAATTTGCTCTTTAAAAATGTAGAAATCAAAAAGGCTCTCATAGATAAGTATACAAAATTTATAATATTTCCTTTGACAAAAAAATGTAGTTGGTTAGAGTATTATCTTAGATTGTCTAAAAGTTCTAGGTTTGATTCCCATGCTAGTACAGTCATTGGTCTGTCTTGCAACATCTAAAGAACATAAGTGACTAATATCATTAGAAACTTTGTGTTATTTACTAACCTATGTGTTATACCAACATTTGAATATTTTTGAAGAGTGTAAATAAAGTTTGAATTTTTCTAACGATATTTAACAACTAATTCTAGATGATGGAAGTAATCCAATAAATAATTAAAAAATAGATTAAACATAGTTTAAAAGTAATTAATTGTATACTTTTTATTTATTAATCAATTTAAATAAATTTATTAAATCTACTTTAAAATAGTTAAATTATAATTGAAAGTGCGAAACAAAGTCTATTTGAGAACTTTATTCTTGAAAAATCAAAAACTTCGAGCCAGACTGTTATTTCTAATATTTTAAATGAAGTCATCTGTTTGGTAGTTATTATTAGAGTGGAAGATTCCATTCATCTTATTTGCATATCTTTCAATTTTTATGGAAATTCCATTTAACCTTTATTTGATTGAGCTACATGAATGAATCTATAGGAATGTCAATAAGTTTCAGTACAAGACTTTAGTGGCACTACATTTCTTGTCACATCAAATATTGTTATGAATCAATGCAGTATAATAATAATGAAATATACTTATAATAAAATACAAATTATCTGTATCTGAATTACAGATGTTTTTAGAAACTTGGGAATAATAGTCTAAGTTAGTATAAATTAGATCATTTGTATTTTTGCAACATAAACAAATATATTACATTGCAGTTTTGTTAAATTTAATATAACTTGTCTTAGAAGATCTCTCAGTTGTTGATTGTTTGTTTGTTTGTGACTCCATATTTTTATGTTTGATATTTCTGTAGTATCTTTTTGATAAAAAAATATCATCACTTATTAATACAATATTAAACTACTAAACATCACATGATAATCATTCTTTATGCTTACACAAGCTGTTTACACAGAGGCTAAACTCTCCATATAGTAGGCTCCTAACTGATAAAAGCCACAAGCTAGAAAGTAATCTGGGAATATTGGATGAGTAGGTACTAGATAGGGATTTTATGCACAAACTTTCCCACATCCATTAAATTACCCAGGCTTGCATTGAGTGGCACTACTATATGGAGAGTTTAGCTTATATGCATTAATACAATATTTGTGATTAATTTTTTCTTTATAATTACTTATTAGCATCCATTATTGAAATTTTATTTAATTATACACATTTTCCCTTAAACAACAAATTTCCTTATTGTAGTCAACAGACAGAGAACTATTATGATCTTATTGCAAAATTAATCCGTTCAGATATGGCAGTAATCTAAATTATTGTTAAAAACCATTTGGAATATCACATGCAAACCATCTTTGAAATCAAAGGGCTTTCTCAGCTGCAAAAGTTTTTGATGATGCATATTATGATTTATATCTGAAGGCATTGAAGCATTTGACTAAGAAAGTTCAGGAAAAACTGAATGTATTATATCAGTTGTCATTCTCAAATCATGTACTTATTGGATTAATGCTTATATTTGGGATGTCTGGTCCCAAATGTTTATTAATATTTATGTAGATTATTTTTTTGTTTATGTAAATGTGTGGATTTTTAGAAAAATTGTTTTTCTATGCATGTGTAATAGCCATTTAGGTTAATAATTTTGTATTAGAGCTTTTAATCTTTGATAGTTTTGTACAGAAATTTTTTTATATATAGTTTGTTAATGTCTTTAATGGAATATTTGAAAAATAATAAATACTCAAAAATGATAATATATTTATAACCATTAGAAACCAATCAACACTTAAATAATCCCAATATAGATAATAATCCACAATCTTAAACTGTTGTCAAGGCAATCTCCTTTTATTAAAGATGAACCATTTTTATTTATAGTCCAATATTTTTATTTACAAACCAACCTAGCATTAGGTTAATTGTAATAGCTAAGCATTTGTATACACCTGGGTCTCGTTTTATGTGGATTATTTTAATGCAATTTTGAAGTTATGCGATTCATGTTTCTTTTTAATATCTTTCATATTTCACTATATTTATTAGATATCAAGAAATTTAAGTTATTAATAACTTATTTTGACTTGAAATACGTTTTTTTTTCTTTCAAAAATATAACATTATACAGTATATTTAAGTGCCAAATTTGTAATTACATGTTGGACTAATTTCATCATCTAGTTATGATCGTTAAATGTTTTTAGAGTAATTCAGACTTTATTTAAACTTTTCAAATACATTCATTTATTAATGGCATACAGGTTAGCACCATAATGTTCTAGTGATATTATGTTCTTTTTCAGGTTAAGTTGGCCTGATCAGTAGTGGTACTAGTTTGGGAATTAAAAACTGGAAACTTTAGGTTTGGAGTTACTAACTTTAAATTACACCATAATAAATTAGTCTGTTCTGTCAAAGGCAACAACCAATAAAAATGTGTCTTTAATCATGTTTTCAAAAATGTGTGGTGATATGGAAGTTATTTAATACATTTACACGACCCTCAATTATCCATACTATCTCATACTGTTGACACACTTGATCACACACATATTGAAAAAATAAATAATCACCAATATATGTATTTCATGCTAAACCAGCACTTGTCAATTGGTCCAGATTATCATTACACATATATACAATCAATGCTCAGCTTATATTAAGATAGCCAATCTTCATACTTTAATGGACAGGCTTTAATCCACTCCACCCCTGATGATGGAACACTCAAAGTCCTCATTGGTGCCAACCTTCTCATCCTACCCATGTTGACCATAAGTCACTCTGACCTCTCATCTACAGGACATAATCCATTTACATCCATATACGAGGGATGGGCAGACCTTACAGCACTATATTTTTAATATATAAATTTTTTCTGATCAAGTGTGTCAGCAGTATAAGATAGCGTGGATAGTTGAGGGTTGTATGAAAGTCTGAGTTCAAACCCCCTATATATTACATATTGGAGTGCAGGTATGAAAAAGCCTGTATTGTAGAAAAACATATACACCTTTACCCCACTTAGAGATGGTAATTGGTCCTCCAAAACTCATTGTTAAGCAAGAATATTGTATATAGAATACGTATTTATAATGAGGTCTATGGGAAAAAAATTGGTTGGTTCCAGTAGACGTAAAAGATCCACATTGATTTCCAAGCTCAAAGATTTTCTTGATGTTTTCATGGCAATGATGACTAAATAGGTATCTAAAAAGGAAAGTTTTATATCATTAGAAAAAAAAAGCATATTTTCACTGTTTAAAAAGTACTGTACAGCAAAAAGAAAGAGAAAGTGAAATTAAATTTGAAGAGTTTTTATATTCTTCTGCAGAAGTTGTTCATCAAAAGTAATGAAAAAAAAATCCATACTGAAGTGCATTTTTTAAAAATTTGTATTAAAGTACATATTACTGTACATTTATGTTTATTACTTATGTGAAATTATTCAAATTAAAAAACAATGTTTAATTATAAATTATTTAATTGAACATAAAGACTTATTACTATACTCCAGAGTAACAAAAGGCTTAATGCATATGTAAATTAGTCAACTTTAGAAAAAAAAAATCAACTTATTTTAAAAGAAAAAAAATCTAACTGTTCTATTTTTCTAAAGTATATGCTAAGTTTATTTTGCTTACTGTATATTTTTAGTAATGTAATAGTACCCCCCCCCCCGTTTGTGTAGAAAGATTATTAATTAACACTTATTTTAAATGCAATCTGTTTTTCTTTTTAAACTTTTTTCTAATTAGACATTTTCATTTTAAAATGTTTTTCTTTTGATTTGAAACCACTTGGGTGTATGTAATTAAGGAACACACACACACAATTTAATATTAGTATTTAGTGTTTTCCTGAAAGTTTGTGATAATGGTATTTTAGTTGTACTGATTTCATCATCTAATATATGTGTTGAATGTCTAGAAAAATTAAACTTTATTTAAATAATCCAAGTACTGTACATTATATTTAAATAAAGTTTAATTTTTCTAAAGATATTCAATACATATGTATACAGTATTATAGATTCAGTAATTATATATATTTTAAGTTTATACGTTCTATATGTTCTATATTCAAAATACTGAATGCAGCACTAACATTGTGTTTTATAAATAAAATATTGTATGTGCTATACAATTACAGCAAAGTCATTACCTATATACATACTACAGTAATGTACTTTTGCTTTTGGGTAAAATAAATTTAAAATACCTATTCTCTGATGTCATCAGTGACGCAAAATTCAAGATGGTTTCCCAAAAAAATTTAAAAAAAATTTTTTCCGATCATTACAGTGAATAATCGATTGTAAATCGAAGTAGTGGGTACAAATTGATGATGATCGCTATTGTGAAATATTGCTAAGCGAGGTAAAGGTGTATATTAATGCATTTATAAAAATGTTATATATTTATTTATTAAAATCTTCCTGATTTATCCTTTTTTTTAAAAAAAAAAAGATTAATAAATGATTTTTAAAGATTATAGACTATTCACAAAGTTTAAATAAAGTGTTAATTTTCCTAAATATATTTAATAATTAAAACTAGATGATGGAGATAGTCCAGAATATAATTACAAGTTCAATACCATCACCTCAAACATTTAGATAAACATTAAATACCTAATGTTAATTATTTTCTTAATTAAAAAATTTACTTCTTTTAAAATCTGTAGTTCTTCACACTTTCAATTACTAATACCCACGACCCACCACTCTCCACACTATCTCATAACACTGATACACTTGAACACATATATGTTGAAAAGATAAATAATCACCAATATAAGCATTTCATGCTAAACCAGCAATCATCAGTTGGTCCAGACTACCATCTCTAAGACATATATGCTATATATAAGTGCTCAGATATATATATATATTAAGATAGCCAATCCTCATACTTTAATGGACAGGCTTCAATCCATTCCACACTCCAACTCTTCAACCATCTATCCAATTGAAAATCTGATGATGGAACACTCAAAGGCCACCCTGAGGCCGAGATTCTTGCCACACCCATGTTGGCCTAAGGTCAGTCTAATCCCTCATGTACAGGACAATCCATTCAATACATATAGAAGGGATGGACAGACATCTCTACTATGTAATAACTGAAACACACAGGCTTAGTATATACCTGTGTTTATATATGTAATATATAGGGTATATGAGCACAGACTTTCACATGACCCACCACTCTCCACACTATCTCATAACACTGATACACTTGAACACATATATTAGTGATTATTTATATTTTTCAACATATATGTGTTCAAGTGTATCAGTGTTATGAGATAGTGTGGAGGGTGGTGGGTCGTGTGAAAGTGTGTGCTCATATACCCTATATATTACATATATAAACACAGGTATATAATAAGCCTGTGTGTTTCAGTTATTACATAATAGAGATGTCTGCCCATCCCTTCTATATGTATTGAATGGATTATGTCCTGTACATGAGGGGTCAGATTGACCTGAGGTCAACATGAGTGTGACAAGAATCTCAGCCTCAGGGTGGCTTTTGAACGATCCATCATCAGATTTTCAATTGGATGGACGGTTGAAGAGTTGGAGTGTGGAATGGATTGAAGCCTGCCCATTAAAGTATAAGGATTGGCTATCTTAATATATATCTGAGCACTTATAGCATATATGTGTAGAGATGGTAATCTGGACCAACTGATGATTGCTAGTTTAGCATGAAATACGTACATTGGTGATTATTTATCTTTTCAACATATATGTGTTCAAGTGTATCAGAGTTATGAGATAGTGTGGAGAGTGGTGGGTTGTGTGAAAGTCTGTGCTCATATACCCTATATATTACATATATAAACACAGGTATATAATAAGCCTGTGTGTTTCAGTAATTATTAATTACATATATATATTTTAAAACGGAAAAAGTAGAAAATTAAATTATCGTCATCTTTATCCATTGTTTTCTCTTTTCAGAGAAACCTATTAAATTTTTAATATTCACGGATCATATTCTATATTAAATTTATATTTTTAATACAGATTTTTTTTCTTTGGGTATTTATGCAGCACTAAATGTCATCTTCAAAAAGCTGCCGTAATAAAATCTGATTCTAAGGTATGATAATTCAAGCACCAGTGACAGTAATGTTAAAAATATGAAAAATGACTATTTTGTAGAACGTATTCAAATGATAGGTCTGCAATATAATTTCTCAAATAGTTTCTTAAGAGAAAAGTGCTTCAGAACAGAATAAAATTAATATCGACTATTAATAACAGAAAGTAGATAAAAATAAATCAAATGGAGGATTTTTTCTGTTATAATTTTATGATAAATTTTCTTTTTCATTGTGAAAGCTTTTCATGCTCCTATTATTTGACTTGCTGTTCGCTTTTTTTTTTTTTAATATTTGGATGAAATAAATAATGAGCGACAAGTTCTTAACATGCCTTCAAATTGCTATTATTAGCATTAAGATTCTGCCTCTAAATAATAGTCACATGATGTTTTTACTCTTTTTAATAGCTTATTAAATGAGAAGAAAATATTTCAATGAAGTTGCAGTAAAAAGCTAAAAGAATTTTAAATTGTACAAAACTAGATTGTCAAGCAACTTTTAAAAACAACAACAACAACAACAAAAAACTATATATATTAAAATACAGTATTTATTTAAAATATTTAATTTATTTAGTATATCTAATTGTTTAATTCATTTTAACAAATCATTAGATGCGATTCTAATCTTACTTTAGTCACAGCAAAAGTAGTAATTTAACAAATTTACACTGGAATTTTTATATATAATGGTTTTAATTGTTTTGATGATGCATTATGAAACACACACACATAGATACACGTGTATTATAAGTCTTTAAAACAAGTCATGAAATGTACAAACTGAAATCAACATGATGAAAAGAAGATTACGATGATGAGATAATGAAAGAAGAAATTGAAAAAGAGGCTCTTTTTCAGATTGGCAGAGCTTAAAAGGAAAGATCATGTATTAAGATAAAAAAATACATATAAAAATAAAGAAGGCATTCAGCATAATGATATAAATGTATCTTTCTAAAAGAGAGCTTGATATAAAAACATTGGCCTTTTTTGTGAGTATACATAAGTTTCTGGAGACCTCTGCATTAAGCATTATTATTATTTTAATTGAATAAATATAACAAAAGATTCTTAAAAATATTAACACATATTTAAGAATACAATGGAGTTAAACTGTATTCACTCACCTTTTTTAAGGGATCATACACATGGGTGCAGAGCTTAAAGTTTCTGATGATGATGATAATCTAATTTTAAAGTATTAATTTGATTGTTCTGAATCTTATTATGGTAGCAGAGTTTCAACTTCTGAAATAACTCTCCATTAATCAGGAGATTGCTATTTAAATAATAACATTTTTGAAACTTTGTTTTCTTTATTGTTAATCAAGATCTTTTCTGACAGTTTTTAAATTCATACGTTTCTTAGCACATATAACATTGACAACAATTATGTCATATAAATACATTAATGATGAAGATGTGTTGTGACAGGGATAACTGAAAAGTACTATAGTTTTTAGCCTTTCAGACATCATTATTTATATGTTTCAATTATGTCTGATAGAGTGGAAATTACAAGTATATCATATATAAATATTAAATATATTTATAGATTAATTCATATATAAACAAATAAATAAATGGGAAATTTCCATGGAATAGCTAGAGAAATATCCCAATAATGAAACTGACAGCACCAAGATGAATTATTGTTGTAAATTTATTTAGAAATAAAAGGAGATTCTTCTTTTATTTCAATAGTTAGAAAGATGATATGTTATTTCCAGAATTTCAGAGAAAATTTGATTCTTCAAAGTTCTCATATTTATAAAAATATTAGACTGAGTTCATGTTTTATATAACATTGAGATAAAAGGTTTTATTTTGAGTAAACTCAAGCCAAAATTTATTGTTGGTTACTAGAAAATATGGTTCAATTTGGGACTATCAATTTTAAAAGTTTTTTTTTTTTTGTAATACCATTATCGGATATATATTTTTTAATTATTAGATAGAAAACATACACTTAGTCATTCGTTTATATTCTAATTTATTACTTAATTCTAAGAAATAATACTCCCTTATGTTGTTTATCTTATAATCAATGAAATATAATATAAATCTTTATTATATAATAATAACAACTTGTAAATACATCAACAGAAAAATTATATATATAAAAGCCTTTTTCAGTAATTCTAAATGTTTTTACCCTTCTCAATATGATACCTCATACTAATACTAACATGTATATTACGTATATAGCAACATCTACCAACATTTCCTATAATTCATTATTTTTATCATTTTATTTATTTCCCCTTATATTACTTTCCATTCTTTATCCGTTACCCAATCATTCATTAAATCAATTGACTTTTTGTAAATGTTCATACATGTATTTATATTATATTTTATATAATTTGTTTCATATATTTTCCTTCTATTCATTTCCTTTATATAATTGAATGGTCTTATGTTTTTAATACAATCTATTTTATGTCCAAATTTTAAATAATGAACATATAATGCTGATCTATCATTCCTCCTTTCAATAGCACTATTATGTTCTTTTGCCCTTTGTTCTAATTGTTTTGATGTTTGTCCATAGTAAACCATTTTACACACCCCACAAGTAATTTTATATACTGTTCCCTTTATATATTTCATATCAACTTTAATCTTATAATTTCCTATTAATATATCTAAATTTTTACTATTAGATCATCCTATTTTTATATTTTTATCCATATAATTTTTATTTTTAGTTAATATATCATAAATTTTAGGTGTATATGCAATTTTAATCCATTTTATATTATTTAATATTTTATTCTCTCTAATATTATTTTTATTATCATATAATATATTCCTAATATTTCTAGGATTATATCCATAGCTAGAATATAATTTAATAAATTGTTCTTTTTGTA
Organism: Epiperipatus broadwayi; assembly: GCA_028023455.1. Classification (NCBI taxonomy): domain Eukaryota; kingdom Metazoa; phylum Onychophora; class Udeonychophora; order Euonychophora; family Peripatidae; genus Epiperipatus; species Epiperipatus broadwayi. Next base: position 480,395 of record JAQFVV010006309.1, read on the forward strand.
CAAAAGATGGCAGTAATTAAGAATTTTAAAATTAAAAATGATAGGTATAATACAGATAAAAAACCCGCTGAAGTACAAAAAGAACAATTTATTAAATTATATTCTAGCTATGGATATAATCCTAGAAATATTAGGAATATATTATATGATAATAAAAATAATATTAAAGGGAATAAAATATTAAATAATATAAAATGGATTAAAATTGCATATACACCTAAAATTTATGATATATTAACTAAAAATAAAAATTATATGGATAAAAATATAAAAATAGGATGGTCTAATAGTAAAAATTTATATATATTAATAGGAAATTATAAGATTAAAGATGATATGAAATATATAAAGGGATAAAATTACTTGTGGGATATGTAAAATGGTTTACTATGGACAAACATCAATACAATTAGAACAAAGGGCAAAAGAACATAATAGTGCTATTGAAAGGAGGGATGATAGATCAGCATTATATGTTCATTATTTAAAATTTGGACATAAAATAGATTGTATTAAAAACATAAGACCATTCAATTATATAAAGGAAATGAATAGAAGGAAAATATATGAAACAAATTATATAAAATATAATATAAATACATGTATGAACATTTACAAAAAGTCAATTGATTTAATGAATGATTGGGTAATGGATAAAGAATGGAAACTAATATAAGGGGAAATAAATAAAATGATAAAAATAATGAATTATAGGAAATGTTGGTAGATGTTGCTATATACGTAATATACGTGTTAGTATTAGTACGAGGTATCATATTGAGAAGGGTAAAAACATTTAGAATTACCGAAAAAGGCTTTTATATATATAATTTTTCTGTTGATGTATTTACAAGTTGTTATTATTATATAATAAAGATTTATATTATATTTCATTGATTCTAATTTATATATATATTAATATGTGGAAATATCTATTGTACTTTTTAGATTATAAATATTACTGTCAAATGTCATAGACACTATTTAATGAAGATACTAAATTGTCAATACTTTCTGCAGTCATCAAAAGAATGCAAAAAGTGTTTATGATTAGTATAGAATGCAGAAAGCATTTACTGTTTAGTATTTTCATTAATTACTGTTTATTACATCTGATGGCAATATTTATAACTTGAAAAATATAGCAGATATTTCCACATATTAAAATATTTATACAATTACATCAAAGATTGAAAATTATTATTTTATATTTGATTAGATATAATTTCCAATCACAGTGTTTAAAACATTTGTTGTTCAGTTGTTACACCACATAAAATTGACTAATCATTTTGCAGAATATATATATTTTAGAAAAAATATTTCTGACCAGTTCCTTATAATATTGCCAATTGTTCATGTAATAATAATAATAATTTATTTTAATATTAGTGTTAGCATCAATATTAAAAGTTTTCTATACATTAGTCTGTTTCAATATAATTTAACTCTTAACAGTTCATTTTATTATCCAAATTTGAAATATAAATTACATTAAATATGTAATTAAAGTAATTAAATAAATTTCTTCACATAAAATATTTATAAATAAATATGAATAAATGTAAATTTTAATCACAGTGCTTAAAGTATTAATTCATTATTTAATGACTATATCAAGTAAAAAATTGACCAATGACTTTGCAGGATACATATATTTCAAAAAGAACATTTCTTGTCAACTATCTACAGTGCTGTCAATTATCCAAGTAATGTGATTAAATCAGTTGGCCTTAAAACATTAACAATAAATGCAATTATCATTAATTTAATTACATATTTAGATGTTAATTCAAGGTTTAATTAATAATATGAGTATTACATCACTATGTCTTATTTAGTGTTTACTCATATTGAAATTGACTGATTTATAGAGAACCATTGCATTGAATATTGACAAATAAGTATATATATATAATATTTAAATATATGTATATTATCTATACTAAAACTTTTCTGTGTAATTAAATGGACATATTAAGATCCTATGTGTGAGGGATCAGATTTACTTAAGGTCAACATGGGTATGACAATAATATTGACATCAACAAAGACTTTAAACATTCCATCCTTGGATTTTCAATAAAAGGGATGGCTGAAGAGTAGTAGAGTGGAGAAGATTGAAACTTATTCGCTAAAGTTTGAAGATTTGCTATCTTAATATAAACTGAGCACTGATTATATATGTCTGTGGGAGATGGTAATCTGGACTAACTGATGAGTGCTGGTTCAGCACAAAATACATGTATTGGAAATTATTTATCTTTTACACATGTGTGTGGTTATGTATATAGTTGTATAAGATAGATTGGATAGATGTAGGAAACTCGAAAGTTCAGGTACAAGTCCTTTATATGTATATATTATATAATATTTATATTTAAATAAATTGCCTAACATGTTGTCCAAACATTGTAACTGTAAATGGGTGGAATATATTATTAGTAAGTTACTACACTGGCCCACATGTTAAGGAGTTAAATGCTATAAATGTGAAATGTACTAGAGCCATGAGATGTGAAAAATATAGAGTATTTAAATATTTAGAATACAGTCATAAATGTAATTCAGAGACCAAGGGTATTTTATTGCATCCTAATTACATTCACTAAAATAAATAGTATAAGTGTTAACTAAACCTAAATATAGCTAGAATAAACTGTAAATAAGTTTATATTTGTATTTCTTATGTATAATACTAATTTTTTTAAGGATGCTATGTCTCAATAAGTATTCTAATTAATCTTGTAAATAAATATTTATTCAAATTTCTCAGGGTAGAGTAAAATTAAATATGTGTTCGCAATTTATATCTTTAAATGCTTATCAACAGCATAGAAAAGACTCTTCCCAAACATTAACACAACTATGTTTATTCTATTCATTCTTTGGATCCTTAGATAACATTTCTGCTTCAATCCATCTCAAAAAATTGCAATCACATTTTTATAACTAAATAAATAAAATTAAAATGAAAAATCAAATCATCATGCCTCCAGATATGTATGCAGCCACATGGAGCTTAATAATTTTGTCTTCACCACTATAACCACTCGTTAAAATTTAGGATATGATCTTTGCTTTAATAACCAATACCTTTTATTAAATATGTAGTTTCCTCATTTTAAGATTCATATATAATTAATCAGCCACACAATCAAACACTAACTTATAAAAGCAGTTTGAATTTAACAGTACAGCTTATATCCTAATTAATTTTCTCCTATTTGTATATAATTATCTTTGAATCTGATATAAATAACACACACATATATATTGTACCATTAAAATGAGATCATCACCATTTAACTCATGTTGTGGTATCTTTTATATATATAATGTACATTTGGCTGGCATCAATTAAATGAACTATGTAATATAGAGCTCTGTTTGTATATTTGCATATAATTATTGTTCATATAATCATTAACATCTAGCTGTGGTATTATTATGAATTAGTATATCAGTAGACATAGCCTAGCATAAGAATAAATATTTGATAAAGATTAAATAGGTTTATAAATGCTATTATTTAACCAACATTAATTTGTTCCACCACAGGAATAATGAGAATGATGGGTATTTTATTTATTTTGATCAGGCACCACACTTTTTTAACAAAGAATGATTACTTGGAGTTGGTTCTGATAGCAATCCTCATTATATACTAATTTTCTTTTATTTTACTGTAACACTCTGGTATACCACTCAGTGGTTTGTATGCTCTCAGAGCTGTGGTATTCTTTCTTAACTAGCATATATATAAACCAAATTAATAACAATATTAATAAATAATAAAAATAATTTATTTATGCTACAAAATATAAAAAAGTTGATTATAATTATCCTATGTAAATTTCAGTGTAAAGCTGAATAAGGGTAAATAGTTCATATATATTTGTTTTCTTTCCATTTTGGTATCTCACATATATATAAAAAATCAATTATATATATATATATTTCCCAAAACAGTTCAACTTTTTCTGGCTTTCCTTTTTATTAACTTCACACCTATAGATAATTATAAAATGAAACATAATACATTCTTTAGAATTAATTATTTTCATTCAAGTTTGTAAGTTCAATTATAAGCAAAAATAAAATATACTCTTATAATATAATAATTTTTTGTGTCTTTAGAAACTTAAAAGTCCTCTTCACTTTCTGTCAAGAAATGGATTATTTTTCTAACATCTTACATCTCAGCAGAATTTCTCAAATTGTAAACGAATCTTATCCAAATATATTATTTGTGTTAATATATTATGTTTCCAATAAATATAGTTATGGCAATTCAAAAGTGTAGTTCAGTCTTTTCTTTGCAGGTTATAACAGTTGGAATTATAAACCTTTATAAACTTCATTTACGAGACCGGCGGTGTGCTTGGGATTTCAACTGACATGCTATTAATTTTTACTTAACCTTGCATAGTAAAAGGTTTCCCAATATATGTATAATTTATTTTATAAATGTGTAATTATAATTATCAGGAAGACAAATTCTTCTTTAGAATGAACCCTTGTGTTTCTTTATCCCGTATTCTTCAGGATAAAAACAGTTTATCTTCTTTGGACTGCAAATAACTATAGAGTGTTTAATTATGCACGATGACGCGTTGCATTATGCAAATTTTTTTCTTTATTTTGTTCATCAGATTTCTTTTTTTTTTTTTTTAATAATAATAAAAATTTGCTGTTAATTATTTTTTATTTTTCAAAACGATTTGGGAAATGGGCAAATTAACAATCGTCTAACAGCGTTTTTATTTATTTAGTACGCATTTTATAAATGTGAACACATGTTTTTCTTTAACTTTTGTTACGTAGCCTTTAAATTGCTCGCTACTATGGTTACAATATATATATGCAATATCTACTTTAATACAAACTAAAGTATAATATGTGTATATGTAATAGATATTATACATCTAAACTAATATAAACTATGTAACCCCATATTTCAGTAATAAAGATTATATTTAAAGTAAAAATAGTTATATAATTATTAGAGAATATGCAGAATAAAATTATATTTTTCCTATTTTTTATGAAGAAATGAGTTTTATTTTTTGAATACATTTTATTAAAACTAAAAAGTAAATGTTTCCAAGTCTCAAATTTTATATTAATTTTATAAATTTATGTTATGCTTGATGTGTAAATAATATTTTAACAAAAGATTTAAAAAAATAAGGATTTTTTTACCATTATAAACTTAGTATAATTCCTATTTAAATAAATAACAGTGAGTAAAGAAATGACACATTAACTGAACACTAATTCTCAAAAAAGAATTCTTGGAAGCTGCTAGATGAAGTAAAAGAATATGAGAAACTGATAAGAGATTCGTTTTTATCAGTTTTGAAACAAAAAAAAAAAAAAAAGAACACAGAGATAAGAAGATAGTTAAAAAAAGTAGTTATTTAAATAAAGGAGGTGAAACTTTTTTCCACTTATCACCTATGAAAGTGGTTAGCTAATTTATCTTGCGAGGTTAATCACATATGTATGATGAATAAGTTTTAAAAAAAGCCAGACCATCATTTAATTAAAAAATGTAATACCTATAAGATTAACGGCAAAGATGTGCAATGCTACACTAATCCCTGTGTATATTCGACTATTTTATTTTAAAAAACAATATATTTATTATTACATCAAATGAATTTTATAAACTGAGAAATTGAATGACTCCGATAATTAATAGATATAAATAATTATAAATTTGATATATGGGGATGTTCAATGTGTGTTATTGATGAATTACTACGTCATTAAAGCGTTAATTTTGGAAAGATTATTATGATCATGATTAATATTAATATTATTGCTATTATTAGTTATTAAAAAACTTTTTTGCTTGGGTAATGAGTGTGTGTATTCTTTATACAAAATCTGCAATTGATGAATTTCGTAGTATATATATCTTTGTAATGAATGATGGATATTTATATATATATATTTTGATAGATTGATAAAATTCTATGTACAGTTATAAAGGAATAGATAATTTTAAAAAAAGAAATGAATGTTAAGTTTATTTCATTTGATATTGTTAATATATATATATAATGTAATGAGCGTGCTAATAGTTCTTAACAAGCTTTTCAGAATATTCCTATCCCCAAACTGGTTTCAAGCTGCTGGTTATCATCAAGGTGAGGCACTAGGATATTCAATCCCATGTGGCTATTTGAGTTAGATAACTGGATTTGAAGACATATAGATATCGGAAAATTTCAGAATTTCTACTTAATAGTTAACTATTAGATAAATGTTAGACTTGAGTTAATATTTTTAGATCTAATGTCTGCATATTCTAGTGTCTCACTGACAATATCTAGCAGCGTGAAACCGGAGAAAAGTTATTAAGAGCTATTAGCATGCTCATTATATATAATTTATAGTACAAGTTTGTTAAATTAAGTTACATGATGTATGTCTTGATTTTTTCTTAATATATATATCAGTCAACACTTAGACAATCCCAATATGGATAACAATCAAGAATTTCAAACTACTCCAAAGATGTCTTTTGTGAGAGCTATATACTACAAATATAATCACATATAAACCATGCTAGTTCATTTTTTTTGTTTTCTATAATGTTGTCTTTTATTTTTTTTAGCAGAAAACTTTTCTTTCTGAAATATTTCACCCTCATATCTAATTGTAGCTCTCCAATATATTTTATTCTCTGCCATATTTTCCCAATAGAAACAACTGACATTGCACTTCTTTAGAATGTCCTTGAAATAATGCTTAGAATGTAGATGTGATCTATCTCTCCCACAAACTATTCTCAAGTTCACCACAAAACCCTCTTTTAGTAAGTCTTGCATTATTCATTTGTTTTATATGATCAATTCAATGAAGATGTGATTTTACAATAGTGGTCTTTATAATATCACATCTAGCAAGTTAAAAAAAAAACACTTATTAGTTTTAGATCTTGCCATTGTATTTTTAACATTTTATGGAGATTCCTTAAATGAAACTTTTCTAATGCATTTATGTTGTATTGATAGGGTGTCCATGTTTCACTTCCATGCAGTAAATTGGATAAATTAATAGCTCTTTATATAAATAACTTAGTTGTAATAATTACTTCTATATGACAAAATAGTCTACTTTTTAACTTCTTAAAAACAGCAGCAGCACATTAGTGTATATGTTGCCAAGCCACTTTTTTACTTATAAAATTATTTAAGATTTTCAAATTCATTTACATTCCCAATGTGAATGTCATCCAAGCTAAAAATTACTGATTTTATCTCATCACTGGTTGATAATGAATTTGAAATTTTGAACATTAATTATTAAATCTGTAGATTATCTTGTAAACTGAAAAAATTAATGCAGTCATTAGGATATAATAAATTCAGAATTCAAGAAGACTTTACATTCTTTATTTTTACTTTTAATTAATTCAAATTAAAAATTCTACCATCTAACCTGTATTATTTCATCATGTAGAAGCTGTATAATATGAATAAATTTTGATGGTTACCTAACTAATTTCAAATATTGCCATAGAGCTCTCCTATTAACTGAATTGAATGCTTTGATTAAATCAAAAATTTGAATTACCTGAATTTAATATCTTCCATTAATTTGAATAATTGATCATGCACTCTGACTTATATAACATCAATCTCCACAATATTGTTCTACTACTTTTTATTTATAATAAATCCATTTCACTTGTGCTTCCAATATTTGTATCTTTTTAGCAAATTGCAGGTATACTTTTAAATCAATGGTCTTTGCACTTTTTCTTCTAGTCTCATAACATCCCATAATGATTAAGATTAGATAGCAATCTTTCCTTATTTGAAAATGATCTAAAGATGTAAGTATCTAAATAAATGATAATCGAATGGCAGTCTGAATCTTAATATCCTCCAACTTTGGTCATCAACTGCTGCCTTTACTCATAACTTTATAGTCTCCTGGGAATAAATGTCATAATATAGTTTTGTCTATAATAATTGTAAATATCTACATAAAATAAGTTTATTTAAATGCACATTTTTCCTGCCTTCAAGAAAACTCGAGTGATATTTAAGTTAAGAAACATGTAGATTATGTTTTTAAATAATCAACAATTATTCACAAATGAATATGAGGATTTTAACTTCAGAAATGAGAGACATAAAGAAAATAAACTTGAGTTTGTGATAATTATACAAACCAATAAAATATATCACTACCATATTCACATAAAATGAATTCTATGCTGATTCTTTAGCCTGTTTATTTGATGGTATCCAATGCAATCTATTAACTTTTCAGGGGAGCAATTTTTTTTAAAGCCTTTGATCTTTTGCCTAACTATATTCTATTCTCAGTCTTAACTTTTCAGTAAAACCATCTTTTTAAACTAAATGGGTAGCCTCCTCTATAAAATCTGTATTCAAATTCATCTTGAAATCTTTTATTTTTAATTTATTTCACGTGGTCATTCTAGCTATTAAGTGAATGATTTATTGTTCAGGAGTTCATAAGAATTTTGAGAACCATAATCATTAAGCTGGAGCACGATCCATGGATTGTGACTGGAGTCTGCTACTCTACATCATGCTAACTGATATAAAGAAAAATAATCAAATGGTTTATTGCATGGAAGTTCATAAGTTTGAGCATGTGTTGCAACAGCACTGGGCTGTGATGTGTGGAATTTGCACCCCATAGACCATCAGTTTATCACTGTCTCAAACTACACAAGATAATCCATTAAAGTTACACTTTTATAGTAAGGGATTCAATATTATCACATCCAACTAGCTATCTGAGATTTTTTCATCATATTTTGAAAAATTTTAAGAGTAACTTTAAGAAAAATTTGTTCAGTGGCTTATATTTTTTTGATAAAGATCCATGACTTACTTCCATACAATAAACTTTTCAAAATAATTTACAAATTAATTTTAAATTTTTTAATGATCTGAATCATATATATATCAAATTTTTAAATTGTCTCAGATTTGCAAGACAATATTATTTACATAAGATATTTTATTGTAGATTTTTTTTTAATTGCCAGATGATAAATTACATAAATTGTAAATAAAGTTTATATACAGTTGCATCCATGTAAAACATTTTGTACATTACTTTTTCACTCAAAAAAAGAAAAGAAAACTAAACTACCATTGGACTCTAAATCTAGAAGCTAAAAACAAAAATTCTGGTTTTTGCTTTTTATCACTTCAAATTAAAAGTGCTATTATTAATTCTATATCAATCGTGCAGCAGCCACCTATAAATTGCTCTAAAAGCTATTGTCATAAAAACAGTATTAGAATTAATGTAAATTTCTTTGATTTTCAACGCTCAGTAGTAATGCTTTCTTTCATAATATCATTTAGACATGGGAAATATGAATAAACTGTGAAAAACTTGCTATTTTTAGTCAGTGTCACACATCTTTTCAATTAACTGAAAAAATGCTTTGACTAAAGTAATAAAATCAGCATATAAATTATAATTTTAATTGTAATACTTTTTAAAATTTATCTGCCAAAAAGCTATTTTGAATAGTAAATCTTGATTCCTAAAACTATAATGAAACTCTGCTAACTATTCACCTATAATTGGAATATATATAATATAATGAGCATGCTATTTTCAGATAAATGGTTGCAAGAGAAAGCATTTAAAAATCTCTAAAATTTTCTCTATCCCCAAATTGGTTTCAAACTACTGACTATTGTCAGTGAGGTACTATGATATTCAGACATTAGATCTAAAATACCAGCTCAAACTCAGCATTTATCTAATACTTAACTGTTAAATAGAAAATCTGAAACTCTTGGACATCTACATGTCTTCAAATTCAACTATCTAACTTAAATAACTATATGGGCCTGAACAAACTTCAACTATACAATATATTAATAACCTTAGCAATATAACATTGCCAAAGTATTGAAAGCCAAACTATAATAGTAAAAAAAATCAAGTCCTACAACATGTGACTTAATAAGTTTGTATTACAAATGTAATATAATGATCATGCTAATAGCTCTAAACAAGACTCATTGAGGATAGCCAGTAGCTTGAAACCAGTTTGGGGCTAGGAATAATTTTAGATAGAGATCTTTAAATGCTTTCTCTTGGGGCATTTATTAGAAAAGCTTGCTTAGAGCTATTACCATACCCATTATGTCACATTTGTAATACAAGCTTATCACATGATCTATGACTTGATGTTTTTACTAATATATATATATTCAATAAAATTCTTGCTATTATTGCTGAAGTGGGTAATAATATGACATAATAATTCTATAGTATTTTATATACTATTTATTTTTAAAACTTTAATAATAAAGGCACTTCTAAGATTATGTAATACTACTTCAGAAGCCCATACATTTCAAAATTGTCAATAATTTTGAATCTATCTTATCATACTTTATTGTAGAATCTCTACACATCAAAATCAGAACTTGTAATCTTTCTAATTTTAATAATGGAAAAAAAACTATTTTAATTTAATTCAGATGAATGCAAATATAAATGATTTAATATCAGTAAAAGTAGTCATGTAAATTTTTATATTATTATTATTATTATCAAAGCAATTTAAATATTTCCTATCAAATACCATTAATTTTTATATAAAATAAATCTACTTACTGATTTAAAAGATTAAAATATCACTTTTCATATTCAAATATTACTTTCAATTGATTAAAACTAAAGTTATCATTAAGCATTTTAAAGTCTTTCTGCCCTTTACTGAACTTTTATTTAGTAAATCCTTATGTTGCTTAAGAAACTTTTATATTTATTCAAATATTTTACTAAGCAAAGTATACCACATGTTTCTATTAAATAAAGTCTCTAATAATAAAATCACTATTAGAGAAATTATCAGGATTTTCCTTTTAATGAAACTAAAAAGAGACTTTCATGCATTCATAATTTCTTAAAAGAACTCCATGCATCATTGACATGGCAACATTAAAATTTTAGTGTTTAACAATGATTGAAAATTAGCACAAATAACAATTACTTTTAAAAATGAGGTGTAGATTTTTTATCACTATTGTTTGAAAATTTTAATACCATAATCATTTTATCAATGAAGAATTTTAATCTATGATCTGTGCAATATTTAATATTCATATTACTAATACGCTAAAATTAATTGTGTTAAATAAACTAGCTCAGCATAAATATGAATACCCAAGAGCTACAACCAAAAAAGAAGGCAGCTCAGTATTTGCTGACCATCAGCAGGAACACAACCACAAATTTGAGCCCTCTAAAGCCAACATCATATGCACAGAAAGAAACGATGTCAAGAGGAAGGTCAAAGAAGCATGTTTCATCACCAGCGATGCCAGAGCAATAAATAGAAAGGACACATGCTTCACGATGTTGAGAAAATGGATGATATAAGCAATTTGCATGCATTTGCATATAGTTAACAATATGAAAAGGATTATGAATATGGAGCTGCATGGCTCTGAAAGTGTTAAATCTAAAAGATAGAATAGATAAAAAAAGCCTACTAATTAATAAACTTAAAACGACCCAATTAATTTTAGCGTATTAGTAATTACAAAGTAAGGGTGAAATAAAAATTGTTATTACAATATTCATATTGTTTTTTTTTTACATTCTAACTTTTAATACTATAAAATAATAATCCAATAACATTTATTGACAGGAGTGTATGCCTATTTTATGGTGCATTTGTGAATAATAGTTTCAATTGTCATCAAAATTAGATCTTAAATAAATATATTCTGAATATTAATTATACAAATTTAAATGTGGTGGTTGCATAGTTGACATTGCACTAGATCAAGGCAATACTAGATTATGTTTATTTCAGTCAGTAATAATATTGAAAACATCACCAAAAGTAAAGTAAAGATTGCGTACTTATGTTTCTTCTGACTATATGCAGATATAATGACACAAAATTGGTTAATTTGGAAAATAGGTGAATACATTTATAATCAAAGAAAGTGATATAAAATATGTCCAACTTAAAGCAGTGTGACTCTAATTCAAAATAAAAGATCGATAAGTGAAAAATCTATTTGAGCTAATAAAAATAAGGGTATCAATGCTATGCATTTATACATAAGACCATAAGTATTTGTGAGGTAGAATGTAATTGGCTTACACTGAATGTTTTTTATATATGTAAATAGAGGGATTTAAACTCAGAATAAATATACTGAGTTCAAATTCCTCTATTTACATAAGGCCATAAAGTTAAAACTAACCTATATCAAAATTAAGTAGGATATAACAGATAAATCAACTGCAAGAATAAAATTTGTTTGGTTAATATTGAGCCTCAAGAAGTCTTGAAATCAGGTCCCTGGTTTTACCAGGGCATAAATTCCAATTATATTGGTACAACCTGAAATAACAGATGATTATATGGATTTTTTAAATAAAAGTTATCAAATGTTTATTAATATGACAATATCTTTGAATAGTATTGGTATTTTATTTTAAGATTATTTTTTTTTAAAGAAAAAAACAGAACACTTATGATACGAGTAAGCTTTTATTTAAGATTTTTTAAAAAAATGTACATATTACAATAGAGATTTTTAATAACATATTTGAGATATATATTATTATTAGCGAAATTTGTTATAGTTTTGAGTTTGAATCTCTGATTTTCATTAGCATTATTTAAGAAAAGCATTTGTTTCATATGAAAGTGGAAAATGATGTACCTGATCCGATTAAAATTTTTTAATGCTTTGTTGCAAAATTATGCTTTGTCAAGTATAGATTTTATTGCAAAGTATATACAATATTTGATATTTTGCATGATTATTTAACATACAATCAGCAGTTTATTCTTTTTTTCAAGATAAAATCAGTTGTTAAATCTTGTAGATATATTAAACAACCTCCACACTTCTCCATTCTTTTTAAATTCGTATAAATAAAGATACAATAAAAGATAAATGACTCCCAAGATGCATTTCATGCTGAACCAGCACTCATCATTTGGCCCAGGTCACTATCTCACATATATATATATATATATTATAAGAATAGTATTTATCTACAGTAAATTGTTACATTTTTATTTACCATTGTCAAACTCACTTCACTCACAACGTTGACATCATCCACCTCAGATAAATACAATAATGATTATTATTAATCATTTTCTAAATTAGGGATTATCTCTAACACAGATATAAACTTTAAATCTCAGTTAAAGATTAATATATCTGATTTTTTAATTTTAAACTTATATATATACACCTTTCTCTTTCCCATATGTAATATCTTTATAGATATATTAAACAACTTCTATACTCCCCTCCTTTTTTAAATTAATATAAATAAAGATACAATAAAAGACAAATGACCTCCAAGATGCATTTTATGCTGAATTAGTATTCATCAGTTGACCCAGGTCACTAACCCCATATATATCTCTATTATACGAAGAGTATTTATCTATAATAAATTGTTATGTCCACCTCAGATAAATACAATAATGAAATCTCTCTGAAAATGGAAATTACTTTAGCCAAAAGTTATGTACCTTCATTTAGTAACTTTAAAGTATTTAATTCAGTTCTAAAAGCATCAGAATGTTTTATTATTATGAATTAAGTAACACATGTTGTTCAAAAAATGAATAGTTTTTACAGGATCATGATAACATGAAGCTAAATTTAAAAAAAACATTATCACTATTTCAGAAGTCTTTGTTATTGATAATGTTTCTGAAATTTAGTCTCATATTGTCATGATTCTGTAAAAAACTATTCATTTTTTTGATCAACATATGTTACTCAATTTAACATTTGGGACAGTAATTCATTTCCAAGTTTAATACATCAACAAGAACTCTAAAAAATAACATATGACTTTCTACAATAATGGTAACAAATATTTGAAAGTAAATTATTCTGTGTGGTATTTCCTTCATCAAATTCTTTTTAAATATTTTTATGTCATTTTCTATGCATTCATTGGTATAATTAGAGTACATTTGATATCATCTCATAATCTCATTGAAAAATGTTAAAAAAATTTTCCTACTTTTTATTCTAGACTGAAATAACTAAATATACTAGGATAGATATCTAGGTTGACCATTTGCCCATTTATCTGAAGAAAAAAAAAGATTCTTAAGATTTTTTGAAAACAACTTAGCTATCTGAAATTGTTTTTAGTTTCATTCATATATATATATATTTGAATACAATATGAATGTACATATGATAGAAGATCACCTGTTTATTTACATTCATTAGAGACAGGACATAAGTTTGAAAAGACAAGTATTAAAATGATAAATCATACTAAAATGGGAGGGATAGAAAGATAAAGGAGGCTATACTGATTAGAAACATTAGGCCATCCCTTAATAAGGATCAGGGTTTGAAAACATTAATTTTGTAGGAATATTTTTGTTAATGAATAGATATGTGTAGATTTTAAAGAATTAGAATAAGATATAGTTTTGGAACAGGTTCATAGAGAGTGTAAAGGTGAAGAAAATAAAGAAAATTTTTTTTAAAAAATTTTTGAAAGTTATGTTGGTTATAGGAAGAAGAGTGCTGAGTGTTTTTTAAAGATAAAATTGGTTAAAAAATTAAGAGAAAATAAAATTATGAGGATATGTTAATATTATTGTTATTGATTAATGTATAATATATAAGTAATTAAAATAGAAGAAATAAATTAAAGGACAAATTTTAAATTTAAATGATTAGAATATGAAGAAATAAACAAAATATAAAATAAAATTTTAAATAAAAGAAGTTAATTGAATATAAGTGTGGGATAAAGAGGTTTTAGATTGTAGAGATATTAAAGATCCATATTTAAGCTAATAGGTGGAGTGTTTGAAATGTTGTTTTTTATTTTTATATGTATATTTGTATATGTATGTATATATATATTGGTATATGTATAGATGCATATTAATTGTATATATTAACCCCTCTGTGGCTTATTTCGAGTAAACTCGCACATGGTTTTACCTTGCTGTAATTCTGGCAGTTTTTACATTATTGTAGCGCATTTGGGCATATTTTAAAGTTTAAAAAGTACTGTAAGATGCCTATCTCTCTTTAATTATTTTACAAGTAAAACATCAATAATAAAGGTTTTCAAATCTAGAACAAAGACAGAAGCCCAACCTTTCTAGATCCTGATTAGTTGGTTGGTATTTTGAGAATGGGAAAATGTCTGTCAATAATTTTCAATGCTCCAACTTCTGTTTTGACTTTAAAAACAAAAATTAATGTCTCAGAATGTCCTTTTTATTATTTTTCTTACATATTATGAATTATTTTCATAAAATATGCAAAAAATAAAATTATTTTAGAAAAATAGTTAAGATTTTAATAAACATTATTTACTTTTACACAATGTAAAGAAAGAAATTACTGACATCAACAACAACAAATATTTTTATAATTATAAATAAAAATTTATTTTTGAAAAAACTTTTGTTCATTTTCATAACCTGACAAATTATTAATATACTTTTTACAAACAAAACTAAAATGAATATAATATTAAAAGATGAATATATATTTTACTGCTGATTCTGTAATTGACCAATCAAAAGTTTAGAGTTTTAACTTGCTCAGCCAAACAGAATATTGGATATCAGAAGAGTTAATTGTATATATCAAAATGTTGTAGCTCTGATGATGACAGTTGAAACTGTAGGCAAGAGGAGATAAAATAAATCATATGTTAAACTGCATTGTGAAGTGTCAATCAAGCTGTATATGATGTATTATATTATTTTTTATAATTTTGGAGAAAAAATCAAATGACTAAAAAAGCATGTTTTAAAAAATGTTAAATTAATAAAAAATATTTATTAACTCTCCTGTATTCTGACTGTTTTCTTTGTTCTCAGTTACTATAAGCTTTTGACTTTAATTTGATATTAAATCATTAATATATATCAGAATATAATAAATTTGATTTCATTTGATAGATATTTTTATATAGAAATTTAAAATTGTTTTAAAAATATTATTCAATTTTCAGAATTATTAAAAAATGTATATTTTAATCAAAACAAAGCATTGTTTCATCATTCAACTTTGGGAGAAGTAGATTAAATTTGCAAAATGTGATTAAATAATTATTAATATCTAGTAAAATGTTCAATATATTCTTTAAATATTTAAAATATTTTAGTAATATTTATGATATTGCTATATTTTTTAACAGACTGCTAGAAGCACACTTTCTATACAAATCATATTTGCCACCACTGTAATTGCTATAGTAATATTACTAAAAAAAAAAAACTTTTATATTTAAAAATGAAATATTTCTGTAAAAATAAATATGTAATAATATATATTATTGATTCCTAATAATTATCATACAATTATTATATAAAAATAATAATAAGCTTTTCAAAAAGTAAAGTTTTTTAGTCATTTGTAATATTGTGTTGAAATAATATTGCAAAGTTATTGCAAAATTTGAAACTGCCAAGAATAAAATGGCTTTTCATCATTGTGGATGTTACCAAGTTTTGAAATTCCTGCCCTTTTGATTATCCTGACATCTTCAGAATGTTTTTGGAATTAAAATATTAGATAAAAATAATACATGCATTTTAAAGTTTGAAAATAAAAGTTAGTAAAATATCTCAATTGAAGGCCAAAGATGTAAATTGAATTTCTTGACTTCTGGCCTGGATGTGATTCAAAATTTAAAAAAAAAGATTAATATCAATTATTAATTCTATAAAATAAATTATTTATAAATAAAAATATAATGTATACATTAAAATACTGTTACCATGCTTTTTTCAGTCCTTTGATAATTGCAATTTTCAGTTTTCTTTCCTATTGGCTTCCATTGTGGAGTTTAATAATCCTTTTTACTTCTTGTTTTCTTGTAAGCTTATAGAGATTCTTCATTAACATATATTTCTAGAGTAATGCATACAGCCAAATTTTCTCCATTTTTGCAATAGTATAATTTTAAGTTTTTACATAGAATGAATTTATCAATTTTTTTAAAAAATATATAATTTTCCAGATCAGGCTAAAACATAGACAAGAGACAGTCATGATCTTGGATGGAAACAAGACTTGTTGCTGCTAGAGGTATTCTCCTTCTTCTTTACTATTTTTAAATGAGAAGTTTACATAGTGAGGTTTGATGTTTTTGCTAAAACTTAGCACATGGTTTTCTTTAACTCCATTTTAAAAACTTTTTTTTAGATGAACTTTTGCTTGTTTTCTCTAACAGTTGAATATGAAATGATTGCTGCTACTGTTTTGTTACACAGTTGAGTCAAGAAAGTCTGCTGCTACTAATTTCTTCAACAGCTTAACCAAGAATCATTGCTCTTTACTAGATGCCAAGGTCTACTGATTTATCCTCTCCTTTATCTTATTTTTGTGGAACAATCCTTTATTTATTCAATCACAATCTTGTCTTCCACCTGATAAAAATTTAACTCTGATAAATTGGGTTTATTTTTACAAAAGATTATTACTTTCCTTTATAATTAAAACTGCCAAAAAGTCAAAAATAAAAAAACTAAATTCCACACATAAGTAAAAAATTACTCTGTAGTTATTTTTTTTCATATAAAAACAAAAATAAGATAATGAGTTAATTAAACTGACTTGAAAATATTGCCTTTTGTTTTGGAGAGAGATACAAAAAATAATTAAAACAAAATTTAACAAAAATGTTAAATGTTTTTTTTCCTTTCATTATTTAAATTTTATTTATTTATTTATCTCTCTTGTTATTGTCATTTAAATGTTAAAATTAATACTTTACTTATTTCCCTTAGTACTTTTTTAAACAAAAAACAATCTGGTAAACAATTAAAATTATTGAAGAGAGAAAATAAAAAAAATGTTTACATTATTTTATAATTTTTTTCTCTTTTAAAACCATTTATACCACATTAAAATATTTACATTATTATTTAAAGAAACTTGACTAGCATTTTCATGTTATCATTTGATAAAAAACATTTAACATATTACTTTGAATAAGACACCCCCCGAATTTAAGACACAATAGGATTTGAAATCCCCAAAATTGGAAAAAAATAATCCCCCAAATTTAAGATACATATAGGTTCTTAAATTAGAAACTAATATAAATACATTAAACTCTCCTAATTTATTGTGAATATTCTTCAGATATGTGGTACTTTCATTTTCAACATTTTCACTTTCTGAACTTGAATTCTTATTTTCACAATTCCATTAGGATTCATCATCTTCAGGCCATTTAAATTGTAGTTAAATGTTATAATTTCTTTGTCAAATTGCTTTTATGTAAAAGTACATTTTTCTATTAAAATCTGAATCATTTTTCTAAAATAATGTATATTTTTACTAATATTTTCTGAAAAAAAATAAATGTGTTAAAAGGATTCTAAAACATACATTTTCATTTTAAAAATCAAAATGAAAATATCAAATTGTCAAAATCAGCAGTATAATATTAAAAGATTCTAAAACATATGTTTTTACATTAAAAATCAAAAGGAAGCTATCAAAATGGTCAAAAGTTTGACAGGTACTCTGTGTAGATAACAGATAACCAATCAGCATCTTGGAAGGCAAGCTTTATATGACTGTCATAATGATTTGTTAGTTGTAAAAACATCTAAAGGTAAAGATATATTAGATAGAGCTTCTCAACAAAATAGCAGTAAAATGGGAAATAATGTTAAAAGATCCTAAAACATACATTTTCAATTTCAAAATCAAAACAAATTTAGTGGAACTGTCAACATTTTGACAGGTGACCTCTTGTGTAGAGAACAACAACAATCAATCAGTGCTTTGGAAGGCAGGCTTTTATTTCATTGTTATATTGATTTGTTAGTTGTAAAAAAATTTTAAAGGTTATTCAGTAGAGTTTTCTCAATAAAATAATGGTAAAAATGGCAAATAACATTAATAATAGCAGTTTGACAAAAAGTTAAAGTTGTTTATGAAATGAATCTAAAAAATATTGATTAAAAAGATTTAACATGGTATTCTATGTAGGTAATGACTGTAAAACTGTATGCATGTATAGCATAAAACCAAGATCCACAAAAATAAGATGTTAAAAATTTTTATTACAAATTTAAGATGCCCCCTTTTTTAGATGTCCAAAATTTGGGGAAAATGTGTGCTTTATATTCAAAATAATATGATAATTAACTCAATTCTTATTATTATTTAAAAACATATGAGAAGTTTAAATATTATTCCCCTCATTCTAACTTGTAATACTAGACATGCCCAGAATTGACCTCTGTCTACAATATTACAATATATACATATGCACAAATAAATAGTGATAACCACAGCTTTAAATGTATATATGAAATTGAAACAGAAATACACAAGACTTTCATAAGATGCTACTAAATACATAAACATACCATTTCTATATCAGGAAAATCATTAAAAATAGAATCACCAAATATCTTAAAACTTTCAATTTTAATAAAACTTGGTTTTCTGATAAATACTGAAATTAAGGGTGAAAATCAAATCCAGTCCAAATGGAAGCAAGATGTTATCAATTTGAACTCACCATAAATTAAATATAAGATAGAGACAAAATCACAATTTTAAATAACTTTTTTAGGAATGATCAGCAAAATCAATTGATTATAAATGTTAAACATAGCCTTAATTGGTATCTATTTTTTTGTTTAATTGATTGTGACTTCAAATTAATAGCACTATGTTGATATCTGGTTTATATTTGATTTCCACCTTTATTTTTAGCATTTATCCAAATATTAAGTTTTATTAAGATCTCTATTCTTACAGACTTTTCTGACATAGAAATGATACGTTTATGTGAACTACGATTTCAACCCCCCCCCCCCCGATATGTATATGTACGTAATCTCATGCAAGGAAACTAACCTTCACCACTCATAAACTAATAGGTTAAGGTATAATATATATCACTAAATTATTTATATTCACATAATATATGTGCACGCGTAGTGTTAAAAATTCAAAAATACTAACATTTTTATATTAGATTGGTTATTATTTTAATATTAAAATAAAACTAAATGCACACAACAACTTTTTTAACGGTTTTGTCTTTTGAAGAATTTTATTATTTCATAATGTTTTTAACTTTATTATTTCCACTTCTAACATTTTTTATTAACTTGAAATTATTTACTTTGATTCTGAGAGCAGCAGAAATTTTCCTACGTGTGAAGTGTTACCAGGCAATGAAAAACAAATCTGTTAATTGATTTAATTTTCTTATTATTTAATAATTTAATTTATGTCGAATCTTTTGTTTAAAGAGAATTAGCTAAATTAAATTTGAGTCTTTGTTAGCACCAAAGTAAATTTATAGATATTACTGGAAGTGTAACAATTTCCCGATTTGTAAATATTTTTATTCCATAATTACTTTAACATTATTGAATTTGAGTTTTTAACTAAAGCAGACCTTTTTGAAAACAGATCGTTTAAAGAATATCTTCCTTTTTTATATTTACTTAATAAATGAATATGATAAAACTGATATATACTATTTTCAGATAATATATTATTAAAAGAAAAAAAAGATTATTTTTATAATTTAATAAAGCAATACTTCCACACTTTTTTTTTCTTTTAATTTCTAAAATGACCCATTAACTTCAATATATAAATAAAATCTCAATATAATTTTTCTGTACAGCCGAGAGGTCATCACCGCCGTCTTGCAAGCAAGTAGTTGGTTGCAGACGGTTGTGCGTTTGCGTCCCGGCCGATGCTATGACATAGGGGGAAAAAATATTGCTTTATTTTACGAAACATTTCTTTTTATATCTATATACAATATATAGTATATTATTTTATCTCTTTATTTGCTTTTCACCATTTTCTATGGAAATTTTCAAAGTTCATTTTTATAAATATATCAATCTAATCATCATCATTTTCAACCGCTATCAATCCACTGAAGGAGGAAGGATTTTCCAAGTTCAAACATCTCCGATCTCCAGCTTCTTTTTTCCAAATCAATCTCCACACACTTCCTTATTTCATCCATTCACCTCACACGTGGTCTCTTTGATAAAATATAATAATTATTGATATTTATATAATTTTTATCATTTAATTTAAAACCAGTAATAAATTCATAAAGTAATTCATCCGAGATGAGAAAGAAAATTATTTTTGACAGATGAACTATTTTTTCATTTTAATTGGCCCATCACAATTTATTTTTACAAGACCAAAAAACTTTAAATAATGATGTTTGTAATTCATAGCTGTATTATAAAAAGCATATATCCACTTTTAAAAATTGCAACAAATTATTATATAGTTGATCATCTTTTTGAAAATCTCTGGCTAACAGGAAGTGGGAAAATGCTCCATGAGTAATTTTATTAGATAAAATGAAAAAATAGGATTATAATTAAATTGAAAGAAGACTAAGATTACAATGGCAAGGATTAAAAGTTATTCAAAGTTGTAAGTCCTTGAGATGATTTTTATTTTTATGAATCATTCATTGATAACAAAATGAAGCTTAGAATTATTCAGGTTATATTACTTTTTATGATTTTCCATATGATGTAAAAAATTGATACTGAAGATGAATGTTAAGGTGAAATTACTTCAAAATGTAGGATTATAAAGAATTTTGAGAATAATATAGATAGCAAGAAAACAATAAATACTTGGGGGAAATTGGATTTGAAATGTTATATGAAGAACAAATAATTATGTTGAAATTTTCCTATTTTTGTCATTCTATGATATGATCCAATTCACGAGAAACTGAATAACATACAATTACCAGTAATGAGATGAATGAATTTCATCATCAAAAAAAACCCCAAACGAGTGTGTTAAACAAGATACCTAAAATAGATCAAATGGATAATAAGTAACTGTTAAAAATGTTATTTATTTGAGTGCCAGATAAAGTAGTGTTGATTTTACAATATCTAATAGTAATAATAATAATAATAATAATAATAATAATAATAATAATAATAATAATAATTATGATGATGATGATAAATATAATAATAGTAACAACTAGAACAACAACTCATATTATTGGCAGTATAGATCAGCAGCATATAACCAACCACAGAATGTGTTTTCCAAATATAATGGAAAAGTAGATAAAGAATACAAGCAAAAATATATGAATATAAAAAGTAATGATACAATAAATAGGATACAGAGATTTTAATTATTAGATTTGTTGAATGAAAATAATAATAAACTGAATAATAATAATAACCATCATAATGATAATATCATTGAGAATAAAAAGAACTACTCAATCTGAAATAATATCATGAGTCAATAGTAAAAGTAGTACAATGTTTTTCTGAAAGTAAATGATTTTTGTCAGCCATGTTGGTTTCAACATGAGTATCTGTAAATTGTCTAAGCTATAATACAGATTTTCCACATTTTATTATAGTTTAAAAGTTTACAATCATTTTAAAATAATGACTAGTTTAAAGGCAATGACTTACAACAAATGATTATTAAAAAAAAACTATTTCTAAAATTGTAAACTGTGAAATAATATATCAAAACTTTTTAATATGTTAAAAAAAAAAAATCCACTTTGAAAACCAAGTCAAAGTTTTACAAAACAAAAATGAATATTTTTTCTTTAAAAAAAATCACAATTGTAATACATGTTCAAATATTTTTTTGCATAATGATTTCCAAAAATATAGATATAAAGAATTAATTCTAAAGACACCATTATAGCAACAATAATTTTAAAACCTTTAAACTAAAATTATCAAAATCTCTTGAATAGAAAAGTACTGTCATTCAAAACTAATGAGATCATTTTTTCCAGATTGAAACAGATTTCCAAAAAAAAAGAAAAAGAAATTAACCGTATTTTAACTTTTTAACATAGTACCAATTTTGAGAAAAATAAAATAAATATACTAGTTATAATTGTTTAAAAGTTTATGATGATTGAATTTTAATTATAGTTGTATACTGTTTTATTTTTATTGCCTAGTTTAATTATTAAATGTTTTTAACATTTACACAGAAAAGATAAACTTTATGTAAAATTTTTTTACTGCGTAGCATGCTTTCCACAAACAGGTTCATCATATTTGTAGCATTTGCACTCAGAAGTCTATATAATAAGCATATATATTTTTGAAGGACTTAATTTAATATTTAATTATGTTTTGCTTTATGCATATTAATGGATGCTTGCAAAGGATCATCATGCTATAAGTAACACGGATTCACGAATTCTCTCAAAAAAATGGAACATTTAAATAAATTTGTATAAAGCAAAACATAATTTAAAAAAGACCTGAAAAAAGAATGAATCTGTGAATATTCTTTCATATGTCAAATGCATTGAACGGGAAGCGAACCCGGGCCAGCTGCTTGGAAGGCAGCTATGCTAGCCACTAGGCCATCAACGCTTAATGAAATCTGTAAATATTATATAGACTTCTTAGTGAAAATGCTAGGAATATGATGAAATGGTTCATCAAAAGCATGCTAAGCAGAAAAATAAATTTATATAAAGTTTACCTTTATGTGTAATGTGTTCAAAACATTCATATAATTTTTCAATAGATTCGAGAAAGAAGTTTTACGAATTATTTTTTATTTTTTAAAAGTAAATTTATTGACTATGAATGCAAAGAAGAGATAGTAAGGCAAATATAAAGAAAAAACAAATTGTCTTGAATCATGATGAGCATTTGGACAGTTTGAGCAACATGCACTTTTTTCAACAGTCTTATCATTCTTTTTAAAATTGAGAGTTCAGTATCTTTACTTGATAAACCATGGGCAGGGAAACAAAACACATTCCTCAGCCTTATGATCTTTATAGGAGAACTGATTCTTTGGCTCTCAATTGTCTGAAACAGGCACACCTAATCATGGCTAGAGCCATCTTAGTGGCTATGTAAAGTGACTTTTTGCACAAATTGTTAAGAGAACCCCCCAGTGCTGACACAAAAACTATTCTGGCAACACCACAAACTTCCAGGTATCATTATATATTATTTCCAGTGAAATCATATGATCCCTCTTTCTGACAGCTTTGATCTAGCACAAAAGTTCATTATGTAAATTACCACCACTCTTCCCAAATATCAGATGGCATCTCATTGTTCAGACTATATAGTTCATCATAATTGACAGTCTAATTATTCTAAAGATTCCCGTTTTCTGGCATTCATTCAGATTAAAAGTCCATTGTTTATAGGATGTCATCCAACATTGAGTATTGCTCTGCATTTATTTAATATCACACAAACAAAGAGGAGATGCAGCATTGATACATTTTCTTGACTGCACATTTGGCAAACCGGATTTAGTTTGGCAAAACCTTTCTTCATAACTAAGAATTCACTGGTGGAGAGTGCAGTCAAATTTACTTTTATGATGAAATCCAGAAATCTTCCCTCTAGCATCCAGAATTTTAATTTCCTGATTAACAGATCATTTGAAAGACCCAAGAAGCCACAAGGAGTAGGTGTGGTAGTGTTAAGCAATTGGTGCACATCCCAATATTTCAATTTAGCTGGATTATTTAAAAAAAAATCAAAAGTTTTTTACATCTTTCCAAATACATTCAACTGATATTAATACTCATAGGGTAATAGTATAGAATATAATGTTTTGTGTGGTATTATTCTTTCTTCTTTTTCAGTGTTTCTGGCTTAACCAGAGACCATAATATCATGAGAGGTGAACTAGTAATCTTTAAATTCATGATAATGAATTTAACATATTCCTCAAACTATGTAGACTATTCTGTCAAATATAAGAATCAGGAAAAGTTTTATATATTTATCTTTGATAGTAGTCATAATTTCTTCATTTTTTTAAGGACAAAATGTTATAGATTATCACATTAGATGAAGTATGGGATTACTACTATTATCAAGGGAATAGCTTCTTTAAATATTCTTTTTTCCTCTCCAATATTTTTACATTTTCCGAATCAAACTTATGATCATTATTATATGTATAGTCTGCTGCTTTTGATATATATGTTTTTCCTCTATTGTTTTAATGAAGTAGTTAGTTTCATTGATATATGACTTTACTCAAAGATAAGTATGTAAAATATCTACTAATTACTATCATTGATAAAATATTCTAATTGTTAGAATATTATTAAATTCAGTACTCACAAATCTAAAGATCATTTGTTCATTGACCATGCTAGTATAGGCATTGGTCAGGCCAATAATTCATAAAAGAAAAAAAATAACCAGATGAGTGTAATTAATTGAATAAATATATATAAAGTTTGAATCTTTGTAAAAACAATCATATTTAAACTAAATAATAGAAATGGCCAACATAAAAATAAAATACCATTATCACACACTTTCAGACATATAATTACTCAATATGGATTATCAAACATTACAAAAAGTAGATATAAATCTCAACATAGTAGAAAATAAATTAACTTTCCTATGTAAATGTGAAGGAATTATTGTAAAGTATGCAAACAAAAGTTCCCATTTATCCCCCAAGAGTTGATAAAATTATTTACAAATCAAGTGAGGCTCTTTAAGAGAAAATAATATTCAATGGTAGTAACACAAAATAATTGCTAAAAACCAATTTACTAATGAAGATTTTGCAACAGACTTTTGGTCTATAAAAAAAAAATTATAGATTACATAAAAAACAAAAGAATGTTGAAAAGAGATAAGTATGTAATATTTAATTTTATTTGCTAACACAGAAATAGTACATAATTTAGACAGTAAGAATTTGTAAATCTACTTGAGAATATCAAGCCTCATACTTCACCAAACAATTTAATAGCTATGGCTATTAAAAATCTTAGATTTAAACATATAACAGATGTTGAAACTTATTTTCTGGAGAAAGAATGAAACTTTGCAATCACATCTCTAATATTTCATTTTTATCTAAAAGGGCAGCAATTAAAAAAGGCATTCAAAAATTGCCTCTAGTAAAAGCAGCAAAATTATGTCAAAAATAAACAAAGCACTTACGAGTTATCAAAAATACAAATAAAACTTATATATGTTTAAGGGAAGCCATTAAATATCTCAAACTAGATAAATCTATAAATATTTTCTCTTCTGACAAAGACAATGCTGTAGTTGTTGGATATTATTGATTATATCAGCTAAATAAAAAAAAAACTCTTCACACAAATCCAATACAAAAGTTGGAAAAAAGTTCTATACCATCTACAGAAATGAAGCTGCAAGTAAAACCATTGCAAATATTTCACCAAGTCAAACAAAAAGTCAATTACTTTAGCACAATGACATTTCTATCATCTAACTAAAATCCATAAGGTTATGTTCCATTTGTCTTAAAATTATTAAGTTTTAGGCATATATGTTATAATTTTTTGTGAAAGATTTTAATAACATGGGAATATCAAGAACACGAATATAGAAAAAATTAACATCTTGATATCTTTAATGTGGAAAGTTTATTCACAAAAATTCTCAATGATGAAGTATTATTTGTTGTAAAAAGTAAATGAAATGCAACTTACAAACCAGAATAATTTTTTCTAATGAAAGTCTAATGAAACTTTCAAAATTTTACATTATAACAACATCGTCTTATTACAGTATGGATTTCTCTCAATAAAATCAAAATATGGCTCTGCGTTGATCATCACTAATACTAATTAGTAATATTTATGTAAAAAGAATTTGAAACTATTAGCATAAATATTATTCCATCTCCATTATAAACCTTTTGTACTATGCCAATGGTACATTTATTATATAGACTTATAGTTGAAATCTTATTCTCAACATTTTGGTTTCACATCATTACCATATCTCATTCAGTTAAATTAAAACAGAGTTAAACAACAAAAATTTACATTCTTAGATGTTCTTGTGATGAGACTTTTTCACAAAATAGACAACTACACATTCATGAAAATATTTAGCATATACCCAATAATTATAGAAATACAAAAATAAGAGTAATATTATCATTAATGGATAAAGCAAAAAAAAATGTTTAGATACCAATGACATAGGGGGGGGGGAGTTCAACATAGAACAAATTTTCATAATGATTCTCTATTAACTATTATTAAAAAATAAATAATAAATAAATAAACAATAAAAAAAAACAGCAAAAGAAAAACAATGAACAGTATTATAGTGTATATATACATCTTATGAATAGCAAAAAATAAAGATAATGTATAGATAAAAAAAAGTGCAACTTGACAAAACCACAGCACTGATAAATCTTAATCTTTGCAAAACTTGAAAAGCTTAAAAATAACTGCGTTTATGAAATGTCATGTGAAAATACAAATATATATATAATTAATTAACCTATTCATTCAGTATAGTGAATGTTTACTATAGTAAATACAGGGATTTTGAACTTAGGATTTTCAGTCTATATTCATCCTTCACTCCATTTAAAACAGCCAATACACATGATCACACAAATATGAAAAAGATAAATAATCCACAATATGCATATTTCATGCAAAACCAGTACTTATAAATTAGGTTAGATAATCTGCTACACATATATACAATCAGTATTAGGCTTATATTAAGAGAGCAATTCTTTAAACTTTAGTGGAGAGGCTTCAATCTTCGCATCCCTCCTACAAATTTAATGTCCATTTCATTGAAAAACCAATGATGAAATGCTCAAAACCATTGGTGGATTTGATTTTGTAATAATACTCATGTAGATATTATATTAATCTAACCCCTCATATTAGCAGACCATTATGTATCCATTTATATTAAAAGGAGAGAGATGGGTTGGACTTATACTGTGAAGTAACCTATTTCCAAGGCAATAAGTAATTAACCTATTTATTCCGTATACTGAATGTTTACTATAGTAAATAGAGGGATTTGAACTTAAGATTTTTAGTCTGTATTCCTCATCCATTTCATCTAAAACAATCCATACACATGACCACACACATGTGAAAAGGATAAACATCACATGACCACCACTTCTGGCATCCATTGATTACTCTAGCTTGCTGTGTACAGTGCTCAAAACCCTTGGTGGATTTGATATTGCAGTCATACTCATGTAGACATTATGTTAATCTAACACTTCATATCATTAGACAATTACATATCCATTTATACTGATAAGAGAAGCATGAGCTAAACTTATTCTATGATATAACTTATTTCCAAGGCAAGCAAAATATGTATATTGGGGATCATTTGTCTTTTTCACATGTGTCATCATGTGTATTAATTATTTGAGATGGAGTATCCCTCTATTTAGTTTATATATTGTACCCTTACCAAATCTTAAAGAGACTCTCTGGCTAGCCTTGAGAAAAGTACTACATCTAATTTACGATCATTCTTGGGCTAATATTCATTAAAACAATACTTATTAAAACAATAATACTTTGATTAGCTCAGAATAACATCTAAAAAAATTAACATTTAAAATAATTTATCTTATTTAAATAATAAACTAAGAAAATCAAAAACCACATAAATTAAATATGAAGGTTCAAATTGAATTTCCAGCTTATTTATTATACTAACAACTTAAACTATGACTAGCTCATTATTTATTACTAAAATATGGGTCGATTAAAAATACTAATAAAAATTGTAAAAACTCTTTGCATGAGACATTCAGCAAGGTACACTGTTGGTTTAACATTGATGATATGTCCCGAAAGATATACTCTCAATGACATAAGAATATTACTGCTACTTAATTTATATAACAAAACTCTTTTGTAATACTCTCATGACTCATAACACACATAAAATAATCCAAATTAAATAATCTATAAAATTTATTATAAAACAATAAATCAATTACTATTCCTTCATAAAATAATATTTAAATCTAATATAAACTAAAAATTCTTATTCTTTATTATTTTATCTAACTCTTACAATCATTCAACATCTTAGGTTCATCTAATAATAATAACAACAAATAAATTATTACCATGAACTAAATATAATGAGGGAGTTTACATATATTCAACTACTCTTCCAAATCAACAACGAACAACTAGAATATTTTCAATATTCTTAAAAGCATACATCTATTTGACTACTACTCTTCAATAAACACCAGTAAAATTATACATTTTCATAAAAACATCAGATAAAATATTTTTAATGAATTCTAAAACATTTCAGCTTATATTATGCTATAAAAATCTTTTATTTCTTATGTGGCATTTAAGAAAATATTATATTCTTACTATTATTGCAATATTAAATATTTTAAAATTAGCTTTGTATAATTTTCATAATCACCAATAATAAGATCTGTAATAATAATTATTGATTACTCAGGCTAGCATTGAGTGGCACTACTGTATGGAGAGTTTTTCCTGTTTTAATAACTAAGTTGTCTTATAGGATTATTTGCTGTTATCATATTAGCAGTTTCTTTAAATTTTCCCTTTTTTTACCTTTTTTTCTCCCAGTCCAACATTCTTGCATATGTTCTTTGATACTTTACACACAATTTTGATGGGGCAGCTAGTTTTGCACACACATATATATACATAGAAATAAAATGTCTATTAATTAAAAACTACTGAAATAATAAAAATAATAAATATAATGGTAATTAACTATTATATACAGTTTTTCAATTCACAGAAGTACTTTCAGTTTAATAGCAGTTGAGCAAGGTTAAGGAATTAACAGAAAATACTTCTGTAGATTGAAAGACTGTATATAATATTTAATGACCATCATATTTATTACTATTATTGTTATATATATGTATGTGTATGTATTGTGCCAATAGTCCTTGCTCTTAAAAAGAAAAAAAATGGAAAAGTAATGAGGATCCCCATAGAAAAATATATAAATTTTGATTAACACATTTTATAGAATCATCTAATTGGTTAGCACATTATCTTAAGTTTAGCCTTTATAAGTATAAAGGTCATTGTTCAATTCTCATTCTACTCTGTCATTACTCAGACCAGCGACAGCTAAAATAGAAAGGAATTGTGTCCTGTATGAATTATGAAAAGCATAAATAAAATTAAAAACAAAACTAGATAATAGAAAAAGTCCAACCAATAATTATCTTAATTTATTATAACTTTCTGACTGTTTAATATATTTAGATAAAAAGGGAAATAATTTCCAATACATCTACCTGTTAAAATTGACAGTTGTCCATAAAAAATTTTAGTCTTATTAAAATAATGAAAAATCTGGAGTTTCTGTTTAAGTTTTTATTTTAATAGAAGAATTTAAGAAAGTAATCAATCAAGAGAAAATGGTCTGAGTTTCTGAACTGGTAAATGATTGTGATAGTGTGAAATTGAGATGAGAGATGCACTGACATAAACTAAAAAATGTGAAACTAATCAATCATTATTTATTATTGTTCATAAGCAGTTTTAGTAATATAAATGAAAGAGTTGAACTATGACCCACAGATTAATTCTAGCCTTCTATTGATACTATACTAAATCATGTAGAGCAATAACTTTCTTGGGAAAAAAGCAATTGGAAAATAAAAACTTTGTTTCTCTACTATTTATAAAAGAAGGCTCAACTATGCTTTACTTTTCAGCTGAAGACATGCAAAAGAAATGAAAAATAAATCCACACACAAACAAACAACTTTTATGCTCAAAGAATAGCAGCCTATATTATTCAGATTACAATGAAATATAACCCAAAATTGTTCACTGATATTCTTAAAATATTTCTTAAACATGACATTTAAACATCAGAAGTGTTAAAAAAGTTTTTTTTCATAAAGCCTTTGTTTTTAAGTCTGTCATTCTTCCAGTTTGATAAATGTCTTAGAAAATTCAAAACGAACATTGAATTTTATAACACCCTAAAATCTGATAAGACTAGAGTCAACATCCTGAATATATTGACTTTTTTGACAAATTATTCAAGAGTAGTAATTAATTTATTGAGTGCACAAAAAGCATATGTAAATACTTTAAACAGCTTTAACGTGTATTCAATGCACTTTAAATTTTGTAATAATCAAGCATATTTTGCCGATAAAGGGAACCTTCCAAACCACGACACAAGATAGCGACTTTTATAAATATAAGATGCTTCAGATCCATCTATATAAGTGAACATTTAGATTAAAGATAAGATGGCCACTCTTATCTTTATAAAAGTCACTATCTTATATTGTAGTTTGGAAGGTTCTCTCTATCGACAAAATAAGTTTGATTATTACAAATTTTAAAGTGCATTGAATACAGGCTAAAGTATTTGCAAATTATTCAAGTAGATTGTCATCGATTAGCCCCTGCACACTGCCTGATGTTGCTGTTTCCAGGCAAATGCACAGAAATATACTGCTCATGCAGCCTATAGAACAGTTCTATTCATATTGGCTGCTAAGCAGCTTTTATGCTTCACGGTACTATTGCTCACTTCACAGATCGCTACAGTATGATGTGAGGATGTGTAGAATTCAAGTTGTCCTAAGTCTTTGCATGTGCATTGAAGTACTTATTTTTTATATGACCTGACATAGTTTTAGATAGTATTAATTGTAAGACAAAAGACGCGCTTCCGTACATATATTTTTAAGGTTAAATGAATTTCAAAAGTGTACATTCCAGCATTATATAGAAATCATGCGTAAAACATATTTTGCACAGGGACAGCTATGAGACTTTCAAAGCATAAGCTTGGCTTGATCAAAGAGTAATTTTCAAATCGAATTGCGTTTTGTAAATTGTTTTAAAATAGTGTTGAAAAAAATTTTTTTTTGATCAGACGTTAATTGAAAAAAGGAAATATTAGATTTTATTAAATAATTGTGAATTTAAAAATGTTGTGTATATTATGATGGATGATCCTTTGAATCGTCAAAACCATCGGATCTCCTTCCCTGCCAATTCCAGCACTACGCGCTGAGATGGATAATGTTTTAAAAATTGTCTCACATGTGACGGACGATCCTTCAGATCGGCAAACACATTGGATCTCCCCTCCCTGCAAATTCCAGCACTATGCACTGACATGTAGTAGTGTAAAAAAAAAAATTGTAAATCAGCCTGGTAACATTATATCTATTGGGTTTTGACTAGCAACAGCGACATCAGGCAGTATGTCTGAGCTAATTGACGATAACCTTCAAGTAATTTTAAGCAAATATATCATATGTTTGTATATTACAATGCTTATGCTAATATAACATGATCACCATTTTTTATGTTTACATAAGCTGTTATAATGGAGACAAAACTCTCCTAGCACATGATATGTATTAAACTTAATTTGGGAGATTTTATACACTTGGTATCGACTTCTCCAGACAAAAAATCAATCATAGCTTTAAGTTATATCTTTTGATTTTTCCAGGGATGGGACAAAAACCTGTTTAGTGCTTAGATCCCTCAATAAGAGGTGAATAGATTATGAATATGATTGTTCATGAATAATCATTCAAGAAAATGCATATAATTTCCAATTTATTTTATGTTTAATAAGATTCTCATTAATGTTTTTGATTATATTTATGCAAACAAATGTATTCTATCCATTCAAATTTTGAATTACTAGCTGGAATTATTGTATTTTCCTATATTACTTTCTCAATAATTTTATATTAATGTTCATAGATACATTATTCCTGAGTGGTAGAGAAAAATAATATAAAAAATATAGCAAGCCTAATAAGAAGATTAAAATTTTGATCAAAAAACTATGTAGTTGAAGAAAAAATAACCAATTGTCAAGAATTAAATGCTAAAGTTAAAAGCAGATGTTACATCAAGGAAAAAACACTGAGTTCAAGACATTAAGAATACCTATGATTTACAAATTTATAAATTACACATGGTAAAAATTAATTTGTAAATGAAAATAATAGATAAATAAAAATAATAGAAGATAAATACAAAACACAGCACTTCTGAGACTTCTTTCTTACAACACAGGATTGAAAGAATAGCTATGATTTAGATGTTTTCAAAATGTAAAAAGAATGTGCTTATGAAAGTTTTTTAGAATAAGCATTGTTGGAGCAATTCCCTATAGAGAGAACGTAGTAAGTTACATGAACAACATGAGAATCATGTTTAAAGAAGATAAGTGGATTCAAAAAGAGAGTTACATAAGAATTCATATAATTTCAAATGATTGGAAAGTCAGGAAAGTATTAATTTAGATGTTTTTCTTGAGTCAGAAAATATCATTTTGCAAATAAACTCATAGAGAAAAAACCAGTCATGTGTGTAAAAAAATGTCACATAGAGAAAGGTGTCAAAGAAAGAAGGGAAGGAAGGGAAAATTAAATTATTAAACAGAAAGTGTAATCAGCTGACCAAACTGATATGGCTGACTAAACCAATGGCAAAAACATCTTTATGGAATGCATGCAAGAAATTAGCAATTATAAAATTCTAAATAGGAACAGGATTCTTATCCCAGTTAGGAGGGAAAAGGTATGGAACTTATCCACAGAATTCAATCTTGGATAGTCAGGACAAAAAAAATAGACTCTAATATATCTGATAGCTGTGATTAAACTCCAATCTTCAAGAAATATACTAAAGAATATCAGGGAAACAAATGTGAATTTAAATAGTCCATAGTTTTAAGCCATTAGAATCTGGCAATGAATATATGAATATCACAAAGAACCTTTCAGAGGATTTTTTTTATCACTGCAGACATATTCTCAAGATGGATTGATTGCACATATCAATACAAAAGACAAACTAAACAATGAAAAGGCTTTGTGAGGTTTTTTACACATCATATGATTCCAGAAGTATTGATTACATACAATGGAGCTGGTTTGATATTGGAGAAAGAAAAATACTAAAAGAATAAGCATTCTACATATTGTAGCATCTCCATCTCACATCCTATCCAGAATTCAATGAACTGACCAAAATGACAGTGTGCTAATTTAAGACGCTAATAAAAATCTAATGAAAATTCATTTTCATGAAGTATTACATTTAGAATTATTCATACAATATATAATGTTATTGGTATATACTAGTAATGCTCTGACAATGAGCAAAAAGCTGAAACCAAGATAAACCTTATTAACAATCGATCCACAAATTAAAAGCTAACTTATCTAAATTAGAGCCATTCTAAAAGAGTCTAGAAAGACAAAATAATTATTGATGTCAAAAAATTGTGTTACTTAAAAAAGAATGGAGAAGT
Source organism: Epiperipatus broadwayi (assembly GCA_028023455.1). Taxonomy (NCBI): domain Eukaryota; kingdom Metazoa; phylum Onychophora; class Udeonychophora; order Euonychophora; family Peripatidae; genus Epiperipatus; species Epiperipatus broadwayi. Next base: position 514,536 of record JAQFVV010006309.1, read on the forward strand.
GCATAGAAGCTATGTAAGTCATTTTGCCTTGATGTGACAATGGTATCTGATAATAAATCAAAAGTGCCACTAAAGCTTTAAAAGAAAAATGAGCTCAAATGGAAATTAAACAATCTGAAATATTACATTAAGATAAACAAGATGAGCAGACTAATATATTAAGCAAAAACAAATAATAACCTGTAATGCAGAAGCACTGGAATCAGAACCCCATTCAAATATTTAAATAACCATATACATGACTAATGAAAGCAGCACAGAAATTCAGACTTCTGCAGATGGGAATAGGTATGCTATCTTTTAAAAGGATGGATAACAAAAATATGTGAAAATAATAAATGTGAATGCTGATTTTAAATAATAATAAGGTAATTTACAATTGGAAATCTGAAATTTTATTGGTAGAAAAAAATAGTAAAAGATTACGAAGCCAAAAATAGAAATAAAATTATTTCATTTTAATAGTAAAGATGATAAAAATATTGTCTTATTGTACTATTATTGCAGAAATAACTTCATTTTAAAAAGAAATATGCCCATGTCTTTGAGAAGGAAGGATTTAAGTAAGTGTGTTACCAGTTTTTACTTATGTATCTGAGGCAATGAAAAGGAAGGATTTAAGTAAGTGTGTTACCAGTTTTTACTTATGTATCTGAGGCAATATAAAAACTTTAGACATCTCAATGAGCTATGGAGAGATATATGTTAGGAGTAACAAGAAGAGATTAAAAATGAAATACACAGGTAAGAGAACAAACAGGTGTTACAGAAATAATTAAGAGATTGGAGCTGGGCTGGACTAGAAGAGATGATAATAGATGGACAGTTGAACTCTTAAACTGGATTCCAAGAGATTGTAAAAAAAGACCACATGTGAGATGGATAAATGAAATAATGAAGTATGCTAGGTTAAAATGGAGAAGAGAGGCTAAAGGTTGAAAAAACTGGATTAAACTTGGAGACCATCTTGCAGTGAATCAATAATTGTCAAAAATGATGATGATTGTACTCTTCAATATAACTACCAATTAATCCATAAGAAAACCTTATTTCCAGAAGTCAAAAACAGCAGTGTGAATATTATATAAAACAAAATGAGAACATTGGATCCTGACACTTTTAATATTCCAGTTAATCTGACTATGATAATCATAGTTTAATAAATTTTTGTAAGCTTATAAAACTGTGTTGCGATAGGAATGAGCTAAAGATGAATAATGAACGGACAAAAAATAACTTACAAACGTTATACAACCCATTGGAAGCTTCACTTACTTCCTGTTCAGTTACAAACAATCCGAGTTATTTTTTTTACAAATGTATTTGTTAAATTAATACACTGTACAGGCTTACATACACCTTCACATATTTATTCTAAGGGATTCGAACTCAGACTTTCACACAGCCCTCAACTCTCCATGCCATCCCATATTGCTGACCCATCTGATCATACACATTTTGAAAAGATAAATGATCACCAATATACGTATTTCATGCTAAACCAACAATCATCAGTTGGTCCAGATTACTATCTCCACACACTTATACAATCAGTGCTCAGCTTTATATTAAGATAGCCAATCTTCATACTTTAATGGACAGGCTCCAAACTACTCCAACACACAACTCTTCAGCCATCCATTTCATTGAAAATCTGATGATGGAACGTTCAAAGCCCACGTTAGTGCCAACTTTGTCATCCTACCCATGTGTATTTGTTGTATAATAAAAATCAAAGTTACTTATTATATATATGTAAACAATCATTTCACCTATTGCAAACTTTTTGTTAAAATAAAATGATCAGAACTCCAGTAACTTGTATGGCGATTTAATTAAGGTCACAATCAGTAATAGATATTAGACGTTTAATGTGCGAATTATATAATAAAAACATCATCGCTAATGTAGCTTTTATTGTATTCTCATTATTTAATGCATTTCGCTTTTTTTAAAAAAATTTTTTATTTTGATTACCATTGTTTGTATATATATTATTTTGTATCAGTTTTTTTGTTAATGGCAGGAAAGTATCGGGTAATAAATAGCAGCATGATATCTACTTTATTTTCAGAAAAATACTTGACATTTCATACAAAAACAGATTACATAAAGATTAAATTCAGAAGATTGAAGATATCATACGAAAAAGTACACCTGGTTGCACATCATTCCAATCACTGTCAACAAATTTTAAAAGGTTTTCACTATTATTCGTTATTTTACAGAACATGATAAATTACTTCCAATAAAGCAAACCCTGATAGCCTTTAATATTATATATAATTTCGTTTTAGCTTTGCAAAATGTTTTATAAAAGAGATGGGATTTATCAACCACGTGATATCAGTCACAAAATCAACTCCCATTGCGCTGTGATCTCAGGTGAAATTGATGATGTTCTTTACAACTTTATTTAAAAATACATGCTGATTCTGTTAGTCAATTATTTTCAAACATTTATTTAGAAAATATAAAATCTACACGAATAACTCGAATAAAATTGATGTACTAAATAATAAAGAAATTTATTTACGTACAAATGACTAGTTTTAATTTATAATATTTAAAACAATCGAATCAAAAAAAAAAAAAAAAAGTAAGAAAGAAATCTAAGTCTAATAGTAATAAATACTAGAAGAAATTAACATTCTCGAATTCTTTAGTAAATGTATTAATAAAAATGAAAATTTAAATAGTGATATTAATGAATTTTAAAATTACTGATGTCAATGAATTTATAAGAAAATATCCTATATTCTGGTAGAAAAGATATTTTATAAAATGAATTTATAAGAAAATATCCTATATTCTGGTAGAAAAGATATTTTATAAATGAATATAAGACTTAGATAGAAGTGTAATTTTTTTTTTTAAAGAAGAATATCGTATGTTATGAAAAAAAAAAAAGTTTTTAATAAACGAAATCTAACAGCGTTTATTTATGAGTCTAAGTTCTTAGAAGAACAATTCATAGTCTGCTGATCATACAAGTAAGAATGAAAAAGTCAACACATAGATAAGAAAACTAACAAATACCATTAGCATTAATAAAATAATAATGAGGGTGAAATGGAGTTGGTTGTATTTGGGAAAAAGATAACAAAAAGCAGACCATTGAACAAAACTAGATCTCAAAAGTTTACAAAAGATCACATGTGAAATGGATGAATAGCATGAAAAAGATTCTTGGATTGAGGTGGAAAAGGGAAACTATGAATCAAAAAACTGGTTTAATTTGGAAAGCCTTCACTAGTACCAATAATATTTTAAAAATAATAGTGATATTATTTATGTTATATGGATAAATTGACACTCATAACCTGGCTATTATAACTAAAAAACCAACAACTTAAATAAATATATAAAATGCCCTAAAATGCATGAACACACAAAACTGAAGACAAATAAATCTTAATACTATAGATTGATATAAACTAAATATATGTATCCAAGTATGTGGCTAAGTGTTTTCAAGAGCCAAGGTCCTTATATTTGTAGCCATCTTGAAAATAAATAGGTTGGTTAATAGCGATGCGAATTTGTCTAAATGAAGTAGTTAAGTATTCCATTTCCTGGAGATATTATAACAAGAGTCTTTTCTGTTTATAGAGTTGTTATCTTTAGCAATAAAATAAGCATCTTTTGTTTTTCTCTTAAGATTATGCCACTCTCTGCAAACAACCACTGGGTCTTTAAGTTAGCAATCATGACCAGCTGAGCTCAGCAAGGGTCTGTTAGTGCTTTACTATATGAGTATGTGTGTTGAGATAGGTGAGTGGATAGAGAGGCCCTGGTCTCATCATAATATTATGCTGTACAATGTATTTCAGGGCAGGCAATATTGTAAACAACCTGAGGTGTCAATGAGGGTGGTAAACTGTCTTTATAATTAGTTTGTTGGAGTTGGGATGTGTGTGAAAGCATAAATTATATTTATTACTGAATATCTTATGAAAATTTTCTATGCATATTAGACAGATAAGAAAGTAGAAGCCTTTGTTTGTCTATGTTAGTGGCGTAGTTATTTATTTTGAAATAAAATTGCCTTATTTCCTTGTCAATTAGATTAGGATTAAAACCAACCTTTATTAAATCATTTCTATATGACACTAGGTTAGCTTTTTTGTGTGCTTTGAACTTACAAAGATGCATATTTCTATAGAGAAAGGAGGTTAAGCCAAAGAGTTTGTGGTTAGTTGGTGAATGGGAGAGAGGATGAGAGTGGCCTCTAATCTCAAGAGATTTGACAAGCATACTATAATTAAAAAGTGTGTGCTCTCACTGAATATGTATATCCAGGTATTTGACTTGTTTGTATACTATTTTCATGTTCAATGTTGAAGGTAAGGGCTGTACTGTTTTGGAGTTTAGTTTTGATTTGTTGGATAACTGCGGTGGGGGCAGCCATGAAAAGGTCATTGATATATCTCATGTAGACAATGAGTAGATTAGTGTCTTGATATTTTGGGATGATTTATTTTTCAAAGTGATTTAATACTATGCTCATAGGCAGTCCCATCAGCCAACCATCTTTCATGTGAAACCATTGGTTGTGAAAGAAGGTCATAATATTTTTGTTCAGCCATGATAAAAAAATCAATAATAAAATCAATCAGTGGTTGAGCTGAGTTGTGGTTTATGAGCTCTTCTTTTATAATTTGAATGGATTTAGATCTGCAAATGAAGCCATACAACTTGGAAGCATCAATAGTAGCCAGTGTGGTGCCAGGATTCAAAACTAAGTTCTTTATTTTTGCTATAAATTGGAAAGATGAATTTAGGGTGTTTGAACCAAATCCCAAGGTTTGGATAAGCTGTTGGTTAACTCACTTGGCTGTGTTGGAGTAGTGAACCCCTACAAAGTCTAAAATAAGATGTAATGGAACATTAGTTTTATGAACTTTGGCATTAGCAAAAATCCTGGGAGGAATGGATTCAGAAGGGTAAAGTCTGTAATACTGACTCTTGGAAAAAGCTTTATTGCAGTGAGGTCTGAGAATGGAAGAGATGAACTTTTCCTTGTTTAATATGTTATTAAAGCTGGAGAGCCTTTGAAATTGTAATTTGTTGATCTAATTTAGTTATGTAGTCCTGGGTTTTTATGAATACAACAACCTATTGCCCTTATCTTCTAGAATACATGTAATATCTGAATCTTTAAGAACTGTCTAGTTTTAGCTATTTTTGCTCCCCAGGCATGTGTGTTCATGTATAAAGATTTATGTTGTAAGATATTAACTATCTGAATAAATAGCTGTCTTTGTCTGGCTCGTTAGCCAAGCCAGCTTCTGTATCAGCAATAAGTTCCATGTTGGGATATTTCCAGCCACCAAGATGGCTACGAATACAAGGACATCAGCCCTCAAAAGCTCTTAGCCATATACTTGGATACATATATTTAGTTTATTAGTTATAAGATTTCTTTGACTTCAGCTTTGTGTGTTCTTGCGTTTTAGTGCATTTTATATATTTATACATTGGAATAATTAGCCACAAAGTTTAAACTTTTTGCTCATTTAAAAATAAATAATAAGTTAAAGATGAGTCTGCAGAATAATTAATTCATAAACTGTAAATATTTCCCCCAACGTAAGTTCCTTTGTCCACTTATCTGGCATCTTGAAGTGCTGTCTTTTAACTCTGTGACAATTTTTATTTTCACAAAGGCATCAACATTTTGTTTAATTATGACAAATCATTTTATTTAAATTTATGTCACAGTAATAGGATTAAACATTTCAATTTTTTTAGAATATCAATGACATAAAAATGCAAGTAGGGTTTGACATATTCATGAAAGATAAACACACATCCACCACTAATTAATTTTTTAGGAGTTAATTTATATATCCACTTTAATAAAAAAAATGCTACTACAATAGTGATTCAATATCATTACATTCTGGAAGCTGAATAATATATCAATTTGAAGTTTTTATAGATTGTATTCAAATCATTAACAATCTTCTGTAAATCTGGGCTTCTCGGGAAATTATAAAATATTAACAGGGATCATAAAAAATTTAAAATTTTGACATAGAATTAAATCTGGACAGAGTAAATTGAAAATTTGGGTGTAGAAAAAGGTTCACTGTTAACTAAAGGAGAGTCTTTAGGCTTTATTGAAACTAAGAAGAACAAATTTTCTGATATCGAAATTATATATTCTTGTCATTGCAGCTATTATGAATTATTTGATTAATTTTATTATTAATAAACATGGATGACTGCTTGTCAGCATGCACTTTAAATTAAAGAATGGCGAGTTTATAGCTTTTATTCTAGAATTAAAAATCAAGAAGAAGAAAAAAAGTCTAGTTTTTCAGATGCCTGATATTTCTTAACTGAAATATCAGATGGGTTTTTTTGAAAGCAAGATGAAGATATGTGAATAATTATTGCCTTTTGTATTTATAATAATGATTAATAAAAATAATTTTTGATTCCTATATCAGAAGAACTGTAAAGTCATTAATCAAGGCAATTATTGAGAACTTAAGTTAGAGTTTTATGAAAGTAAACCTAAGTTGCCATCCAAAGATAACTTATTCAATTGCTTACAAATGTATTTCATCTTTAAATGAAAAATTATTGCATGAACTAGAAAACAAATTGTCTAATGTTAAATGAGACATTGTGGAAATGTGAAATTAGATAAAATGATAATTGTTTGAAATGTGGACAGATATTAAAAACACAAGTAGAGTAGTGTTTATTATAAATTAAAAATGGAACAATAATATTGTAGAGATAAATATTATATTAGATTGAATGATAAATGTGGATAATTTAGTTTTATACTCCAAAAGGTTCTCATTCTGATGAAATAAGAGAATTTTTGCATAGAATGAGTTTGATCATATCAAACATTATCACAGATTTTAATGATTGAAAGTGCGGCAAATAATTTTGCATTTGAAAACAGATTTGAAAGAGAAAATAGACTTTGTGGAATATTCTGAAAAAGAAAAGTTTTAAAACAAAAGAATAAAAATGAAAACATTATTCTGTTTTCATTTTGGGTCATAACTTTATAGTTAATTAAAAAGATAAAAGATGGATGCTGGCGGATTACATGACATTCACTGATATAGGGGCAAAGCTCTCATATCCAATGCTCTTCACTGATAAAGCTAGAAACTAGTCTAGAGATCTTGGTTGAATAGGCACTAGTAGGATTTTGATGCACAAATATAGCATCCACTGATTACTATAGCTTGCACTTGATAGCACTAATGTTTGGAGAAAGTTGCTACTGTTTTTATAAATTGTGCAAACAAAAGAAATGGCGATCATGTGATGATCAGTTTTTAGTCCAGATTTTGTCATTGGTAATAAACTATCTCTTATATTATCATTATATAACAGATATATAATATAAATAAACTTTCACTGACAGTTGTTTTTAAACATCATAAGCTTTCTCACTATAATAAAAGTACCTTGACCAAATTAATAAAAACAATATAAAAATCACATGAAACTTTTTGCACTTTTCTTTTATGAAACTTGTGTCTATAGTGTTTCTTTAGTTTTGAAAAGCACACAACTTATCCAATAAATGACATTATTTTCGTTGTAATGGATCACAATGATATTTTTAAATAATATTAATTATTTTTATTTTTATAACTTGAAACATAGAAGTATTTTTAAGATTAGGTAATGTAACTTCATGAATCCCTATATATATATATATATATGGGCAGAATAGAATATTTCAATATTTTTATATTTTCTTTATTTATTTATATAATTACATGGTTACCACATGGCTTTAAGCATCAGAAAATAAACTAACACATATATATCTAAAACAATATTTTATTCAATATAATAATGAAACCACTACACAGCCCCATTTGTAATGCTGGGCTAAATCATGGAAAATATGTTATTTCCAATGAATGATGGTAGGCTAAACAATCTTACATAAACAAAGTAACAAATTATGCAATAATAATTTATTTACAAGTATACTTACTAATTGATATACCATTTATTTTCTTTAATAAAATTAACAAATCATATAACAATAATTTATTTACAAAGTATAATCATTAACTGATATGCAAATTATTTCTTTAACAAAATCTTTTGATCTTTATACATTATGACATTAATATATTCATAGATACATTCATCATATCTTTAACCTTGACTTCAATAAACTTAAATATTATTCTACACATATATGAATACATAAATATAACATTTCTTTGGCTCATATGTCTCCCAGTACTTACACATACTTATGTTCTATATGGGATAGACATCAATGCTATCTTTATTACAATGATCATAAGGAATGGTCTTTTTAGATCTATTCCTAAACATAATCAATTATATAATAATAACCATAAAGGAATAGCCTTTGGTCTGAATCTAACTGAATAAACTGTCAATACAATAATTATAAGGAATGACCTTATGTTTTAAACCTAATTTAATGCAATTTATACAGAGATGACTCATTCTGGGATCAATCCCTAACTCATTAAATTGATATGAATGTATTCTTCCATATGAATGTTAACATATGCAAATTATTAAACACTGCACAAACAACTGCACATATAAATCCATCTATATAAAATTAAATTTTCAGTAATCAAATATAAGTTAACTACAAATGAATGAAACTAATGGAAATAATTACATTGTTACTTATGGTTATCTGAGACTTGGTCAATTTATATGTGGACATTGCATTTACATGACTATCATTATTATTTTTTGCTTTTTCTCTTATTAATAACTTATATAATATTCATAAGCATGATATACATGTGTGATATATAATAATTTTTTTTAAAAAATAATTTTAACAAGAGAAATTATTACAAATTCATTTTTTTTATTTTTTATTAACAGTTTCCTTTAAAATAATTCCCAGATAATAAAGTCTTGTTTAGAAATTGAAATTATTTTTTATTTAAAATAAAGTACAAATCACTCTTTAAATAAGCCTCATAATTGTCATTTACTTCGTTTCTGACAAATTTTAAAAGTCAATTTATGGTGATATTTAATATAGTCTTGTAATTTCTGTCTTTTAAATGTGGTAATTTTTATCCAGAGATGATTCGAAAGTGTTCCAGATTAGATCTAGTTGTTAGTAGTGTTCTTTTCTTTTATTTATTAGGCATGGTAAAATCCTGGAATTTCAATGAAGTAATATTCCATGCTGATTAAAAGTTAAAAAAAAAAAAATTGACTTTATGTATCCAAAACTTAGTTTTCTCTTTTCAACCTCATTTCAGTTCTTTTTTTTAAAACACCAAATTTGCATATCATTTTGCTTAGAAAAAGATTTTATTATTGAAATGAATAATAGATTGTTAATTTCAAATTCTCAAACTTAGAATAAAAAAAAATGATTGTACTTATTAAAAGTTCTTTTTGGATGTCTATTGAGCATTTTATAATCTGTTTATTTAGCCATTGGTCAATAACATAAGATTGTTCAGGTGTAGTTTGATAATAAAGTCTACCTGGAATTTTTTTCATAGTAACATTGAAGAAGCAATTGGTAATTATTAAAGGATATGTAATATTGATATAGTAACAAAACATAAAAGTGAAAACAACAAATAGAAGAATGACTTATTAATATACATAATCTTTAGAAAAAAAAGTAAAAAAAAATATTAGTGTATATGTATTAATAAATGCATAATTTAATTAAATAAAAACTCAGTGCTCCATAGTGAAATTTAAATTTTGACTATATCTTCAAAGTTCATATCAACTAGATGCTTGATCTACAAGTTAGCCACTCTGTGCTATATACTTTACTTTTAAAAATGTAAAAAATAGTTACTTATTACGAATTTAATACAATCATATAATATTAAACAGTTATCATAAAAACTACAGATAATTATATTATAAATATACAAAGACTGTATAGAGAAAATTTCTTTCATAAAGTCCATTTTTTAATTTTTTTTATATTTTTTAAACAGTATGTGTTTTTATCTATAGTCTGAGTTAAAGCTTATACTTTTATAATTAATTTATATTATTATATCAAACGTTAATGCTCTTAGTGAAATTTAAACTTTTAATGTATCCTGAATGTAAAATAAACGAAACTTTCATATTGAATATATGTTTAGAACTATAATCCAGATTAAAATATTTTCATCAATTACATCTGTTAAAATTATTAAATTTTAAAACTTGATTTACTGGTGGGAGAATCTATTATAAAATAGGAAATATAAAAAGTTGTGATACTTGGATTTATTATACTTATATATAATATAGGGTATATGAGCACAGACTTTCACACCACCCACCTCTCTCCACTCTATCTAATAACACTGATACACCTAAACACATATATGCTGAAAAGATAAATAATCACCAATATACATATTTCATGCTAAACCAGCAATCAGTTGGTCCAGACTATCATCTTTACACACATATATAAGTGCTCAGATATATATTAAGATAGACTATCCTCATAGTTTAATGGACAGGCTTCAATCCACTCCTCACTCCAACTCTTCAACCATCCATCCAATTGAAAATCTGATGATGGAATGCTCAAAGGCCACCCTGAGGCCGAGATTATTGTCACACCCATGTTGACCTAAGGTCAATCTGAACCCCACATGTACAGGACATAATCCATTTAATACATATGCAAGGATGGGCAGACATCTCTATAATGTAATAACTGAAACACAGGCTTGTTATATACCTGTGGCTATATATATGTAATATAGGGTATATGAGCACAGACTTTCACACCACCCACCTCTCTCCACTCTATCTAATAACACTGATACACCTAAACACATATATGCTGAAAAGATAAATAATCACCAATATACGTATTTCATGCTAAACCAGCAATCATCAGTTGGTCCAGACTATCATCTTTACACACATATATAGTATAAGTGCTCAGATATAAACTATGAGGATAGTCTATCTTAATATATATCTGAGCACTTATACTATATATGTGTGTAAAGATGATAGTCTGGACCAACTGATGATTGCTGGTTTAGCATGAAATACGTATATTGGTGATTATTTATCTTTTCAGCATATATGTGTTTAGGTGTATCAGTGTTATTAGATAGAGTGGAGAGAGGTGGGTGATGTGAAAGTCTGTGCTCATATACCCTATATTACATATATATAGCCACAGGTATATAACAAGCCTGTGTTTCAGTTATTACATTATAGAGATGTCTGCCCATCCTTGCATATGTATTAAATGGATTATGTCCTGTACATGTGGGGTTCAGATTGACCTTAGGTCAACATGGGTGTGACAATAATCTCGGCCTCAGGGTGGCCTTTGAGCATTCCATCATCAGATTTTCAATTGGATGGACGGTTGAAGAGTTGGAGTGAGGAGTGGATTGAAGCCTGTCCATTAAACTATGAGGATAGTCTATCTTAATATATATCTGAGCACTTATACTATATATGTGTGTAAAGATGATAGTCTGGACCAACTGATGATTGCTGGTTTAGCATGAAATATGTATATTGGTGATTATTTATCTTTTCAGCATATATGTGTTTAGGTGTATCAGTGTTATTAGATAGAGTGGAGAGAGGTGGGTGGTGTGAAAGTCTGTGCTCATATACCCTATATTACATATATATAGCCACAGGTATATAACAAGCCTGTGTTTCAGTTATTATACTTATATATATATATATTTACTGTATTGTTTTATCTATAGTACTTAGAGGGGAAATTAGATTAGAATTTCTTTTAAATGCAAAAAGCAATAACAGTTTACTATCTCTCTCAACTTTGGATAGTTAATCTTGATTGGTTACTGTGTTATTAATATCTGTGTGTTTTTTCCTAAATAAAATTATAAATGGAAATTTCCACATATTAAAATATTTTCATCAATTATATTTGATAGTTATTGATATTGAGATTGCCTAAGTGTTGACATTTTAATGATTACTTATAAATCCATTTTGTCTGGAGTATTATTATACTTATTATTATTATTTTTTTCATGTGTCATAGTATCAGCCGAAAAGCGAACCCACTAACCCGGGACAACTGCTTGTAAGGCTGACGTGCTGACCTCTCGACCACCAATGCTTGACTACTTATTATTTAATTAAAACATTGGGAGATTTTAAAAATTGCAATTGCAGTTTGAATGTTATAATTGACTATTTATTAGTCTGCATTCAGAACAGGTTATGTTTACTTGTTTAATGAGGTTTATTTAAACTTCTTTGTATCAATAATTCCAATCTCTGGGGTCAAGTTGCAATCTATAGTGTCTATATAAATTTATTGGACCATAAATAAAGGGGAATTCCATCTTTATTGATAACAGATTGAGATCGTTGATTGTTATTGGGATTGCCTAAGTGTTGCCTGATTTTAATGGTTATATATATATACACACACACAGTGCGATGATTGCTCATTCTTTCACTAGATAATAAATATGAACAGAAACTGTGTGGTGTGATGAAAAGTAATGAGTTATCAACATAGTCATGGAAATTCAGGTATTTGATATCTCTAGTTCACCTGAAAAACAAAAAAATAGTCACAAAATGCATGCATGATGAAAGTATGGTTTATAGTTTCTGTACTGGTGATGATTGTCATATGATAAAATTGAGAGGAGAAGAATATTGATAAAAATCAAAAATAGATATTTATAATGCAATAATTGATGATCCTTTTACAAGGTATCAAAAATAGATAGAAATTACTTCTATTTTTAATAAATGTTGTGCAGTGAAAGGCATCAAGCTTTTAACATGGATTGGAGATTCAAGTGTCTAAAACTTCTAGCTTATCTAAAGAGTAAGGGTTGTTTGTGAAATATATGCATAGTGTGAAAGATTGTCTGACTCTTTCATGCTTTTGGTTGATTGTAATAAAGAGAAATATGGTGAGTGAGACATTGCTAAAAACTAAAAAAAATGAATATATATATATTAAACTGTGAAGAAGTTAATACATAAATCATAATTTTAAATCATATTTAAATTAATAATGTAATGTAAAACATATAATTATAATCTTATTTCAAATTCTAAATAAATTGGTAATTATTATTATTGTGAATTAATAAACATTACATAGTGAATTCAGAAAGAATATATATATAAACTTAGTGTTGTGCTAATATGTTAAATGGATATTTAAAATTCTAGCATATCTGACAAATCTAAGGGGTAATTGAAATATATATATATATACAGTATGATAGTTGAGTCTGTATATTTATGTTGTGCAGTAATTTGTATCATTTAACATATAATAATTAAATACATGTATAGTATTAAATTTTAAGCTAAATATAATTAGGGGGGATTTGAATCCAGACTTTCACACTCCCTTTAGTCATCCATTCTATCTTATACAACCAATACACATGACTACATAATGTGAAAAGGATAAATGATCTCCAATATATGTATTTCATGCTGAACCAGCACTCATCAGTTGGTCCAGATCATTATCTCTCACACATATCTAATATCAGTGCTAGGTTTATATTAAGTTTGTAGATTTACTATCTTAATATAAATTAAGCCCTGATTATATATATATGAGAGATCATGATCAAGACCAACTGATGAGTGCTGGTTTAGTACGAAATATGTATATTAATAGATCATTATATTATGTGGTCATTTGTATCAGTTATATAAGATACAGTGGATGACTAAAGGGAATTTGAATGTCTGTGTTCAAATCCCTTCTAATTACATTTAAGATATATTAAAAGTTTAAACTTCATTAGGGAATGCTGAAAATTATTTACACTTATTATAAATATGCTCTGTGCATTTATTAATATTACATGTTTAATTTAGAGTTATTAAAATAATTGTTATTATTAAAAAATTATATGTCATACTTTCTGTAATTACAATTTTAAAAATATCCACTTCAGGTGAACATATTAATGATTATAAGTAATTATTTAATAAGCAAGTAATTAGGATTTTTATTCGTAGTCTAGATATAAATTTTAAACCTGTTATAAATTAATATATCTTTTTGAAATTAAATATGAACACATGGAATAATTCAACTTCAGTTCTCCTTTACCATGTCTAATATTTTTTTAATTATCCATTCTGCTACATATTTTTAACCCATAAAGATATTTAAAAAGATAAATAAAGCAGCTAGTTTATACATACTTATTTTTGTTATATATATTTTACTTTCAAAATGTAAAGATGTTGATCTAAATTATAACAAATGCATCTTGAGTGTCATTTATCACTTTCAGATGTCTTTATTTATATGTTTCAAGAATGTGTGGAAAAGTGAAGTTTTAAGTATATGGTTTGAATTGAGACTTTACTTGTCTTTATCTTATGTGGTAGATGTTTACTGTTACATGATTACTTTAAATTGTAATCTAAAATTGTACATTATCTGTTAACATTTTCACATTTTAAAAATAAAACATATCACACAGAGTTAGATATTTTTGAAATAGCTATGTTGACATGAAACAGATGTTTAAAACTCTATATTGTAGATAAACATATACATACATATAAAATATTGATTTTTTCCCCCCCTTCGTTTGTATTTGTAATTCAAATTTGCAAATGTTTGCTCATTTGCATAATGAAGTGATTTCTTTTTTCTTTACAACCTATTGTTAAGTGCACGTTCAGTGAAGTTCACCATACAAACATTTGCAAATTTGATATATATATATATAGTATAGTTTAATCTGTTTATATTATGTAGTGGCAAGTTTTATTCATGACTTATTTAAAGTTTAATTTTCACTGGAAAGTGTTGCATATTTTTCACCAAATCACACATAGTACATATATTTAAATAATGATAGTTATAAAACGAGAAAATTTTCAAGCACCCTACAACTATCCGCACTATCTCATACAACTGATACACATGACCACACACATGTAGAAAAGATAAATAATCACCAATACACATATTTCATGCTAAACCAGCAGCACTCATTAGTTGGTCCAGATTATCATCTCCCCCATATATATATATAATCAGTGCTCAGTTTATATTATGATAGAAAATCTTCATACTTTAATGGAGAGTGACTTGAGGTCAACATGGGTATGGCAATAATATTGGCATCAGCATGGGATTTGGGTTTTCATCATCAGATTTTCAATGATATGGATGGCTGAAAAGTTGGAGGTTGGAGTAAATTGAAACCTGTCCATTAAAGTATGAAGATTTGCTATCTTAATGTAAACTGAGCACTGATTATATATATGTGTGGAAGATGATAATCTGGACCAACTGATGAGTCCTTGTTTAGCATGAAATACGTATATTGGTGATTATTTATCTTTTCTACATGTGTGTGGTCATGTGTATCAGTTGTATGAGATAGTGTGGGTAGTTGTAGGGTGCTTAAAAATCTGAGTTCAAATCCCCTATATTTACAATTAAGCTTCCAGGTTTGTGAAGAGTGCCTGGTTTTTAAATATAAAATGAGTAAATAAAAAAACGATCACACACATAAATTTTTAATTATTTCATTAGTCTTGATCAGAGTTCCAAGAATGGAAAATACCAAAAATTCATAGATATTAAAAAACCAGCCTAGTTTGGGAAAGAAAGAAGGGTTAAGAATGCCAAAGTATTAAAAAAAAACACTATCTCATTTCTAGAATGATTATTTGAGGATAGAATTGGAAAAAATATTATGGCAAAATAAAAGCAGAAGATTTAAAATTATACTAATTTTTAAATGTGCAATAATAAAATATATTTGCTGATATTTTGATTTCTAAAACAATAATTACATATATATATACTATAATTTAAAACACACATCCTTACTCAAACATATGTATATATAAATACTCGCACATTCTTACCTATTTATATATATCATTAAAAACAGTCAACACTTCGATATATATATGATTTAGGCTATGTATATTTGTTAGCTTAAATTACCCTCACCTATATAATTAAATACAGCATTTTTCGAATATTATATGGATATGCATATTTGTTAGCTTAAATTACATGCATGTATAATTGAATTCAGTGGAACTGTGATATCTGCTATGTTGTGTTCCAAACCACTTCTGCATATATCAAGTGTAATAGCTTACATTTTATTGATAAACCTTGATTATAACAGAATATCTATTGTTTATTGAACTGCAAATATACAGTACTTTTCAACATGTACACATATATAATGTAAATGTTTTTGCAAGCATTTTTGAGTTAATGTAAATGACTAAACATACCCTTGTTAAAATATATGAAAATATGTTTCCATCAATTTATTATTAATAACTACATTGTTATTATTATTATTTTTAATTTTGTTTATACTATAATCATAATTTATATATATTAAATTCTAAGTGCTAAGAATGATAAATAAAAAAAGCTTTAGTGTAGACATACCTTAAAATTAGAATTAAGCACTTTCAATACCATGGTTATGATATTATATTCATATAACTAATAGTAATAGTAATAATAAAAATAATAATATTATTAGGGTGCATATATAGATTAAAACTATAAATATAAACAAAATTAAAAAAATAATTAAATTATTAATAATAAATTGAAGAAATAACATTTTCATATATTTTAATGAGTGTGTGCTTAATCATTCTCATTCACTCAAAAAATAAAAATAAGAAAAATAACTTACTGTATTGTATTTTCATTTTTTAAATAAAATGAATAGCAAAATGTTTGACTTTTATTACAATATGCATTGGGTGATAACCTTTTTTTAATTTTTTTTTTCTATTGAAATATAATAGCAATCTAGAGTTGTTTTGATATTTTTGAACCTGCTTTGACTTTATGAATGTTCTTAAAATTTTTAAAGCTTTTAGAATTATGCATAGAAAACATTTTATTACTCAAAATATTGTACGTGAAATTTGGGAAAAAATAATAAATGAAGAATGAAATATGTGGGCTTTCAATATAAGCAAAGAAGTGTGTGTAATAAACATTTGTGTATGGCCCTCTTAGATGGAAAAATGGCTACTTGTGAATAGTAAAATTTATTAAATTTACAAATTTTAATGTTTTTTTTTTTTTTATCTTTTAAATGACAATTTTTTAGTTCGTCAGATTTATTAAAACTTTGATTGTTCTTATTTGTCAATTATGCTTCCATTCATAGAAATATTGAAATAAAATAATCACAATTGTCTAAATTTAACTTTTAAAAATTGAATTATTTTACATTCAAATTGCTCAAGTATAATAAAAATTAAAATAAAATTCATAATTTGAAAACAAGTATATTTTATATACTTGGAGTTTAGATGTAATATAAGGGATTTAAACACAGACTTTCAAATTCCCTTCTGCTATCCACTCTATCTCATACAACCTATACACATGATTACATGTGAAAAAGATAAATGATCTCCAATATATGTATTTTGTACTGAACCAGTTCTCATCAGTTGGTCCATATTATCATCTCCCTCTCCACATATATATAATCAGTGCTTGGTTTATATTAAGATAGAACATCTTTAAACTTTATAGGACAGGCTTCAATCTACTCCACCCTTCAATATTTCAGCCATATATACATTGAAATTCTGATGATGGTACATCCAAATCCCTTGTTGATGCCAATATTATTGTCATGCCATGAAGACTTTAAATAATTCTGATTCCTCATGTATAAGACCTTATTCAAATATTACAGATCCAGCATGTATTCTCCCCATCCCTCCTGTGCATTTAAATGGGTAAAGTCTTATACATGAAGAGTCAGAATAACTTAAAATCACCATGGCATGACAATAATAGTCACCAATAAGGGATTTGGATCTTCCATTACCAGATTTTCAGTAGTATGGGTGGCTGGAGTGTTGGAGAGTGGAATAGATTGAAGCATGTCCAATAAAGTTTGAAGATTTTTTATTTTAATATAAACTGAGCACTGGTTATACATAATCATCATCATTATCAACCATTATCAATCCACTGCAGGATGAAGGTCTCTCTAAGTTCAATCCATCTTCTTCGATCTTTAGCTTCTCTTCTCCACATCACCCTTGCACACTTTCTCATCTCATCCATCCATCTCACATGTGGTCTCTTTCTGGGTCTTTTACATATCTCTTGGAATCCCATTTAAGATTTCAATTGTTCATCTATTATTATCTCTTCTAGCAATATGATCAGCCCAACTTCAATCTTTTAATTTTTTCAATGAGGTCAGTAACACTTGTTTGTTCTCTTATCCATACATTGCATTTTCAATATCTTCTTGTTATTCCCAGTACACATCTCTCCATACTTCTTTGAGTGGTCTGAAGTCTCTGTATTGCTCTTATATTAAGTGTCTAAGTCTCATATCCAAAAGTAAGAACTGGCAAAACATATTTGTTAAAAACCTTCCTTTTCAAACACATAGGCAAATTTCCTTTTAGTATCAAGTTATTTCTATCAAAAGCACTCCAACCAAGTTTAATTCTATGATTAATTTCATCTGACCAAGATATTTGTAACTGTTAACTTCTACTAATTCATCATAATAAATTTTTATTTTCATATTTTGAGCAAATCAATTAAACATTACTTTAGTCTTTTTAACATTTATCTTTAGTCCTACTTTCATCTGATAACTCCTGCAACATTTCCTGCAGCTCTGAAGCATTATTTGCAAAAATAACTACATTATCTTCAAAATCTAAATGACTTAAATAATCTCCATTTACTTTCACTCCTTTAGTTTCTCATTTTAATCCACAAAATACTTCTTGCAGCACTGCTGTAAAAAATTTTGGAGATATGGAGTCACCTTGTCTTAAACCCTTCTCAATGTTGACTTTCCCAGTATCATTATATAATCTCATTGTTGCTGTTGCATTTTTACAAATATTCTTTAAAATATGACAATATTCTGGATCTATACCTTGATGATCCAATGCTTTAATCACTGAAGAATGCCTTTTCATAATCTACAAATCCAAAACATAATGACAACTCATATTCATTTGTTCTTTCTATAACTTCTCTCAATACCTGAATATAATCTACTGTACTAAAACCACTTTTAAATCCAGTTTGTTCTCTTGGTTGGTGGAAATCCAATGTTCTCTGTAGTCGAGTTGTAATTATCTTGGTAAAAATTTTGTATAAAACTGATAAAAGGCTGATAGGTCTGTAATTTCTAATATCTTCTTTATCACCTTTTTTAAATGTTAATATTATTATTGCATTCTTCCAATCATTTGGTACATCTTTATCATTTAGATATTTGGTATAGAACTTTGCCAAAAAAATTTCTATTCCTTCATCTGCTTCTTTTAATATATCCAATTATAATTCCATCATTACCTGGAGCCTTTCCTTTCTTCATACATTTATTTGCATATCTCATTTCTTCATTTAAAATTCTGAGCAATTCAGAAGATATAATAGATATAGGAGGTACTTTTCTTTATTACTATATAATTCTTGATAAAAGTTTTCTACCCATTTCATGATGTCATCTCTCTTTTTAGAAATAATTCCATCTTTTTTTTTTTATTGCAGATATAAATTTCCTACCAATACCAAAATGTTGTTTTACATTTTTGAGACTTTTTATTTTCTTCTACAGCTTTCCTTGCTAGTTCCCAGTTATACTTTCTTATATCATTTTCAACTCTTTTCCACACCATTTTACTAAATTTGAGACATTCAATACTAATTATATATATATTGTAATGGTTAGATTCATCTATCTTGCTAACACGCTGCAAAATTCAAACCCCAGACACGAAACTTAACATCTTAGAAGGGGTTACCTCCCAGAAATCCTAAGCATGAATGCAACATCCAAGCTCCACAGTGCCACATACATGACAGCACATCTGACATTACAAATAGCACAGTTTCTTTCTGGTGCCGTTGGTCAGGGAGAAACAAGAGATTCTAAATTAAATAACCCTAGGTTCGATTAACAAGAACTATAAATATGCCAAAGATACCTATCAATTGATATAGTATGTAATTTAGATCATTGGGATAAATAAATAAAAGAAGTGTAATTAATCAATTCAAATATAATATTTATTAGACATTAATTTATAAACAATGTCAGCTATACAAATTTGATAGCTATATAAAAGATTACTTTTATGGTACTTCATACTTGGATTAAAATTTATTATAATGTGCCTAATTGTACTGAGATATTGTAAGTATATGCGAACTATGCAAAGCACTAAAGAAAACTTAATGAATCAAAACTAATTAAGATAGTAGGGAAAATCTTGGTATAGATGGGAGAATAACCCAGGTGAATCATGGAGTTTTAGGGATAAGACAGAGCTACACTGAATGTGATGGGAATAAATGTAATAATAAATTCATAATGAAGTATATGGTGATGCCAGTGAGGTATGGTACTAAGGATGGAGTGCGGTATGTTGAAACTGCGGCTTTACAAAAAAAATTGATAAAAATAATTATGGTCATGGATAGGCAGTTCACCATTTATCTGTGAAATATTTAGTCACCTTGATTAACCCAAGCCTGGGCCATGCCCAGTAGCTTCATGATGGTAGGGATGTACACATATAATTCCCATGTGAGATGTTCCATACCACACCCTACTGGGAACCATGAAGGAAAAGGGTACAGTATCAGCTATTGATACTCTTGGGAAAGTAGCATAGTAAGTCTCAACACCCCAGCATGTTCGCTGGCAACATGCAATTAATCATAAAATATGTATAATAAAAAGGAAATTCATAAATGGGCAGAATAGCCTCTCTTAACATTGGGTTTTGCATACATTTGCATAAAATGATGTTGATAATCTAAAGAGGTAATGATTATTGAGTAACAAAACTCTGAAAGCCCTTAGTCTGCAGAAATTATGATATAGAAAGCCTACAGAAATTATTATATAGAAAAGTTTCACCACAACGCATCAGCATATTATTAATTACAAAATTAAATGAATAAATAACTAGCTGAAAATTAATTTATGTAAGATGTGAAAATATAAATATATTTTAATATCAATTAAAGTATAGTGGTTTTAATAAAATAGTGAGGCAACCAAGCATTTATATAAAATTTCCCTACGTAACTCACACATGCTTGAGTGGATTAATTTAAAATATTTCACATAGAATTTATGGAGGAAACATATTTGGATAAGAATGGATATTATACTAGTACTTTCATTCTCAGCTAAAACTTTTATAGAGAATTAATCCTTGGATAAATGAGCCATTGAAATTTTTAAAACAAATAATAAGAGGGTAATTTAACATTTAAGTCCACATCAAAATGGTGGTTTATAAAATAGTATTATAAAAGGAAATAGTTGGATTGGTTAGCAGGGTTTATTCAAGCACATTATAATAAAGAATAGAACGAGACATTAAACAAATATATAAAGAAAATATTAACCCAAGTAGGAATTAAACATGCATTAAAAGACAAGAACTAAATGAATAAATACAATTATTAAATACAATAAAAGAGTAGCACAGATTGGAATTATTTATGAGATATCTTGGGTTAAATTTTATATTACCTCAGCTTTTAAGAACAGTCCATACACACTTTTGAAGAGTTTAATGGATTTCTTGAGAAGCTTCAGTTCATTCTTAAGTCTATGGATTTGGTGGGCTTCAGCAGCATTATTTAGGCAGCATTAGAACTGGATGTTTGACCAGCAGCATTCCAGTCTATTAGGATGGTAAAGTCAGGCATTAGATGATAAACAACAGGACATCAGATGGTAAATGATGGATGGTAAGTTAGCCATTCCCAAGGGAAAACAGCACACTGTTTCTTTCTACTCCATCATTTTAAGGTTGGCTATTACTAAAACTGTTTGACCAAATTCACTTCCCCATCGGACCTGGTAAGGTGATTTCTTTTTTTGAACAACTTTTATAACTTGCTGGTAACTCTGCTGGGTCACTATCAATTAATAATTCAATAACAATTCTTCACTGACCACACTCAGAATAATAATATCTCCAAATAGAATCAGAAAAACTGAAAATCCAAAATTTAATAATCTGCCCTACTTATATATTTTCCTTGACTATACAGTGCTATAGTCATCCGATGATAAATCCATTAATTAATGTCATTAATTTAATCAGAAACCAAAAGAATGCACTTAGATTTTAATTAATTTTAACATTCTTACATTTCCAGATACACCTGGGTCTCGTTTTACGCGATAGATAGGTTCCTCAGAAAACACGTGCAAACGAAATCGCGCAAAAATAGACGTAACTTACATTGAAAAAGGGGGGATGTGGTCTGTGATTTTTCAAAATTCACGTAAAAGCAAAGCACCAACGTAAAATTACTTTAAAATTCGCGCAAAAAAAATAAGGAAATAAAACATGACTAATAAAAAATTTCAAATTTGAAAAAAATTGATACAAGACAAACTTTTTTTAACTATAATATTTAATTTTATTCAAAATAATATATTTTTATGCATAATTTACAGTACAGTAATTTACATTTTTTTATACATGTTTTAATTATTATCGCTATTTGCCAAAAAACACGTTCGTTTGCAAACTGAAGAAATACAACTAGTGCCAACTTCACACTCATGTTGTGTCAATGGTTTTCTGGTGACAATGTAATTAGTAATTAATCTTTGAGATGATGATTTTATTAATTGTTTATGAAACTAACAACTAAAAATTAAATTCTTATTTTTGTCTTTAATTTTTTAATTTTCAATTCCGTTTAAAAATCAAATTTCACATCACATTAATTTCAAGTTGTCGGAAGTAATTTTTAAATTGCTAATTACAATTAAAAATCAGATTTTAATTTTTAATTCTCAAATTTAATTGTGCTCACTGCTATTACTCACCTTTTAAAAATAAACTTGTGGACACTAAATGATTAATAATTGATTACGTTCTTTTTTAAAAAGCAAAAACAGAATGTGATTTAAAATGCAAAATTAACACGCACAATGTTTGAACAAATTTACATTATAATCTTGTAAAATTTAATGTGTGTATACATAAATTTGTGGAAATCATGATTTTAATTTCATTATTGCATAAAATCTTACTATTATAAAGCACTGAAAATATTGAAATTACTAAGATGAAAGTCAAATTCCAATAATGTGCTATTACTTTCAATATAACATAAGTGCGTGAAATTTATTATTTAAAGATGTAGCGCATTATTGGAGTTCGACTTCCGATGAAACATGAATCACATAACTTCAAAATCGTGTTAAATAAGTCCGCGTAAAAAGAGACCAGGTGTATTCTGATTATGATCCATTTAATTAAATTTTGCTAGTGAACCTCTGTTATTTCTAATCTTGACAGAAAAAAAACTTATTAGTGAAACTTGGCATAAATAGGTTAAAATTAGTTACTATTGTTCTCTTTCCCCACCCTCATTTATTGTTATTTAAAATAAGGCACCCTTTAAAAGATTTCAAAGTTTTAAAACTATTTTAGGCCATTTATAGAATTATTACAGAAATATTAGAATTTAAATGCAAAAAAATGTATATTTCACTCATAAGCAATCCCACATTAAAAATTAAAATATTTAGCTTTAAAACATTTGACCATATATCGCAGTATGTGTGTAGATGAGAATATGTGACAAAATTTAATTATGATAAAAACCTATGGGTACCCCTTTAGGAGTCTACATTAGACAGGATTTCGGTATGCACACCATACGATGAGTTTAGGTTTGAAATAATGTATGAGGGTAGATCAGATTTTCAATAGTATGGATGGCTGAAGAGTTGGAGTAAGTTGAAGCCAGCCCATTAAAGTGTAAGGATTTACTATCTTATTATAAACTGAGTACTGATTATATATATGTATGGGAGATGGTAATCTGGACCAACTGAGTACTGGTTTAGCAGGAAATATGTATATTCATGATTATTCATCTTTTCTGCATGTGTGTCAGTAGTATGAGATAGTGTGGATAGTGAAGGAGCTTGAAAGTCTGAGTTCAAATCCCCTATATTTACAGTTAGGCTCCAGGTCTAAGAGTGCTTGGTATTTCAAATCTTATATATATATATATATATCTGGAGGGGGGAATCATGATCTGGACCAATTGATGAGTGTTGGTGCAGCACAAAATAAGTATATTGGAGATTTTTTTTTTTTTCACGTGTATTGGTTGTACGAGATAGAGTGGAAAGCTTAAGGGTGCATGAAAGTCTTTGCTCAAATCTCCTATATTATATTATAAAATTCATAATTGAAAAAAATATAAGAAAATTTGCTTGCAGTAAAACAAAAGAATTAATTTTCAACCAATTACAATGTGTAGTCATCACTGATTTTCTTTTGACTTACAAGTAGAAATCCTGATTATTCATTTCTATTGTTTTTTCTTTTTCTAAAATTAAATATTTACTAATCTAAATCTAACTACATCATTAGTCAATATGTTGTGAAAAATAATTATAAATATGTGAATAATTATGACAAATACATGTTTTCTACTTCTGGTTGCTGAACGTTATTGATTTATAAACAGCAGTTGAGTATTTTACTTCTAAAAATTTAATATTTTTGAATAAAAGTCTATACTTAAGTACAGTATTAGCCAGTATATTGTAAAAATTATTTATAAATGTAAATAATTATGAAAAATACATGTTTTCATGTTCAAAATCTATTATGAAAGAATAAAAGATTTTGGGTGCATTTTCTGATGTTATAAGATAAAAGGGGATTGTAATACTATATAAGGCAAGATATTCAATTTATTTACTAAAATAATGACACTGCAGATTTTTTTTAAAATTATTATTATAGATAAGCTATGGTAAAATGAAGAAAATGTGACTAAAAATGGCCGAGAGATTACACATTATGAAAAATTACAGTTCTGAACTGACAATAGATGTTAAAAAGTTAAAAAATGTGATTGCATATATGGTTTGAGATAAAAATATAGTTACTTTTCATATCATAATATGTATTAAATTTATAAATATTAATGTTTATTTACATTATTTTATTATTATTATTTTTAGATAGTATATAACTGAAGTAGAGTATGTTGATACAACATAATTTGTGGCTTCACTGTATAGCAGTTTTCAATATTATAGGTAATTTTTAATCTTGAAAAATTAGCCAAATACTATTATTTATATATATTGCTTATAATAACTTCTTTCATATACACTTTAATGCAAAACATTTTTTTAGTAAAACTTTTTTATTTTCCTGACAGTTTCGACTGTCCAGCAGTTTTCCTCAGAGGAAGTTTGAGAAAGCTCTGATGAAGACTGCTGACAGTCGAAACCATCAGAAAAATAAAGAAGTTTTATTAAAAAAATTTTTTGCATTAAAGTGTATATGAAAGAAGGTATTATAAGCAATATATATGAATAGATGAAGAAATGCAAAGAAAGTAAAGGAGAAGAATAAGAGTATATACTTCAAATGCTATTGATAAATTTTTCACTTTACCTTTACTTACTAGATTGCTATGGTAATGCCAGATGACCATTATCTCAGATATATATAGGTTATTAGAAAATCTAGGAAGTTTTTAAATAATATTGAAATCTATTACAACCCACATGAAAACATAACCTCATTTATCTAAAGCTTAGTTCTATCTTTTATGAAAAAATTAATTTCTTACTTATTTTACTTAGCATTTTTCCTCAACATTCTATGTAATTTTTGGTTTTGATTAATTAACCAAATACTGTTAATAAGCTTTTCAGCACAACTTCGGCATACTTGTATACATCTGGGCTGGTTAATGTTGATGGCCATTTTGCTTTGGCATAACAAATAAATTATGCACACACACATATAGTAATATTTATTAAAAACTTTTTATATTCATCTACATTTTGTTTTATTATTTAATATAAATCTATTATATATTTACAAAGTATGTCTATACATTTTGTCAGTGGAAAATATTCCCTTAATGTTATGTAATATCACAAAAATGTTTTTAGAATATTTGAATTTATTTAAGTCAAACTTAGCACAGTTTTGAATTTTAAAAATTAACTAACTCAATTGTTTTTAATAAGATCTGTGTTCATTTTAAAGTTTTCATATAAGATTATTCTTTCATTTCAGTTAATTTGAGACTTTCTAAGATTAATGCCACATGTTCATTACATGACAAAGATGAAAAAAATCACAAATCCTTCATTTCCCTGAATTACAAATATATAGAAGCGTCATAATCAAATAAATTATGTCTCATGTACAATATGCGATTTTCTACTATATATAATATTTATGTATTGGCTTTTAAATTAATTTAATTAATTCAGCAAATTAACATTTTAAAAAATTTATTCTACAAATGCAATGTTTCCATCAGATAAATATTTTTTTTTACTTTAATTAGTTTAGCATGAGTTAAATCAATATTATATTAACAAAATTTTATTCTACAAATGTAATATTTCTGTTGGCTCAGTTGGTAAGGAGTTTTCTTGGAAAATGTAAGGACATAAGTTCAAGTTGTAAACGAAGATAGAATTTTCCTAATTGTTAATTCAAAAATATTGACAGAGGAACATAGACAGAGCAAGTTAATATAAAAGCATTTATAATTATTAAAAAATGTTAAAATCTGAAAACACATAAATTATAAAAGTAGTTTTCATTGAATGATATGATAATGCACAAAAATAGTAAAAAATCCAATAATATGAAACAATTTCTAACCAAGTTAAGTTATAAGTAAGAATTTTTGGAGTTAAATATTTTAATTCTATTCTAAATCATTTAGACCTCTTTGCACATCCCAAACTTTAATTACAAACATTTGTTTTCAATTTAAAACCAATCACATGCTCTGGTGTCTTTATCATATCAATGATCTTTTATTATTATACTTATAATTTGATTTCAGCTCAAAAGAAAAATATTTAAAAGATATACAAGTTAATATTGAATGGAAATATTATGGATGACATTGTAAGTATATATTGTTTTATGCAGTATCTTGACTATGACTATCCTATTAATAAATCTGAAATTAAAAATAGCACAATTAAAATTTCTAGTTATTGCAAATCTTGTATAATGTTGATAGCATACAATAAAACATTCATTAAAAAATAAACACCAGTTTTACATGATAGTCATAAAAGATTTTTGTAGAAAATAAGACAATTTGTTGTTTCTCTGCTTGTTTTTGAGATAGTGAGATAAGACTTCTAATAAAAACACAACTGTCTTGGTTAACATGAGATGGATGGGATCTGTATTATTGATATATATTGGACTATTTCTATAATCTATAACATTCGCCTATATCAATGCAAAGAATGATAGTAATAAGACTTGTCTCAATGCATGTTTTGTTCTGCATGTGTAATCTCATTCACATGTTCCTGGAGTCAAATATTTGAGCCTATTCTGTTAAAATGATTAATTTTAACATCTTTATTTTAAAGCCACATGATAGACTATAATAAAATTTTCACTCAATGTCAATTCAAATTATAATTTTTTAAAATGTGTAGATACTAAATTGGGTACTTGCGGTTTTCAACTAAACTAAGATAGTAGCCCGTATTTTTGATATATAGTTTCCGAGGGAGGGTTTACAAAAAAAAAATGCCTGCTAGGAAAGGACATATTTAATAATTACATTTTATTTTTTATTACTATTAATTTTAAAAAAGAAATCATTGTTAAAAAATAATTACGATATTTACAGTTTATTTATTTTTTGATTAACTTATTAACAGAAAAATGGAAAAAAAATATTGTTAAGTACAATATTTACATTTATACTTTATTCTTGTCGGTAGCGTGCAATCATATCGCGATTATTAATGTGCACTTTTCGGGAGGGGAAAAAATCCCGTACCTTTGGAAATAGATCACGGCACACGTTCTGTGACAGTAAATCCTAAATCTTTATTTATTATGACAATTTACTTAAAAAAAACTGCTGACTATACAAAAAAAAAAAAACACGCTGAATTGAACCAAAGTACGATAATAATAAGAGCATTTCGTTGCTTCCCACGTTATAATATAAGTAAAGTACAAAAATGAAATAAAGCTTCTTAATGAAATTATCAGTAATTTATTCTTTTTTAAAAAATTAACAATCGATTTTTTTTAATTTAACAATTAAAACATCTTCGGTAGATTATAGGCCCTCAAAACTGTACGTTTATCAAAAATACGGGATGAGACCTTGGTTTACTTGAAAACTCAGAAGTACCCTAAATTGATAAAAAGGTGAAAATAAATAAAATCAATCAATAAAATCGTTTTTCTTCCGTGATGTTTTTCTTTGTAAAAATTCATTGATAAACATATTAAAAGTTTTTTGCAAAATGGGTGTCAATTCACGTTTAGACATTGTACTTTTGTTAAATATATATCATAAGTATATAAGTTGACTGCCTATGTTATTTTAGTTAACTAGACAATAGACTACTATAGTCAAATGATAACACCTGATAACGATGAAGTATTACCATCATTATTTAACATCTATTTACTCAAAACCAACTTTGAATTGAAAACTTAATATGCGGTACTTCTGTTATACTGTATAGACATTGAACAAAAGTACAAGTAATAAAAAGATTGGCTGATAGTTTTGAAATGAATTCACTGGTTCTTTCAATAAAAAGTCCCAGAGAAATATATTTTATATATACAAATGTATATATATTTAATTTATAGAAACTTTTTAGTTTGAAGGAAAGTAAAAGAAGAAACACAAATTTTTAATAAAAAAAAATCATTATTTGCAGTTTCAATATACGTATTATGAAAGATTGTACAATGATAAGGAAACTAATTCATTTTAACAATGTAAATGACTAACAGTTTAAAAAAAATAAAAAAAGTAATTATTTTCAAACAAAAGGTTCATCGGAATCATTAATAAAGGGAGAAAAAAAACATCAATATTTTATTTACTTTTAATACTAAAGAGATTTTATTCATCGCTGAAAATAAATTAAAAATATTCTCTGATGGATGAAAACAAATTATAAACAAACCTATGAGAAATATTAAAATTATTTAGAAAGCATAAAAATATTTGATTATCACAACATAGCACTTAGAAAATTAATTATTAAAACAAATAATATAATTAGAAAAATATACATAACTATATTCGATGTTACTATTTCAGCTTATTAATTGTTCAAAAAATATTATAGGAGATATTTTTAAGTAATTTTAAATACCAAACACATAAAAGGTCATTCTGGAGAAATATTATAATTCTCAAAAGATAAAATGAGTTCAATATGACAACTAATAATAAGTTTACTCACATTTTGTAAAATATCTATAATAAAGCTATGAACTTGCATGTATTATCCCTACTAATAAAGTCTAATGTTAATTATCTGCCTTCTGGTTTTCTTAAATATAACTGCTTTTTATATTTAAAATAATTTGAACCAAACCCATTCAACATAATATCAGTCATTTGTGTTTTCCAGATACATACATTTTAAGAATGTGTGGTAGAACGGAAGTTTTAAATATAAAAGATATTATAGTTAAAAAAAAACCCAGATACATATTAACTGAGTCTAAAATTTATAACTGGGTTAGGAATTATCTCTAGTTTAATAAATAATTAGTAATAATTATTGCCATTATCTATAGTGGTTGGTATCAATATTGAGAATGTAGAAAATTTGATACTTAATGTGTAACTATTTATATCCATATTTAACATAGCTATTCCAAAATTACTTTTGTCATTACTAATAGAATGGATAATGGTACTTGCCTTTTTAATGAGATTAAAAAATATGTATGCACAAAACATAAAAAACAGCAAAAAGGGATAACAATAATTTCATATTTTTAACACTAAACGTTAAAGACCTCCATATTTGGTGTAAAATACACAAATTAGTTTGGTTTTGTTTTAAATTGCCCTTAAGACATCTTAAAATTAATAAAAACAAAATTGAATATCTATGCCTTAAACAATTTATTGTTTTATTGAAAATATATTTTGAAGGGTGTAAACAAGAGAAATCAAAATGTTTTCCTGAAGGTTTGTGATGATGGTATTTTAATTGTATGTATATATTGGACTATTTCCATCATCAATATAAGTATTGAATGTCTTTAGAAACATTTAACTTTATTTAAATATTCCAAATACATTCAACTATTAGTAATACTACACAGGTTAGTACATGCACAACATGTTCGACAGGTATTATTCTTCCCTCTTCTTCAGGTGGGTCAATGTTCAATTCCCATGCTAATACTGTCACTAGTCAGACCAGTAACATCTGAAGAAGAGGGAGAATAATATCTCTTGAAACATTGTGCATACACTAATTTCTATGCTACTACTAACAGTGGAATGTAGTTAGAATATTTAAATAAAGTTAAATTTTTCTAAAGACATTCAATACTTATATTAGATGATGGAAATAGTCCAATATATAAATGCAAAGAAAACAAAATGTTTGAAAAATTAAACATGGAGTCAGTATTATAATCTAATATAAAATTATAATGCATTAGCAAGAGAATCAAATATATCTTTCTATTTGAAATTTTATTGCTTTACATTTTTTAAACCAAAACCAAGTGAAATATTTGTATGTTGGACTATTTCCATCATCTAATTTTTAATATTGAATGTTTTTTGAAAAAATTAACTTTATTTAATTTTTTTAAATTACATTCCACTATTAGTTAGTAATAGCACACAGGATCGTATATACACAACATTTTGAGTGATAGTATTCTCCTCTCTTCATTAGATGTTACTGGCTTATCCAGTGCCAATACTAGTATAGGAATTGAACATAGATTTTTGGATTTTTGAATATTGAATTTTAAAATAATGCTCTAAACAACTGAATCATGTCACTAAAGGCATGAATCAATAGAAATTTCATATACTTATTTATGAGCTTTCTCCTGATTTCTCCACTTTTTCCTAAGAGCATAGTTAATTAGTGGTTTTCAGACACTATGTATTGCCATACCAGATTGACTTATGGCATTATTTTCTATTATTATGTGAGGATCTTCTTTGAATTTTCTTCTGTGTATCTTTTTCTTTCTACCTAATACTTTTTATTATCCAATTAAACATGTTCATTGGTACATATAGGGTCTGCTATTTTATTTACTTCTGCATTCTTTTTTTAATCACACTTTGTGTTCTTGAAATTGCCTTTCAATGAGGTGACTGACTCCTCAGTATATATTTTTCCACATTCACATAGTATTTCATAAGTGAAATCTTTTTTTTTAGCATTTCAAGATTAGGCTTTGTAGAGGTACAAAAAATAATTAAAAAAAGCTTCTCACATGACAATGACAAATAACTCCATAAATCAACTTAGTGTGACAATACATAATGTCGGGAAACCACTAATTAACTTTTCTCTCAGGAAAAATGGAAAAATCAGCAATTATCTCATAGATAAATATACCAAAACAAGGAAGAATCTCATAGATAAATATATGAAACTTCAACTAACTGCTGCCTTTGGCAAGATAGATCAGTTAAAGCATTACCTTTAAATTCAATATTCAAGAGTCTAAAGGTACAGGTTTGATTCCAATGCTAGTACTGTCACTGTTCAAACCAACAATTCCTGAAGAAGACAGGAGAACAATACCATTAAAAATGTTATGCATATACTAACCTGTGTGCTATTATTATTAACTGAATATAATTGGAAAATTTAAATTAAGTTAAATTTTGTTAAATACATTCAATATTATATGATGGAAATAATCCATCATATAAATACAACTAAAATGTCATCATTACAAACCTTCAGGCAAACAAGTGAAATATTATTACAAAAAATGGTTTAAAAGTATGGAAATTTGAAGAAATGTAGAGTATTATTAGTGGATTTCATAGATAATCTATTCAAGAACAAGTAAATTAATTAAATGTTATAAGAAATACATTTTAATTGTAAATTATATATTCTTATTTAATGTATTTTTATATAAAATGAATGGCTGGTCCATAATATTGATATCTTTATAATCTCTGGTTGGACCATTTAATAAATATTCAAATAATTAACTTTCTCAGGATCAGTATGACATTTAAAAATAAAAAATAATAATTTTTAAATGTATTTGAAATAAAATGGTGATAAGTAAAATGTAAAGAACAATAAAATAAAAGAGAATAGTGTAAAAGTAATCAATGTTTCATGCCATGGACAAATATAGTGAGAAGAAATTTAATCGGGCTACACATGACAACAAAAATGACAAATGGAACAAGGGTTTGCTCTCTGAGTATGAATTTATGTATTTTATTTAAAAAAGAGATTGCGATTTCCAAAATATTGTATTAAAGTAAAAATAACATCTCAGGAAGCAGAGGGTGAAAAAAATAATGGCCATTATTCCAATATAAATTTTTGTAAAACATAAGGTAATTTTTTTGTTTTTAAACTTAAAAATATTTTAATGTATTAACTTTTATTTTTCCAAAATTAACTTGATTATTAAATTATTTGATAATATTTTGTCATTTAGTAAGAATTTAGATAATATCAGCTATATTGATTTCCTGTTTTAGAATATATGCACAATTCAGCTTACCTTTGCCTTTTGTATTATTTTTTTTTATGAAACAAATATAACATAGATTATTTTTACTTTAATATGTATAATTCCTTATGTTGTGTAATTTTCATTATACCATCCTACAGGATAGGGACTGGTTTCTATCCATTTTTAACACCATGTGGAGGGATGTAATAATAAACATATGACCAAAGATATATGAAAAAGATTTATGATCCCTAAGATGCATATTTTATGTTAAACCAGCACTAATCAGTTGACCCAGACCACAATCTCTTACAGATATCTTTATCTTTCTTTAGTATATATGTGAATAGCAAATTACTACAGTTTAATTTTAAAATGTCAAATGTGCTGCCCTCACAATATTGACACAAATCATTTAATGAAAGTATATTAATACCATACCATAATTTTTATTAGACACTCCAGGTATCTGCTGTAAGTTTTTGGAATATATGTTTTGCCCAGTTGTTATAGTGAAATATCATTAATTTCATACATTTCTTAGATAATGATTTTTTTTTTTTTTTTAAGGTTTATAAAAACAAATCATTTTTCATTACAAAAAGAACCCAGTTATATGTTTACTGTACTCAAAAATACCTGGAAGATAATGAATGCCAAAACTTTTGCCTAATTTTTTTTTTGAAGTTTCAGCCAATCATATTCAATCATGTTACATTGCAATCAAGCATTCAAAGATCATAAAGTTTTAAATGTTTTTCTAATGATAGAGCAAGAAGTTATCTGTGCCAAGACATAACATTAAATCTGCTTTTGGTATAGTGAATTGGAACTAACTAACTCATAACCATATCTCTAATGTTATTCTAATAATTAGATATCCTGTGGCAATGTTATAATGCCTACAAAACTGTTTATGCTATTTAGTCTTTGGATATGTTCATTACTCAAAATTTTATAGAGTTCAACTGAAGAACTCTATATTTCTATATTAGCTTTTTAGATTATCTATTATTGACTTATAAGGCTACAAAAAAATTGAAATCCTAAGGATTAAAATATTTCAAAATTTTTAGAGCATTTTACATTTTTTGTTAGTTATCATTGATCTATATCATTCAAAATGATCCAATAAATTACATATAATTTGCATATAATTTATCACTTTCCTCATGATCTACTAAAATTGTACCTATCAAAAACATATATGTAATATTAAAAAAAGCTTTTTGAGTTGAAAAAAGAAATTATTACCAAAAATGGATGTTTTAATACTTGATGAGTATTATCTATAGTCTATTTTTATTCAAGTATAATTTTTATTTCGTTTTATAATATAGCTAAAATTTTAATATCACACTTCTATTTGAAGATCCTTCAGTGCATAGCTCAATTATTGTTAGTAATGAGGCTATCAGATGTGGATTTACAATTAATATCATGAGAATAAATTCTAAGTGCTAAGAATGCTAAATAAACAAATATAGTCATATCTTAACTTGAGTTAAGCACTATCTTGTTTCTGAAGCTTTTCTTATTTAGCATCCCTAGCACTTAGAATTTAATTATAATTCATTTAGAAAAAGTTTATCAATTTATATAATATCATGAGAATAGTTTTTATTACCTTAGAGTCCATTATTTATCCTTTCAGTTGTTGCCAAATATACTTATTGAACCAAATTTCTAAGGAAAAACTACTTTACTTATTGATGCCAACAACTATAATCTATTATACAATACATCAATGAAATATTATTTGATGAAAATCATTAGATTTGGCTCTCACAGTCAATGCACATTATAAATATTATTTTGTACAAAGTTTTACCTTAATTTATATATAATATTTGTGAATACATTAAAAGATATTTTAATTACCAAATAAAAATTAAACACTAAACATAAAAATGTGTTATTTCCATAAAAATTTTGATGGTAGGACTTTCATTTCTGAAGATTTTGGAATTTATTATCTAAATAAGTTATAACAAATTTATGGATTTGTACAATGCATTCTGATATTATTCTTAAATAAAGTAAACATTGGGTTGATATTTATGCTAAGCTTTCAAATAAAATACTTGATATTATATTTGTAAATATATTTTAATGTAAAAATATTTTTATGTGTAGTTTGTAAATTTATTTAACTAATTCTATTAGCTTTAGCTTTAAGTTATCAGTTTAAATTGGCAAACAAATTGTTCTAAAATTGATCTTGTGTTCACATGATTTAATTAAATGATCATTACTAAAACATGTATGATATGAACAATGTTTCTATCTTAAACAGGAAAAACTAACTGATGTCCAAAAGTAAAAAAATCTATATAAAAATGCAACAGAAATAATCATTAAAACTGATTTCATCATTTTAGATCATTATCAGGTAACTGCAGGTTGAAATTTCATCACGTTTAATCCGAGTTGTTGTGGTCTATCTAATCTCTTCTTAACATCAAACCAGCAAATTTCAATTAATCTCATATCTGATGTCTTTCAAAGTTATTTACAGTCTCCTAGAATTCACTTTCAGACCTAAATTGTTCATCTATTATCATCTCTTCTAACAATATGTATAGCCCTGCTCACTCTTTTAATTTTCTCAATGATGTTAAGGATAACTGTTTGTTCTCTCATCTAAGATTTTTACTTTCAATCCCTTCTTATTATTATCATATATCTCTAATTATATATCTAATTAAAAATAATAATTAAAGTAAGGCCTTAGAATATTTAAAATGTAATATTAATATGTATTGTTATACATATAAATTTCTTATTGAAGAGGATAATAATACTAGTCAATTCCAGAATGACAATAGTTATAGTATAGATCGCCAGGAAAATGCCAGCCAGAAAATAAGATTAGGTGAAAAATCATAAATAAAATTGAAATATTAAAAGACAATATCTATCAAAATATAAATAGGAAAAAATAACTAAGATATATATATATAATTAAATTGCTTGTAATATTAAAAATAATCAAATAAATAAAATCTTTGTAAATAATGCAAGTAAAAATAATAAGTGAGAGAATTCCCATGTTAATCCATTTATTTAGAAAGCATAATTATTGCAATATATTTATTAAATTAAATAGACCATAAAACATCACATGATTACCATTCTTTATGCTTATGCAAGTTGTTTTTCATAGAGACAAAACTCTCCTTACAATAGCACCACTCAGTGCACCCAGAGTAACCAATAGATGCATCCATTGATTACTCTGACTTGCATTGAGTGGTGCTACTGTATGGAGAGTTTTGCCTCTGTGTAAATTAAATATCTATATAGGATAGCAAATATTTTTACCAGAACACTGAAATATCAATATTTCTTGTTCGTTCTACCTTTTCAGGTTTAAATTCATTTTTGTCTATTTACCCCCCCCCCCTTATAGTTTGAATATTATAGCATTGAAAAGAGGTAACCTGTTAGATACAGTCTAGCTCCTATCTGTTGTTAGCAATAAATTTCCTCATGTAGACATAAGTATATGAATTTAAAATAAAGTGCTATAAAATAGTCTTATCTTTGAGACAATTTTCTGTCTAAAGTGATTTGAATATAGAAGTTGTAAGATGAATTACTATATATTCAAAAATCTTACATGGAAATATTAATGCAAAAGCCTTGAAGGGTGTTGTATTTATCTTAAAATTAAGCATTTGATTATTAAAAATAATAATCAATACTCGAAAACTTGAAATATGCAAGATCTGGCAAGAATCCGCCAAAAGCTAATTTAGTGGCATTAAATATAAATTTGATTTTTCTTATATCTTTTCATATTAACTTACATATCTCAAGTTTTCAAGTGTTACATAGTTAAATAAAAAGAGCTTAATGTTTGATATATAAATTATAATCAAATAAAAAGATTTGAATTACGATTAAAATTGAATTGTGGGGAAACCATATATCTTATTCCTAAATAGACTTTTTTTCATTTTATATAAGGAAAAGCAAGCCAGATATTTAAAAGACAAAATCTTGGTTTCAACACTTATTATATATTTTATTTTAATAAGTTATGTAAAGTGTTTTCCATTGTAAAATCTATAAAAATTATTATGAAATTTAATTTAATCTGATCACTCTTACTGGAAACGATAATCAAGAAGGACTCTCAGATGAATAGAAGTTGTTTGTTAACATGTTTTTCATAGATTTTAAACAAAGAAGATTCCTTAGATGAAATAAACCTGATGTAATTAAATTCTTTATGAACTCTATTGCATCGATAATAAAATATTAATAAAAAAAGGTACAAAACTTCTATTGAAGGTAATAAATAATAAGTTAAGAGCAGTTCTTATTTTTGTAATCTAAAAACATCTAATATAAAGTTAAATAATCACTATAGTAGTGCAATTTAATCTCCATCCCAATATTGGTTTTTATTTCTTGCCTTTATTAATGAGAACCTGAAATTCAAGGAAATTCTGCAAAAGCTAGAGATGGGAACTGAAGTGAACTATATTTTGGTAATATTGCTTGCTTGTATTAGGATAGAAAAAGAAGAACACCCATTAAACAAAGGCAAAACTCTCCATACAGTAGTGCCACCCTGTGCCAAACAGAGTAATCAATGGATGCCAGAAGGCTTGTGCATAAAATCCCTATGTAGTGCCTACTCATCCAATATCCCTTTCTAGCTTGTGGCCATCATCAGTGAGGAGCCTTGGATCTGAGAGCACTGCACCTAGATTTTAGGATGCTAGTATAGAGATGGTGATCATGTGAAGAACACCCATTGTTTATAATATTATGGTAAGTTAAAAAAAGTCAATGCTGGAGTAATATATCAAATGATGAATCCTATTATAAGAATGATTTATTGAACCTTCCTGAAACAACTAAACAAATATTAAACTTGTTATTAAAAAGATATAGGATATCTATAAACTATAAAATTGACAAAAGAAAAAAAAAACACCAAGAAAACTGACAAAAATAAATAAATGGATGTAAAAATAATCAATTTTAATCCAAAGTGTGAAAAATCTTTTAATCCCAAAAGTAAAATCTGTAATGGAAGGTAAAGTCAGTATTAAAAAAGCTTAAATATTTTAACGTAGAAATCTATATATTCTTATCATTACAGAAAATATTTCACATGTGAAAATTAATATAAAACTAAAGTGAACTGCAGAGGAATAAATATCCAGAACTTGAATTTTATTATATTACAAAATGTAAATCATAAAATCCTGAATTGAATTAATTGGCCTAAGTAATACAGACAATTCAATTTCAGTAATAATAAATAATGATAAAAGATGGCTCTGCCTCACTTTGGGAAGCCATTTGTAAGAATGTAAATAAAGCATTAAATATGATGTTAATCATCATTATCAGGCAAATGAAAATAATGTAAGCAAACAGAATGAGAGAATAATATGAATGTAAAAGCATGTAGCTACATAATTACAAATAAGTGTAATTAATTAAGTACATAATATACACATAAAGTACATGGAAGATGAACTTAGCTCAGGGAAATTTGATAGTATGAGTGTTGTAAATAAAATAGTAGTAATATATTACATTAATTAAATGTATAAACTTTATAGACAATAAAATAATTAAATGCTAATATGTTATGAAGTCATTACATAAAAAATATTCTATTTTTAAAAATGTCACTCTCATGATAAATCTTAGTTACATTTTTAATAAACAAGAGATTTCAGATACCATGTCAAATTTAAAAAAAACATTTTCATAAAAAATCAAACTTAGAAAAAGAAAGAGATTTTGATTAGTGCCTTGTTTTTGTCTGAAATGCAATAAATAAACATTTATAATTAGTGTAACTTATAGTATGAAAGTATACATTTGTATTAAGTTCACTTCACAAAAACATGTAGAGTGTTATAGAATTAGAGTACCATAATCAAATAATAACATCTGCTTATTATAAATGATGACTTACCATTGCTGTCACTTCTTCATACGGTATGTATTAATAATATGAGATAATCCATAATTGAGGGGGGGGTTGCAATATTTTGATAACTAGTGTTATTCTGAATTTTTTAAGATGATTTAAAATTGGATGAAAAAAACATATACAAGTCAATGTAGTTGTTAAGAGTTTAGATTATAATTTAAATGAGAATAAGTCTTATTTTAGATATACTGATATTGTAACGGTCAAATATGTACATTCGCATAACAAAATCTAGAGTTTTACTAAATCATCCCAAGGCCGACCAGAATATGGTGGTGGAGACCACAGGTCTGATATAGCCATAGTTCCTCTACTATTGCTCCAAGATTTACCACCTTATGGATGACACACACGAGTTTACAGCAGTATTCTCCTTCTCACCTGCCGGCAATAGAACATCCGTAAAGCGAGAGACTATGGAGAAAGTTGACATTCTATCTAGTATAGCTATATAGATATCATGTGGCTAGGATATGATTATTAAACAAGGAAATGATTTTTAATAACTAATAATAAATAATTACTAAATGATGGGATGATTATGAGTCGATGAGCAAGACTGAGACTTGAAACAAAGTTAAATTTAAAATTAATTTAATAAAAGTTAAATTTTGAAATAATAATTAAAACAGTAAGTACAATTGTCTATATGTATTGTCTCACTCGCAGGTGATTAAGGGATAGTTTACATTTCAGTTTGGGTTCACACACATGTGACGTTTTGGATATATTAGCGTTTATGGCTGAGTCATACATAGCTTGGTTTACATATATAGGTGGTGGGTAAAATCACTTGCAGGTGAGATCAAATTGCCAGTTACAAATTATTTGTTTTCTTACATATATGTATATAACTCATAGGTGATGATTTAATATTTAAGCACTTCCATTTATGTATAGCATTTCTAATCACTCGCAGGTGATTGTAGTTTTTAGGTTACAAATACTTAATTTACTTAGCTATATATATAAGTCTATCTCTCACAGGTGATAAAGAAATTATTAGATTGGAAGTTACATTTTCATGAACCTTAAAATTACTTTATACATTTAATGAATTTGCTCATGACTATCTATGCCTAGTTTATGCTATATAATGGGATTTAGATTTGCTTTAGAGTTAGTAGAAGTGAATATAAACATTTATAAAGAACATATTTTACTAAGCACGAATATTCAATATATTCTCTATATAGCTAATATGCCTATCAAATTGGATTCAAATTCAGATCAAAGCTGAAAATAACAATTATAATGGTGGGATGAACTGATTATTGGCAGCCAGACTTCAGATACCAAGGCATATAGAAAATATACAATCTGAGTCCCTGCATCTTGTATATGTGCCTTTTTCACAGGATTTTTACCAAGTAATGGTTCCCTTTTACCGAACTCATTGCTGTGGAAATAAGAGACATTTAGTCCGGATGATCAAACAACTAATTTAAATGGGGAGTCTCATGCTCTGTTCCTGAGGATGCAGAATGGGGAGGTTCGAACCCCTTCACCATCTGAAGAAGGTAGTTGTCCAAATTAAGAGTAATGGCGTAGTCCTAACACATACAACCATTAAAGAATACAGCAACAAGTGAGTATGCCGTAGTGTTTCTTAAGGACACATATGCACCACTGACATTATATAATAAAATTAAGATGCTAAACAATAGTTTCCTTTATGAAACTACCGTATATCAGTTCATATCATAGTATTTGTAATTATACTATTAAGGAAAGCTTATGAATCCAATTTATAAAGCTATCTATATAGGCATTTATACTTCTAGGGAGGATTACAGCATATTGAGGGAAATTACAATATAGAATTATAGATTATGCTGTATTTCATCACTTCAACTGAATATTGGTTAAATATTATATTTAAAGCAAATCTATCTTAGAATGATGGTAAGCTTGTAATTACATCTTAGACAAGATATTTTAACCATTTCAAAACAGAGTTTCGGTTTGTATGTCAATATACGCGAAATTACATATAAGTATACATATGCATGAGAATACATATTTACTTCTCACTAAGGATTTACTTATGAACAAAACTCGTGTTTGAATAAATATAGCATAAACAAATACATAATTGAAAATAATAAGATTTGGCATAGATTTAACTAAAAGAAATGTAGATTTAAAATAAGATAAGATTTCACATAAGTGAAATCTGAAATTTGGCTTTGTTTTAGCATAGTTTAAAATGGGATTTATATGACATTAGCTGAGATTTGATTGATTCAGTTTACGACAATTTTGAATTGTTTAAAATAATTGACTAAGGCAAATATTATCATTAACTTAAAAATATTAATTGAAATTTAGTTGTTATTTTAAAATAGGTCATTTTGAATTATGCGTAGCAAAAGTTATATTAAAACATTTAAAATATAGATTTTAGCAAGTTAAAACTAAATAACTTTTAATGACTCAAAATAGGATGAATACATAAAACTAAATCAATCGTAAATAAGTTCAGCAAGTAAACCAATAAATAAAATGTGTTATTAATGCAAATAATAACTCAGATAAGAAATAATAAATCAATACATAAATTAGTTAACAAATTAGTAATCAGGTATTACTCAATTTATAGATAAATCAGGAATTAAATAACTCAATAAGTATTCAATCAGGCAAGATTTCTGGATTAAAACAAAATAAAAATTACATTTTAGAGATAAGTTTAAGTTACATTATTATTATGGCCATAGATCTTAGATTTAGCTAGCTTATAGGAAATTATGAATTTAGTTGAAAGGCATTAAAACTGAAGGAGTTTATTACCATTATCTTCTTTTCTGGTGGCAAGCTGTTTTTCATCATCGAGGAACTTCTTTAGGTGGTGGTGGCTATTGCTGCATCTCTTCCTGCATCAGGTAGCTTCTTATCTAGGTTGAAAAGGCAAAGATTTAGCCTTCTACCCCACATATCATCATCACTCCTTTTGTAAGTACTTTGTTAAAATATAATGATAGAGTCTCCTTAAAGATGGCTGCAGCAGCTTATATATCAGCTCCCCCTCTCCTTCGTTTCATTTTTTTTGTAAGTACTTTGTTAAAATATAATGATAGAGTGCTTCAAAGATGGCTGCCGCAACCTTTTTATCAGACCCGCTCTTTTCAGCTTTGTTCTCACTATTGCTAACAAAATCGAGGAATCCTGCTGTGACTGTTTTTCTTTTAGGTCAATTTAGCCTCGGTCACTCCCAGTAATTTATTCATATTTCTAAATTTAAATCTAATTTAACCTTAAATTGAAATTGGGTCATTTTATAGCGAGAAGGATTAACTTTCCTGGTGTCATCCTTTCTAAAAAAACAAATCTAAAATATGGAAAAACATTTTGTTATATATGTAACTTGACCGTTTAATTTAGCAATATATGCAGAATTATATAACAATTTCTAATATTACTTTTAAGAATATTTTAAATAAAGAAATCGTAATGTTTAAATTCTGTTAACATTATTCTTTTAGCATATATATAGTCTTAAGTTACACATACAACTCGTTTTTCATTTATTTATTATCAGAAATATATATGTGCGTATCTATAGAAATTTATACATATAGATGCAATTTTCATACTATATTTTAATATACATGCACACATACACGATTAACATTAGTTAGGTTTTAATTTAGCCGGTTTTTAACATAATATTAACATGATATATG
Source organism: Epiperipatus broadwayi (assembly GCA_028023455.1). Lineage (NCBI taxonomy): Eukaryota > Metazoa > Onychophora > Udeonychophora > Euonychophora > Peripatidae > Epiperipatus > Epiperipatus broadwayi. The sequence goes on from JAQFVV010006309.1 coordinate 556,707, forward strand.
AGGATTTGGTGGTACATATATAGAAATACTACTATAGAATATAGTAGGTGAAACAGTAAGATTGTCAAAGCTGACTGTTTCAGTATGTTATTATGCTAGTTATGTAAACAGAGGGATTCAAACTCAGGATTTTCCAATCTATACTTGTTCTCCACTCCATCTCAAACAACTGACACACAGGGCTACATACATGTGAAAAAGATAGATGATCCCAATATATGCATTTCATGCAGAAGCAGCAGTCATTAGTTGGCCAGATCATAATATCCCACACATATATACAATAAGTGCTTGACTTATATTAAGATGACAATTTCTTAAACTTTAATGGATAAGCTTCAATCTTCCCATTTATTCAACTTCATGCTGTAGTAACATTTGAGATAAATGGATGGAATAAAAAAGTTTGCTGGTGTAATATAAGGAAGAGAGGCTAAAAATCAGAGAAACTGAAATTAATTTGAAAAATCCTTCATTCTGTAGTTGACCAATAGTAGTTGACAATGATGTTGCATTTGCATAATAGACATGCCTGTTAATTTTTTTGATTTATTCATGAATGTAACTATTGTTCTTTTTGATGCACTAAATATTCTTTGTATTATTGACTTACTTATCGTCTTAATTGGAAATATTATAAAAGAAAAAAATATATTTTAATTAAGCTCAGATTATACATTTTATAATAAAAGCCTTTTAAAAAACACTTAGGTCTTATTTTTTCTAATAATCAGTTTTAAAATATGATCAATAAATATGTATAAAGTGCAATTTCAAACTTTGAAAGTTTTGAATATATATATATTAGTTTTCAACCAGTAACCACCTAAACATTCACAGTAAATATAGCAACCAAATATATATATATACAATAAAACTGTATTTGAAGACTTACATTTTTTCAATGTTATAGCACTTGAGTTCTATTATATAAACATTAGGGTTATTATTACATTTGTAAGATGTAACTAAGTCACATTCAATTCATGATCTTCATGTAAATGGAATTAAAACTTATATGCAAGAATAATTTACGCAGTTTGAAATGACATTTCCCTATGGACATGACATGAACGCTATCTTAAAACATTACTTTTTCTCAATATAAATATTAGTAACAAAATATTAATTAAACAAAACAAAACAAAAAAAAGGAAATTGAAATTATATATATATATAATTTCAATTTTAAGATGCACTTTTTTTTCAAATTTTGGACCTATAAAAGAGGTGTATCTCTTAAATTTGAAATAAATTTTTTAAACTTATTTATGCAGATCTTTGCTTTGTGCTATACATGCACATAGTATTATGATTGATATCCTTGTGTAAAATAATGTGTTAAATCTTTCTTAAACAAAAGAAAAAAGATTTAACACTATATGTCAATATTTTTGGGATTAGCTTTAACTCCTCTCACATTGCTACTTTTAACATTATTATACCAATTTTATTATTATTTTATCAAGAAATCTGTACTGAATAACCTTTAGAATTTTTTTAAACTAATACCAGTAAATCAATAAGATTTATTTTGAGTGAATCTTTTAAAGTTATTTTGCTGATTTTATCATTATTTTATCAAGAAAACTGTATTCAATAACCTTTTAGAATTTTTTTGCAACTAATAAATCAATACTCCCATCCAATGTGGTGATTGGTTGTTTCTTGTTTTACACACAAGAGATAGTCTGTCAAAAATTTTGACAGTTTTAATATTTTTATCTTGAATTTCAAAGTGAAAACATATGTTTTAGAATCTTTTTTTACACATTGGTAAATTTTTTTCAGAAAATTTGTGAAAATATTAATTATTTTAGAAGAATGATTCAGATTTTAATATAGAAAACTTTTACACAAAAGCAAATTGACTAAGAAATTATAACACTTGGCTGCAATTTATCATAAAATTGGATAACATTAAGATTAAACTAAAAACAAAAAATAGTGATCTGGCGATAATACCAGAAAATACAATTTGTAAACTCCAATCACTTGATGTACCTATTAACAAACCCTTTACAGATAGAATGAGAACCATTATGAAGCATGGTTAAATCAAGAAAATCATTCTTTGACACAAACTGATTAAATAAAATGAGCTTCATCTTTTACAATAGCTTAGTGGGTTTTGCAGTCTTGGAAAGATATCTCTAAAAAAAATTATCAAATTTTTTTCTTAAAATGTTGCATTGCTAATATATTCCCTGGAGGAATAGTGAAGATGACAATTTAAGTTCTGAAAGTGAAGATGTTGAAAGTATTAGATCAGTTTCTATTTAAGTAAATAAAAATGTTCCTTATTTTTCAATAAAATCGTTCTAATTTTTTCCCCAAATTTTCCACCTAAAATCCTACTGTGTCTTAAATTCAGGATCATCTTCAATCGAAGTAATACAGGATAATAAAAAAGTCTTAAAAAATTATTACAGAAAAGTAGATGAGTGTCCAGTATATATTTTAGAATAATATGAGAAATAAATTCAATAAATGATCATATATCTACATCACCTCAAATTTTTCAAAATTGTGCTCACCACTTGTGAGTCCACTTCAATGATACAATCCTCATTTATACTTTCTCTAGTGATCTAAATTTTTGGTTTGTTGAATCAATTTTGCCACTCTATGATGCTCTTCAATTATTTTTGTGATTTTATCCCATTTACTTTATTGTAAAGAATATAAATTGTTTTATTTTACAGTTACCATTTTCATGCAGTTTAAAAGAACAAGTTTTTAAATTTTTTTTTCATGTGTCATAGCATAGGCTGGGATGCAAACCTGCTAACCTGGACAATTGCTTGTAAGGCTGCTGTGCTGATCTCTCGACCAAATTATTGTGGAATCACTTTTTTTTAAAAAAAAAAAACAACAACATTTAGATCACGTATGATAGCTACTAAAAACTAGGAGAAACTTTTGTTTTTTAACTAAAAACTTTCCACAAAATGGTCTATAATTCATTTCCTTTAGACAAATTTATTTTTATATTGAGGAATGATCCCCCACAAAAATTATGAAAAGCCTATCTTTACACACATACAGACTATATATATACACACACAAACTATAATTTAATCTACAAGTGCCAAATTTCTTATGTTCATACATTTGACACCATCCATTTTAAATTTAGAATGAAAAACTTTTTTTTTCTCTAATACATATTAAATAATTAAAATTTTTTAAAGCTTTAGTTAAACAAACGCATTTGGTACGTCTACAATAATTAAAAATGCAGCCCAGGAACCACTACTATTTATTTAATACAATACTGATATATAACAATCATTAGGGATCACTCCACCAAGATTAAAACATAATTCATTATATATGTTTAATACTGATATATATTTTAAATCTTTGCTTCTAATTTTTATTAGTATGTAAGCAGATAATCTTATTATATTTTTTTATCTAGCTTTTTAATAATATTTTTTTTATTTAATTAGAAATCAAGAAAAAAGACAAACAGTTTTAATAAGAATACGACGTAATCTTCTTAACTATTTTAACTGTTTGAATTTATGTTTAAACTTTCAAAAACGCCCCAGCAATTTAATAAACTATTCCTAATTCTTTATTAAAGCAAGAGTTATTAATAATAACTGTAATATCTATAATAGTGGAGAAGCAAAAAATATAAATTATGAAATTAAATTTTTAACTTATAAGTAATGTGCAAACTTTGCTTGATATGATTTATCAAGAACTGAATGTTAGGGTTGTCCTTATTTTCAAAGCAAGAAAAATTATAATTGAACAGAGGAGAAAGAGTTACTGTGAGATTTAACTTCAATTCTTAAAATGCTTAGATATATCAATAAAAGTCTGATGATTTTAAAAATTTATTTGCATAATGATATTTGTATTTATTTTATCAATGCTTACCTTTTAATATTAAAGTTACAAATAACAGAGGTAAAAAAGCTTTTAATCTTTTCTGGATATTGTTATTATATTATTAAATTAAAACAATGATTTCCAATCTGAAAATAAATCATCACATATTAGGTTATAAGATAAAGATTGAACTTGAAAAATTATGCATATGTCAATAGTGTAAGATGAGATACAAGTCAAAAGTTGTGCCATTAATTAAACATCATGATGAGTTAATCCAAAGATGTTTTTATTATTATTTAACCTTGCAAAAGCCCTGATCCATTGTTTTATTATTTTGGTAAACTGTGGAGGATCTCTTTTGGCAAAAGGTGGGGAGTTTACCAGTAAACAATGTCTCATGAACATGCTACTGCAGAGCAAATATTGGCAGCAAAACCTCACATGCTCATTATTTGCTCTTCTCTGCTTTGCAAACATTTAGGGCTATCACAGTGGTATTGGGGTGTGTATATATATATAAGTGGAAGCTGCTGGCCATCTTATGACCAGTATTTAAAGAGTGATTTTTTCAGGATCTCTTTTCTTTTTGTCATCATTTAAGCTGTAAATTAATTTTCCAATTGAAGTATTATCAGTTTTGAATTTGTGGTTGAAGCACTTGCAATACAAAATATAAATAGTGACATACCATTATGAATTTATCAGGACACGCATAACACTTTAATTCAGAATAGTTAGAAGGTACTGACTGTTTTCAAATAAATAAAAGTTGGTAATACTGTGACAAATAAAGAAGATATGAAATTTTTGTATATAGAAAATGAAGGCTTTTCTAAGCTACACTATATAGTGTGTGAAAAAATATTATCTAATGGTAGCATAAAACCATTTTTACTTTCACAGTATTTATAAACACATTTCAGCTACACAAATAATAGTTTTTTGTCTTCATCTACTGAAGCATCAGTGTATGACATCACTCTTATCATCATCTAAAAATAATGATAATGATATGTTTGAAGCTTTCTATTGTATTATTCATATTGCTAGATATAATAAAACTGTAGCTCAGAATTAAATTTTTTTGTATGTAAAATATGTAATTCTTTTCATGTTAAAAGAACATATGAAAAAAAAAATCACATTATGTCAGATAATACTGAGATGATAGTAATAAGCGGGATTAAAGTAGCACATTCTTTGTTGTTCAAATCGACAAAAGTGCAGATGTTTTTTATCTTATTGTTTTGCTTATTATTGTCAGGATTTGAAAGACAGGGAAGTTGAAAAAACCTTTTGCTTTGCCATCCTCTTTCAGAGCATATAATGGTGAGGATATACTGAATATCACTAATTATTATTTTAAAGTAACATGTTGGGACTATCAACTGAGAGAAAAGATTGCATCAAGTTTTACTTCTGTATTTATATTCATATCATGAGTATCTCAAATATATCCTGAATCAACTCTGCATTTACAGGTCTAAGCATATCTCTCAGGTATTATAAGTCATTTTTGAAGAAGATAGTTATCTGATTAATTTACTAAACTGGTTAATTTTATAAAATCAAGATTCGTAATTTTGAGCATTTTCAAATTATTGTGTAAAAAAATGATAAGTCATCAATCAATCTCAGTCATTCATACAGAAAATGTCTCTCTTTCACGATAAAGTTGTCCCATTAACTGCTCAAATTTAGACATGCGGACCAGTTTTTTTTTAAAAAACATAGAAACTTATTTCAGGATACACTATTGTGATTGACTTCAGATACTTATACACACATTAGATATTTTTCTTCAAACCAACAGTTTAAATTTGTCACTTTATGGTAGTTGTTCACCATAAAATACCATTAGGGGTGGGTTATATTGATATAATGGGTTTTTTCTTTTTGTTTTTTATACATTAAAATAGATTTGTACTTAGATGATGTAAAAAGGAAGAATAAATCAAAAAAGTTTGGGATAAGATGATGATGTAAGTAAAATATAATTATGTATGGCTAATATTTTTTATTATGAGGGATATGAAATGTTATTAATATAAGAAAGATAATTTATGTTGTTAAATGTATTTTTTGTTTGTAAATCCTTGAAAATAAATGTAATGATGTAAAACAGGTGAAACATTGGAAAGTGTATGTTAAAATATTATACATGTGTCTTCATTGTTAATTATGAAAATAAGGTTTTTTTGGAAGGAAAAAAAGATTATGCATTTATTTATATATTTTATGATAAGTTCAAAAACAATTTTTTAAGTTTCAGACATAAATGTATGATTAAAATTTTTTTGAATGACATGTACTAAAAAGACTAACATGAGATATTTCCAGTTTTACACAATTTTCTATCTGAAAATAAATTATCACTCTCAAAATAAGTGAGAAAATAATTGGACTCTTGAAATGGTTAAAGTCATCATTTGAGAAGTATTTCCTCAAAATATAAAGAAGAGAACATTGGATTGCAAATCTAGTTGAAAACAATATTTCCAAGTTATCATCAATCAAAAAAAAAAAAAGCTAATCAAACTATTGACTGATACTATTTAAAACCTGAAAAAAAAAAAAAAAAAACTATTTGGACAGGCGTCAACAAAGAATATGAACAATATTATGATAAGTTGCATAAATTTCTCTAAGCTCTTTACAATTATAGTGCTAATGGAGAGAATTTTCACTTCTTATACCTTTATAAAAATAAATACCATAATAAATTAAGGTAGTTTTAGATTTAAGACTGTATCTTACATCAGTTGAACTTGATTGCAAATAACATTCATAAACAGCGGATGATACTAAACATTTACTTTGTATATTTTATAAATATTAGTATCAAAGCAATATATATATATATATATATTGATTGTTTCAGCTTATTACATTCAAAATGAGTATTTCTACTTTCTCTAATGCTACTAATTGTAAGCTTGAGTATTCAATAATTATCAGATGATAGTACAATTTAATAATTTCTAATCCAAGGCTGGATTCTGGCTTTTGTCTTTATCAATGAGAATTTGGTATTCAAAAATAGAACTAATTTTGTTACTAAAGCTCATTATAGATGGTGCTAGAATACATACAGAAAAAAGTGCTTTTATTTATTGTACTTTTAACACAATCTTTATTGATGCAAAATATGTTTACACATTTTAAATCTGAATACAGTCCAACAACTTCACACCACAATGATTACAATTTATTCATAGACCAATTCCAAGCCCACACTCATGACACTAAAATCAGAAAAAACTTACTTTGAACTGTCCATTTTTAAGTCCTAAAGTTTATCTCCATCACCATATTGTCACAGTGATAGGCCTTGAACTCTTAACTCTCCACTAGTATCAACATTATTGTTATATTGGAGTTTAAAGCTTGATTAGGCTCCATGTGGTCTCAGCTATGTTTGGTGGGGCAATTGCTTGGTCTCTATCCTTAATCTTTCCATTTTTATTGCAAAATATTGAATCCAATCTGTCAGACAACTGATTGAAATATAGGTGACATCTTATACACCAAAGGGCAAATAAGTTAAAAGAATCTAATGTATTGGTATTAACATTAGAGCAGAGCTAAAAATGGTCTACTAAAATATAATTATTAACCTGGTATCACATCTATACAAATACATGAACAGGTTGGCTCAGATTCAAAACTTTAGAACATTTTAAATATCAGGCTATTACTGGATAATAAAAAAGAGAGAAAAATTAATTGGGGTTGTCAGATGCATAACTGCCTTCGTTTTAGATTTGAATCTCAAGTTCTCATAAATAAAATCAAAAGCTAGAAAGTAGCCTTAGATAAGAGAGATTATTATACGACCATCTGGTAATCACCGATTTCTCAACTTTATAATAGATGGTATTCCAGTAGAGAAATAAATACATTTAAAACAAATTAATTTTTTTCATAAATCAATTAAAGTAATAAACTAAGTTATTAATTAATGTAATGTATTTTTTATTTTTTTAAAGTAATATTTTGCATTTATTTGATTGTTTTTGGAATTTTAAATGTAAATATTTTTATTTCCTAGGCTAATCTTTGTTGTAGAGTAAATGGGGAATGCATTGTCATTTGTATGTTATGTATATGTGAAATAAGTTGTTAAATAATTATTTTACTTTAAATATCTTAAGTATGACACATCATAAAGAAATGAGATATTCAATTAATTTTTTTTTTTGGTAGGGGTAAAAAAAAACCCTATACATATATAGAAGTCTAAAACTAAATATTGATTTTTTTCACTTTACTGTTCATTCTATAAATTTCTTAGGAGAGATTTTTTTCTTGAAAAAAATATGTCTATAAAACTATATAATAGTATATATTTATTAAGTTATATTATTATTTAAGTCAGATTAAATTGTTATAAATGTTGATATTTTAAGACTACAAATTATAATACAAGAATAAGGAAATAACTTTATCTTTCTTACTGCATTGCCAAATCCATATAATATAATATCATCTATGTTCTTTATTACTTTTTACAATGCTTTTTTACAATCCACTATTGATGGTTTCGATTGCCCCAGAAATCTTCTTCATTATTACTTTTTACAATGTTTTTTTACAATCCACTATTGACAGTTTCGATTGACCCAGAAATCTTCTTCATTATCTGAAGAAGATTTCTGGGGCAATCGAAAACATCAATAGTAGGTTTTAAAAAACATTGTAAAAAGTAATAAAGAACATAGATGATATTAATATTAATAAGAAAATAACTTGGACTAACTAATTGTTATTAGTTTAAAAATCTGAAGATGTAATAAGTAAATATGAATACCAGAAGTTTACTATCTATAGGAAAATATTTATTGCTAAACTCAAGAGTATCAAAAAGAATGCTTCTATAAAATTTAAACAAATTTCACAAAAAGAAATTTTATAACTTATGGAAAGCATTATTGGAGAAACAGCAGCTTAATTTATTGCTAAGCATACATATATCTAAGAAAATATATTATATATATATATATTACCTTACAAGAATCATAAAAAAAGAAAATTATATATAATACACTTTAATTACTAAATATAAACGAACTTAATGAAATAATGTTTTAACTTTGGAAAAAGTGTAAATAATAATACTATGACGTATATATATGTCTTAAATGGTCAATCTTAATTTTAAAAAAAATATTTTTATAAATTTTGCTTTGTAATATAAAGTAATATATAAGGGATTCGAACTCAGACTTTCACATGACCCTCAACTCTCCCAGCCATCTCATATTGATGACTCACCTGATCATACACATGTTAAAAATAAATAATCACCAATATACCTATTTCATGCTAAACCAGCAATCATCAGTTGATCCAGATTACTATCTCCACATATATATATACAATCAATGTTCAGCTTTATATTAAGATAGCCAATCTTCATACTTTAATGAAGAGGATACTCCAACCCACAACTCTTCAGCCATCCATTTTTTGAAAATCTGATGATGGAATGTTCAAAGCCCACATTAGTGCCAAGGTTGTCATCCTACCCATGTTGACCATTTAGTCATTCTGACCCCTCATGTACTGGAGAATAATCCATTTACATACATATGTGAGGGATGGGCAGACCTTTAATGCACTATGTTTTTAATATGTAAATTAATACACTGTACAGGCTTACACATATCTGCACATATATAATGTAATATATAAAGGATTTGAACTCAGACTTTCACATGACCCTCAACTCTCCATGCCATCTCATATTGCGGACCCACCTGATCATATACATGTTGAAAAGATAAATAATCACCAATATACGTATTTCATGCTAAGCCAGCAATCATCAGTTGGTCCAGATTACTATTTTGACACATATATACAATCAGTGCTCAGCTTTATATTAAGATAGCCAATCTTCATACTTTAGTGAATGTGGTGTTTGAACATTCCATCATCAGATTTTCAATGAAATGGATGGCTGAAGAGTTGTGGGTTGGAGTAGTTTGAAGCCTGTCCATTAAAGTATGAAGATTGGCTATCTTAATATAAAGCTGAGCACTGATTGTATATATGTGTGGAGATAGTAATCTGGACCAACTGATGATTTCTGGCTTAGCATGAAATACGTATATTGGTGATTATTTATCTTTTCAACATGTGTATGATCAGGTGGATCAGCAATATGAGATGGCTTAGAGAGCTGAGGGTCATGTGAAAGTCTGAGTTCGAATCCTTTATATATTACAGATGCGTGTAAGCCTGTACAGTGTATTAATTTGTAATATAATATGATTTTAAATCAATTTAAAATAAAAATTGAGTAAAGACAACCAGTTTTCATTAATCTATATTTACATTATCTAACCAGATTCTTAAACAGAAGTAAAATTAATTAAATGACATAATAAATCAGTACTAGTATATTGTAAATACCAAACTTTAAGATATAATTAAAGAGAATTTGATTACAGACTTTCAAGCTTCCTTCAGCTATCCACTCTATCTTATATAACCGATAAACATGACCTGCTAAACATGATATGGTCATGTTTATTGGTTATATAAGATGGAATGGATAGCTGAAGGAAGCTTGAAAGTCTGTGTTCAAATCCCCTCTAATTACATCTTAAATAACATAACTATACTATATATAAAAAAATTAGTTACCTTTTCATAATTTTTATTTTAAAATAATTTCAAATTATAGATATATTAATGCGTATGCAATCATTTTATTTAAAAATATTTTTAGTTATGTTATTATGAGCAAAACTCTCCATATAATAGTGCCATTCAGTGCAAGCCAGAGTAATCAATGGACACAGGAAGGTTTATGTACAAAATCCCTATCTAGTGCCTACTCATTCAATATCCCCAGACTAGTTTCTGAGGAGCCCTGGATCTGAGAGCATTGCACCTAGATCTTAGGATATTCCATGTTATGTTTGATGGCTTAATGTTATTATGTTATTTTATATTGTAATGGTCACTGAGAATTCGCAGGTATGGCCAACATCAATCACCAGAGGGCATCAATAGATTTACAATCTAGAATATACTATCTCTGCTTGTAACTGATAGAATTCTACTGCTTAGTAATATCAATCTTCATTGGATGTTTAGCATACTGATATATATATATATAGCAAATTTAAGTTTATTGGTGAAGATACCCAACCACTGACCCTACAGAATTGTCAATCATCACCATTGTTTTTATATATGTCCTCTAGATCTGATAGTACCATTGATATGCTGAAAGGTAATAAATAAAATTTAGATTAAAATAAATAAATAACAGATATTTACTATAAAGTTTTTACTATTATAATCCAATTTTCAACATAAATATTTTTGCAATTATATTTTACAAATAATTTTTAAAACTTGAAATTTCTGTAACCTCTAGTAAGACAAAAGTTATATAATAATGCATCAAAGATCATTTTCTATACTTCCATTGATTACTAAGGCTTGCACTGGGTGGCACAACTGTATGGAGAGTTTGTTATTGCTATATAATAATGGGCAATAATTCTAAAACTTAACGTGATGTATCCACATGAATATAATATTTTTATAACTCTTTCTACTTGCCATCACTGACCATATAATAATAATAATATATCAATAATATATTTTGCTTTATTTATATAAATTGGCTGGCTATACACATCAAAACCAAGTTATATACGAATGCGTAAATATTATTTCAGGACTCAGTATTAAAGCAGGTAAACTTAACATGGTTTCAAATCAGACACGCTTATAATAATCACTTGTAAATAATATTTTAATTTGCGAAGCGCCGATAGTTGAAAACTGAAATAAATCGAGATACTGCAAATCTTCAGTGCTCGTTTCAATACATAACTGACAGCCAATCAGATGGCAAGGATAGCCATCTTAAATGACATCAAACCTAAACACACAACAAAGATTTTATGAGAAAAGGGCACTCAACTCTTCTTTCTATATATCTAAGCCAGTCGTAAGCATTTAGTTTGAAAGTTTGAAGCTTTAAATATCTTCACAATTCTATGACAGTCTTAGATATATAGAAAAAAGAGTTGAGATAAGGGTGGCTGCTCTTTTCTTGTAAAATCTTTTTAGGTTTGATGTCATTTAAGATGGCCATCCTTGCCATCTGATTGGCTGTCAGTTATGTATTGAAACGAGCGCTGGAGATTTGCAGTATCTCGATTTATTTCAATAATCACTTGTATAAATATTACCAGCTTTTAATCATCATTGCAATACATATTCAAGAATGGCATTGGTCAATTATCATTATGTATATCCCATCATTAAACTAATTTTAGGGCATACTTCAAAATATATATAATAAATATTCACATCCATAATTATTACATATAATAAACTCTGCTTCAAAATATAAGAACAAATGCATGTATTGTTAATATTACACATATAAGAATAAAGTGCTTAAATTTCTTAAATACATTACTACTCTCAAATCATCTCAAATGTTAAGAAATTTTCAGCTACCCCTTCTGTAAAAATAAATGTTTAGAGCTCCTATCTCAAAACAGCTAATTCTAAAAGATAACATATATTCAAGGCAGTAATAAGTTATTTACATGCTTTTAAAATTAGTAATATTTAATGTAAAACAGTATATGAAATGTTAAATTGTCTTGATAATTTATAAAGTAAGATTGCCACTAATAATACATTTCAGTCTTTTCGGATATCAATGTTCATTTATATACAATATATACAGCTGGAAAGTCAGATAAAAAGGGAATTCTCCTTTTATCAGACTGAATAAATGGCCATTGATAAATGAAAAGTAAAATTATTTGCAAGTTTATTTAAAATGTCTCATTATGAGAGTGCTTGCTAAAATAATTATTAGTAACATAAAGGGTGCCCATAAAGTTTGTGTGCAATTAAAAAAATATATAACATTATTAATATTTGTGATAGAAAAAAATCTGTAAAAAGTATTAGAAAGCTTAATATACCTAGTTTTAAGTAAAATTATTTAATAACTAGTCAACACAATAATTTAATATTTTTTTGAAACTTAAAAAAATACTTCTTTTTCAGAATTACATGACACATGGTTTCAACTGAAGAAAAAGTAAACTGGTTGGCTGAACTTGCTGTACAAAGAAAGGTTAGAACTGAATACAGGAAAGAAACCACCTCATAGGAACTCTATTGCCAATGGATAAAAAAATTCAGAGAGACAGGCTCAATTCATGATAAGCCTTGATCTGGTAGGCCACATATCAGTGAAGAAAGTGTAGTATTTGTAGAACAATCCTTTAAGGTGAGTCCAAGAAAGTCATTAAGATGAGAATTATTAGAGATGAGGCTTTCAAAGTCCACTATTTATAAGATTCTGCAGAAAAGACTTCACGTGAAACATTACAAAATTCAATTGCATCAAATGTTGTTAGAAGAGGATTATCATGCATGGCCAACTTTCTGCCATCAGTTCAATGAAAAATTTGGCAATGATGATGCATTTGTGAGTAAATTAATGTTCTCTGATGATGCTACATCTCACATTAGTATTAAGGTTCACAAGCATAATTGCCAGATTTGGGTAACTGAAAACCCAAATGAAACAGCTGAACATGAAAGAGACTTCTAAAGTTAATGTCAAATCATAGGACCATTCTTTTTTGGTCATGTTATTAATGGTGACATTTACTTAGATATGCTGCAGAACTACTTTATTCCTCAGCTGGAACAACTAGGACTAAAAAAAGATACAGTATTTCAACAAGATAGAGTTTCTTGCCACTTTACTCTGTGTTTAGACAGTTTCTAAGTCAGAAATTTTTTATCAGATGTATTGGAAGAGGTGGACCATTTTATTGGCCTTCATGTTTGCCAGACTTGACTCCATTCAATTTTTTTATGAGAACATGTGAAAACAATAGTGTATGCAACCAAACCTTGATTGTTAGAAGACTTGAAAGATAAAATAACTAATGTGATTTCAGGCATTAAATGTAAATCAATTGGCAAATGTTTTTAGAGAACTACAAAATCATATTACCTTTTGTATTACTAATGATGGTGGACATGTGGAAATTTAATACAATACAATAAAACAATAAAAAAGTATAGATTTTCTTATTTCCAATACATTCTGCATATTTTCTCTATCACTAATACTAATAAAGTTATAAATTTTTAAAATTGCACATGGACTTTATGGACATCCTATATATATATACAGGGAACGAGAATATTCCGTCATGAAACACATAGGTGATACATATCTCATATTAGAACTGGAACTACCCTTAAAAACTTTCAATTAATAAATTTGCTTTATTTTATCAGCCTATTACTAAGCCTTTCTTCCACTTTCTTTAATATTTAGTATTTATGGATATTAATTTCAATAAATGATTCCCACATTATAATATATGCATAATAATTTGTCCTTATTTTAACTTATTATATCCTAATTAATAATAATAACTGCAATTGGCCTTAATAATGAACAATTTCTAGGAATTTTATTAGCGATTCTCATTAAGAAACGTAAAATAAATAATTATAATGTGAAGTTGTCTCCCACAACTCACTCTCTCAATTTTAAAACTTAAAACTAAAATGAATATAACAAAATTATTTTCTTCAGTAAATTCAAATCATTTAATATAACATATATATATAATAACAATTGTTAATTCAAATAAAAAAGTGTTAATCAATAAATAACACAATAAACTAATAATGTAAATCGTTTAGGCAGAAAAGAAAGTTTATTTGAAAACTTAAATAAAGTTTAGAAAGTCTATAAATTCAAAATAATATTTTTTTATGATTATCTAGGATGATGGAAGAGTAGTGGTTCAGCATCCAGCGAGTTTCCATGGTGATTTGTAATTATGGTCTAAATATTCGTTGTTGTTTTTTTTTAACATATATTTTATTTTAGAACTTTATATTACCAAAGTTCAAAATTTTAATTTTCTTAGTTATGTTTAATTATTTTTGTCACAATTAGATTTTCCACAAATTTGAAGAGTTGATTTTTTGTTATAATCAATTTCAGTGGTAATAATTACTAATAGTAGTAGATTATTCTTATTGAACTTGGCTCTGTACACTTAGGAAGAAATTCCTGAGAGCAAACTAGCCAGTCATACAAAGACTTTTCTGTGCACTTAATGAGGTTTTTACTTGTAGTATAGTAGCTTGATAATAACTATGTTATAGGAAATTAGTACAATGAATAAAAATAAGACAAATTGATTTCTTATTTTAGAAAATTTATATTCAATTTTAATCTAATGGAATGTTAAAACCTTATTTATTGAAGGAAAGTTATTGTAACAAATTTTTTTTTTTTTGACTAATGAAGGATTTAAAACAAAAAAAATAATATGTACAACAAAGTATAGTTAAAAATTACACATACCAGATTATAATTATTAATATTAAACTTAATTATTTGTTGATAACACAATATATACAATGCAAACTTATTTCTAATTTGTAAATTTTAAATATATTATGATGAACCTTAATATATTGGCTAATTTTTAATCTGAGTTCAGATATTAATTAGAATTTTTTAAAATAAATATTTTATCTTTTTATTTTAAACAGAGGATTCAACTTTTTTTGATTTTTAAAATAAAGTTTTTTTTTAAAGAAAACTATTTTACTAAAATAATTTAAAATATGAATTGAATTTTTTTTCTACAGTACAGGCTTTTTCATACCTGCACTTATATATATAATATATAGGGGTTTGAATTCAGATTTTCACATGACCCTCAACCATCCATGCTATTTCATGCTGTTGATTTACTTAGTCACACACATGTCAAAAAGATAAAATAATTTAAATAAAATAACTTGAAGTAAATTTCTCTATACCTAAATTTTAGTGTCTCTATATCTATATATTTGTGGAATTTCCTTCTATTGTATAAAATCTTACTTTGTAACATTTAGCTGGATGATAATTTTTTAATTTTAATGTAAAACATTCAACTAATCTGCTACCCCTACCTGTAATTATATGACATAAACATGAAATAGATCTTTTTATTTATTTCTCTCTCTCTCTTTATTCATATATATATATTAATGTATAAATGCTTATGAATAAGCATAAGCATATGCATGAGACAGAGTAAATATTAGCTTGTCAATATTTTACAATTCAAAAAATATTTAGATGTTCAAGCCAGGTAGTTTTTTAGTTTTATATTTAAAATTATTTAACTGAAGTATTGACAGAATTTGTATAATGTAATACAAATTTTAAATTTAAATTATTTTACCTTCTCTTAACACTCTTTTATAACAAGTTTATAAAAATGAATAATGTTTAAAAATTGGTTCTACTAATCTTTTAGTAATCTTTTTTTTTTTTTTGCCATAGGAATCACCATTGTTTTTTTCCATTTATTTTTAATAAATTAAAAATTATCCTCAATTATGTTTTTTTTTTTTTAAAGATTATATAAAATGTAATTTAAAAAATAAGTTATTTAAAATCTAAAATATAATTTATAAAAAAATTTAATAAGTAAAAGATAATAGATAAAAAAAAAGTGGTCTTCCAAATAATGAAAATATTTTGACAAGAACAATGAGCTGACATCATATAACTATTTTAATCAATAAATTCATTTAAAAAGCTATGATTTTGAAATTAAATGTTAATAGAAACATTAAATATTTACAGAAAAACAAATATTTAATAATTTTACAAAAAGATAAACAAAAGAAGAAATTAGATTATAAATTTATTTACAACATAATAAAGAGATTTTTGGACATACACAGTGCAATACTGGTTCCTTTAAAAAGGCCTTACTTTCCATTTATTTTAAAAAATTTCTCTGAAAGTTAATGAGATCTAAAGTGTATAATTGGAATTAAAAACTGATTATTTCTTAATGAAAAAAATATTTTATAGCATTTATTTTTAATAATTTTTTTCCCATGAACAAAAGGGAAAATAACTACAGCAACATTTAGTGGATACACAATGGCATGGTAAATTCCAAGAAAATATTAATAGTAATAAGAATATACATAATTTATTTTAATATATACTCATCCTTTTTTTAATAATCCTAAGGATTATTTGGGCCAGAATTCAAAAAATTCAATTTGCATCTTTGACTGTCCATTGAGTATTATATCAATGCATTATTATATTTGTAATATTATAGCTTTCACAGCTGAGATAATATTTAAGTGATAGAGAAAACATGATCTAATGAATCTGGAAGAAAAGAAGAAAGTACTCATTCATCTCCCAGCAATTGATAATGAGATTTCAAATGTGCATATGCATTGAATCTTGTGGTACGAGTATCTTAAACTAATATATTTAAAGCTACAATAAGCTGATATAAAATGTCAAGAATAGGAACTAGTTACAAAGAGATAACATTTTAATGTAAAGTGCTGTACATACCCAGAAGACCATGAAAGCAAACTGCATAAAGATTTTGCATTGAATTATTAAAATTAAAAATTTGAACAACTGAATATTTGTAAATGAAATAAGAAAATTATTAAAGAAATTAAAAACATAAATAATTATAACAATTGAAACATAATAAACAATCCTCTATAAAAAAAGACAACTAAGAATTAATAAAAGTAATAAAATAGAATAACATGATTTGATAATGAATTAAAATGTTAAGTCAGATAAGATAATATAAATTGTTCAAATATATTCATATATATAAGTGGATGATATAAGACTAGTATTGATGTGCCAATAATCAGAGCAAAGTTAAGCAATAAGATTATACAATTTACTGAAGAGAGAAATATTAAAAGTCACATTTTCAGAAACACATAAAAAAAATGTGTGCGGGCACATCAAAAGTTATTGTTAATTTTGTACTCAAATCATGAACTATGATTATTATAGAATTAAATGTTTAAAATGTGCATACAAATATATAAAAAAAACTTATTCAAAATCAATTATTTTTATTTTATTTTAAAAATTATGTAAAAATTGTTTTACATTTTAAGGTTTCAAACTTCAGTTTTTATAAAACTTAAAATATTGCTTAAAGATAAAAAAAAGATAATTTCAATCAAGCAATTTTTTTGTATTATTGTTAATTAAATGAATGACTATCCAGAGACTGATCAAAAGGCAAATACCAATTATATCAAATAAAGATGCGACTTGGTTTTCAATTAAGAAAGAGAATTGCATATAGGAGATAATTTATGTGTGTAAAAGATAAGAAACAACACCAGTGGATTATTTTTCTGTTATTGATTTTTTATTTTCCTACTGTAGTTATAATTGAAGCAGCCAAAAGTGAAATTCAGTCATTAGCTACCCATGTTTAAATAGATCAGAAATAAAATTCCACCAAGAATTAGCCAGAGTTTCTTCAAAAAATAAAGTAAGCTTTGAGTTTACTTGGCGAAAGTAAGAAATACCAGCATTGAAAAACTATGTTACCATTACTGTTTTTTAATTAGCACTATAAGGAGATTATTCATTACTAGTTTGAATTATAAATTTGTTTCCTAACTGCTACATATTTGAGGCATTGATATTCTCTGGAAGTGTAGTCACTGAAAAGAAATAGATTTAGTCATAAAAATGTTTTATAATTTGGTTTTTATTTATATTATGAGATAAAATGAGTCCCTGAGATGATAGGCCAAAAAGCTATAAAAAATAAAAATCAGTCAACAGATTAAAATAAAAATATCACCATAATTAAATTTGAAATAAAATCCAGCAAAGCTATAAAAATTGAAGGATAGTTGTGGAAAATCCAAGATTTAGAAGAGAATTTCTAATTAGAAATAATAACCTGCTAAAAAAAATAAGCATATGTTACTCAAATTTGATTGTGAACAGTAAAGCAAAATTAAATAGGAATAAAAAAACAGTAATATAAAACTAAATAAAAGTGAAAATATAAGAGGTAATAATGGTAAGATTTCATAGAAATTTAGTAAAGCTTTAACTTTAATTATATATAATTAATTCAAATATTTCAAAGCCTACAATATAATTAGTAATAGATAAATTAATTTATAAATATTTTACAATTAATACTTTTTATTCTTTTTTAAATTCTTTATAAAATCTCCCTTTTTACTTATATATTTTTATATATACAGTAATTTATTTTATCATGAGATATTGAATAATTAAAATAAATCAATGATATAGTATGAAATATATTTATATAATAGCAATAATATATATATAAGAATAATCATATACAAAAAAGCTCTTTTCAACAAATATTAATTTTTGCCCTTTTCAATGTGCTTTACCTAATTTACAATTATGTGATGTGATGCACTGTGGCTTCTCCTTAAACAAAGTCAGGAATCTCTCAGCAACAATGCCCAGATAAACTTGTTATACCACTTTATCTTCCATTCCCCACTCTAAATTTTTTCATATTCTGCTCCATCCCATTTCCACAACATAATCTTGTTAACTCTATAGCCTTTATATCTAAATCCCCCTTATCTTTTCCCAAACCCAACATAAAAACCAATAATCCACTTTTTATATAATCACTTTTTTCATATTTATTCTTCCATAACTTCATTATTTGTACCCTTTCTGTTTTCAAGCATTTACATTCAATTAACAAATGCCTAATATTTTCTATTTCTTCCTTACACAACTTACTGACTAAATCACCCATATTTTTCCATTTACATGTATATTCTTTTGTTGCTAAAGATCCCATTCTAGCCTTAATAAACTACTTTCCTTACTATTATCATATATTAACTCGCACCTAATATTCTGTTTACTTCTATATATATTTAAACTCTTTTTACTCTCCATATTAGTTCTCCATCTCTCTAACTCCCTATTCTTTATTAATAAATATATTCTTTTATCCCATTCCTTACCACTATAACCCTCAACAATCCTCCTAAAACAATCATCCCATCTTTTGTACAAATATACTGATATAAATTCTTTGTCCAAATCTTTTGAATACTGCATTACCTTTCTCACCCATCTTGTTGCCTGCCTTTTACTCGTAACCCAATTAAATACTATTTTGGCTATTCTTTTATTATCCATAAACTGCAATCTATCAAACATTTTCATTTTACTTTTTGCATCTCTCATATAAAAACTTGACCATCCCATTTCTCATAGAATTACCTCCCTTGCTGTCCATACATCTGCTTTGTGTATATTTCAAATCTCTCTATCACTAACAAAATTGATTAATTCATTAAATTGCTATTTTAAAATTAAAAAATAGTAATGTAACCACTCTTTATTCAGTTCTCAACTTGACTGCATACTCCCTAGTTTATTTACATGTGTAATTATGGGTCATTTAATGCACAGAAAAAATTCTATGATTCCCAATTAGTGTTGGACCACAAGTAACTTATTATAATAAAGCAATTGTTTAAGGAGTACTATAAATAGATAAATCAATTCTTCAAATCCAGAAAAAAAAGGGACAGCTGAGCTATAGAAATATTTTTACTCTCAAAACAAGTAAAGCTGATTAATGCTAGCAAGTATTATCTTTATGGTTAGTCAAGCTGACTGAATAACAGTGTTTTTACAGAAAGTTGTATTTAAAAACTACATGATGTTTATTAATAATGATGAGTGGTTCCAGCAATAGTTTAGATATTGATCAGTATTGTGCTGGAGGAATAAAAAATTGGTTGGAGCATCTTTGGTATTAATTCCTTGATATAACAGTTAGTCATCTAATCCAACATGGCTGGTTTTGGCATAATTACTGGATAATCAATTTTATTATCAGCATTGCTGAGCTCATCCCTGTATTGGTTCATGCATTGGAGAAATAAAAAATTGGCTAAGAGCATATTTAGTATTAATACATTGATATAGCAGTTAGTCATCTAATCCCTCATAGCTGACTCAGTTTTGGCACAATCACTGGATAGTCAACTTTAGTATCAGCATTGCTGTACTCACCTTTGTATTGGTTCATGTATTGGAAAAATAAGAAATTGATTATGAGCAACTTTAATATTAATTCCTTGATATAGCAATTAGTTGTCTAATACAAAATGGCTGGCTCTCTTTTGGCATGATCAGTAGATGATCAACTTTAATATCAGCATTGGTTCGTCTGGTACAATATATATATATATTAAATGTAATATTTCATTTTAGTGCATATTCCAGTTAGATACCAGAGGCAGTTGTCTCACTACTTCGCCTACGAGACACATCCTGAAAACACTTAGGTTTAGTTAAATATATTTAAATCAATCGGTTAGATTTCATTTAAATCAGGAATAAAATAAATTAGTTTAATACATGTACAAAATAAATATTTATTTAAAAAATAGTGATAGCTATGTAAATATTTCTTTAATAAAAGCATTCTTCCTGTAGTTATGATCGTAAATTAGAGAAAAAATCTAGTTTAACAATAATAATAATAAATTTTGGCTGAACGTTTTCGAGGAACCATGCCTCATATTCATAGCCTTCTTGAAAAATGTGATAAATATATGTAAATAAGGAGAAAATAAAACCACATGTAGTTATGATCGTTATTTTGTAATCATTAGCGACCAATTCATTCATGTATTTTATGTAGCAAAGAAGAAGTCAATAGATATTTGTTTAAAGATTGAAATTTTATCGATAATAGTTGCATTTGTATACATTATTTTGCTAAATTTGCACTTCACAATACAATAAGATATATATTAATCTCCTTATTGGATTTTTGATTTCATATATCAGTTTACTGCATCTGTGAAATGGAATTTATTTTTTCTAATACTGTGTAAATCCTGATAAGCTGCTATAACTTTGCTCTGAGAGCAGGAATTGAATCCACAGAGCTCATTAATCAATCTTCCCTCACCACATCGCTTTTTCTGATCTTCACAAAAGAAAAAAAAATTGTTCTTCAGAAATTGAAAGTACTGTTTTTTTCCTTCGTATTATTTAATGAAAGTAAAATCACCTTTCATTTGCCGTAGGGTAGAGAACTTAACGTCCATTCATACGTTATTATTTTCTGTAGCAAGGTTTAATAGTAATCTTTTAACTGCTATTAAATGTTAATTATCGAAATTATTACAATTATAATATCTTAAATTATTATTTACTGAGATTACATTTTAGTAATATCTTTTTCAAAGATGGCTTTTTGAAAGTAATATTTTGGAAGAAAAAAAAGGAAGAGATTAAAATTACCGCAACAATTTCATGGCCATTTGAAATTGATGTGAACTTTTTGAAGGACAAAGAAATCATCAGAATTGTGGGATAGCATTTGTTTTAATAGGAATGAAATAGCATTTCTTTAACTTTCAAAAAAAAAAAGTCCGTTAATTTTTTTTTTAAGGTCAATAATTTCTTACAACAGTATAATGGAGCTATTATCAAATATTATAACAACTTTAGAATTTTAATAATAATGTTTATTTCTGTTAATTAAAAACACAACAACAAAAACTTAATTTTAAATTGAAAATGAATGTTAGGAAAATTAAAGGAATTTGATATTTAATATTACCCATATCTCAGTGACGAATCATTGACCACGGCTAATTACGTGACAAATGACGTGTAAGATATCTAAATAAATATTATAATACCATTAAGAGAAAATTCTTTATATTGCTTTTCAAAATTATTAATTTCAAATAAATGTTATTTATTTTTATCTTTTGGTAAAAAAAATAGGAATAAATGCTAAATTTAGTAACTTTTAATATTTCAAATTAATGGATTATGTCCTGTACATGTGGGGTTCAGATTGACCTTGGGTCACATGGGGGTGGAAGAATCTTGGCCTTCGGGGGGGTTTGCCCCCCCACATTTTTTATTGGGGGGGGGGTTGGAGGGTTGGGGGGGGTGGTTGGTTGGGGTTAATGATTTTTTTTGGGGGGGGGGGGGATATATATATTATGATTGTAAATTATAATATTGGTTATAGTTATCTGTGCTTATACATAATTAATGATTTATGATCGTATCAGCAAAATCTAGAAGGAAAGTTTAAAACGGATATAAATATAATGCATGTCAAATGATATTGTCTATATTAGTGATATATGCATATATAGTATTTTTTTGCTATATGTATTGTAATAAAATTATATTTGTACAATAATTATTAAACTTATGAGTATATAATTTAAACTATTAATTCATTTTCTATTTAGCTAGCAATGAAAATATTTTTTTTAAAAAAATGTTATTATAGTGATTACTGTAAAATAAACAATGAAACACCAGAACTAAAGCCTTTAAGCTTTACTGTTTATTTAGCTAGAATCAGCAATTATGGTAATATTTAAAAAAAATATTTTTCCACTGACTGCTAAATAGAAAGAGCATTAATGCTTTAAATAGTATCAGTACAAGTTTAATAGATAATTCATACATAAATGTAATTTGATTACGTTATGTAAAATTAACAAGAAGCAGAGAATTGCTTCTAGCCTTGCTTGCGTACTTACTTATATATATATAAACTACATCATTGGCGATATGTATCATATATTTCACATTTTAAATAATAATAAAAATTCTGTTTGCTTTGCATTCATGTAAGTGTAGTGTTTGTTTATAATAAATATTCCATTTAATAAGAGTAAGTATACCATTTTTGATATTTTTATATCAAAAGTAGATTCTGTTTGGCTTTTAATATGAGTAATGATGATGAGAAGGCATACCAACTGATAATAGATTTCGTCAAAACTAAATGCCTTTAGCTTTTGTCTATTTTTATTTATTTGTAATTTAGATTATGATTTATGATCATTAAAGAGTCACTTGCAAATCACTACAACCAGTCTAAGACATTGCTAACTAAACAAAAAGCACATTAATGATGAATATTCTATATATTTGAAATAAAAATATTTTTGCTCAAATAAAGTAATCTACCTTCAACATGCACTGTTTGATCATGTTACTAACTCTCTGATGCTATAGTGAGTATGCAAGATACTATAACAATGGTGAGCTAGTATCATGATTAAATAGCACGTGTTGAAGGCTGATTACCTGTGCTTTAAATTATATTGTTATTAAATTGATATCTCAATATTCTAAAAAAAACAACAACCAAAAAACTAATGAAAACAGTCCAATATTTTCAATAAATAATGCATGTTTCATCAAAATAACCTCCAATTTATATGTTAGGCTAGATAAAGCACAAGTGTACTTTTACACAAAATATACTTTTATTTGTAAGACAGGAGTATGTTTTGACATATTTTTATCTCCCCAATATATACCCACAAATACAAAAACTGTATTAAGAGCAAAGCTTTATTAATAATAAAAATACTTTAGAGGTTAGCATACTTTTGACAGATAATTGTCATAAATGTAGCAATGCTTGTAACTGAGGTGGGGAAATAAAACCTTGTTTAAAAGCTAAAAAAATAGCATATTATTTGCCCAGAACATTAATTAGTTAGAACAAGCCATTTTTTGAAATGGGGAATGCAGGATTCTTTCCTATTGATGGCATAATTGTTCTTGGAATGTGCCAAGCCTTCTTGACCTTTTGCTTGTACCTTATAGCATTCTGAGCAAACAATGTTGAAACGTGGGCTTGAATCGATATCCAGAATTAGTGAAATTCTAAACCCCCCCCCCAAAAAAAAAAACAGATTTAGTGTTCAAATGTATTTTTTTTTGGCTAAACATGTATTTATGCTGAGGCACTAGACAGGTTGACCTTAGACTGTCCATAGTAAACAGATAGGCTGAAGAATACTCACATTTAATTTTATATACAATTTGAGAATGAAGATCCAGTGGTAGTCTATATTTTAAATTATTGATTAACTGGTACAAAGGGGGAAAGGGCAGAGTCCAACTCAGTGGATAGGAGTAATAATTTTAGAAATCAAATGAGTGACTTTGGGTATATAGGGAAGATATAGCCAAGGTTTATCATTGGTTTTTGGGGGTAGGTGTCATATTTGATAATAAAAATTCTTGACAGTTTGAATGAGAGATGAAAACTTAAATCCAATATTGTGCAGATCGGATATGTATGTATCATTATTGTTTTTATGGGCTGATTCACATTTACAAAGATACTACTGTATGGAGAGTTTTGCCTGTTTAATAAAAATGTCTTAAGCCCCTGAAAGTTTGTATGCTGTTGGTGTAACAGATTTCAGGTGTACGAAACTGCATATGTGGAGAGGTTTGATGAGCATTTTGTAGCTGAATGAGCATATCTCATTAAATATACAAATTGAAACATTTGATGCTGTTATTAATTTTTATTTCCAGAGTGTAAATGAGAATGTCATCAATGTATCATAGATACAATAATGCAGGGTTCAACATAAGGTAGTTCTTTGAATTTGAGGTAATTTTTAAGGTAGTTCTTTGAATTTGAGGTAATTCTTTGAATTTGTTGAGAAAAATGCTGGAAATGAACCCAATTATGGGAAGACCCATAAACCACCCCTCTTTCATTTTATATGTTGTTGAAAGTTACAAGTATTACTACATTTATGACAATTATTTGTTGAAAGCATGCTAAGCACTACTGTATTTTTATTGTTAATAAAGCCTTGCTAATAATACAGTTTTTGTATTTGTAAATGTATTACATTTACGGAGATAAAGCATTCATAAAATTTTACTTCCTAATATATATATATTACTGCTAGAATTACATTTTTTAAGAGACATTAATCTGGTGAAAGTTTTAAACTTGGAGAATTGGTTCTATTCTCATCATTCTAGACGAAAGTGCTTTATATGAGGTAATTCAATTAGTAAAAAAATCCTTTTTTTTATTTTTATATATCTATAACCATTAAAACCAGTTAACACTTAGATAATCCCAATATTAATAACAATCAATAATTTCAAACTGTTGTCAAGGCACCAACATGTATGTAAATGATATATAATTACAATACTGGATAAATGTAACAGTCATATGATGATTTTTCAATATTTTTAATAAACAACTGAAATACCCTCTAGTTGTTATGTTCAATAATTTTTTTACAATAAGAAAATGGTTGTTTTTCACTGTACTTCAAAATTTTATATGTAATGTTAAACTTAACAACCAAAGGAGCAAATATTAAATCTGCAAATACATTTAATGCAGAGTGACTTAAAATAATTTAAATTTATAGAACAAATTTCCACTGATTTTAGATTCTTCAAATAAATAAATAAATAAATGTCAAAATATATAAATGATAAATATTTACAAAATAACTTTATATAGAAAATCTTGAAGTATAGAAAGAGTTATTTTCTTACTGTAAAAGTAAGTGAATGTGATAGTTATAGGATATTTAATTATTTATTAATATTTGGAAATCATTATATATATATTGTAACAGAAACAGACACAAGCAAAAGAAGTAGAATATACAAGCAAATGATATGAGACTAGTAGTTGATTAAGTAAGACTCACTCTATACACAAACACTTATTTGCCTCTAGTTTCATGCATTCCAAATATCATACACTAGAGAGCACATTCTCAGAACTATGGTGAAAGTTCTTTCTACATGTCATATGTATGACATTAATTATATGAATTCATTAACATGTGTGGTATAAAGTAAAAGTATTGTAGCAATACAATAATTAAGTATAGGCAATTTATGTTTTTATGAAATATTAAGGTATTTTATTCTATACTTGCTTCAATATAGACATAAAATAACAGTCAACCACTTACTAATAATGAAATTATTTATTAAAAAAAAAAAATTAGTAGTATCTTCTTTAGAGATTTCTTTCTTGAATACTTTTCAAACTGGAAATAACAATAAAAGTTCATCTTTCCTTTTCTACAACTTTATATTCTAATTTCTCTCATGTGGAAAAGAAATTACTATTATTGATTTCTGTAGAATTTGGTTTCATCCATTTTGGTATTCATATTGTTCATCTTTTTATTAATTCATATTTAAAATTTCTATAATGCTGTCATCATTTGTGAATAAAATACAATATTTTCTTTCAAAAACTCAGACTTAGTTTTCATTCTTTATTTAATGAGAGTAATCTTTTATAGTTCATTATCTCTTTATTTATTTGTCTAGAATATTAAAGAAAAATATGTAAAGTTAATTTTTTTTATTATCTAAACTATCTTACCATTTGTCTTGACATCACTACTTCTTCCTTTGAATATCTTTATTCTTTTTAGTATTATCCAACAAGCAATGAATGCAATGATGCTTAGTATTAACATTTTATTTTTGCATAGAGTAACACTATTAGCAACTTATCTATAAAGTTTTAGCAGTTTCAAATAGTTGATAAGAAAGATACTGGGTATTATACTGAAGGTAAGAGAACTGACATGTTATTTGCTTGTCTAGGGTTCCATATGATGTAAGAATTCAAATATAAATGGTATTTTTATCACTTTTAATAAATTAAAGTAGTTACAAATTTGCACTTCTTGTATATTTTTAACTTAATAGATAATTTGTTTTATGTCTTCCTGTGTTTGAGTAAGAGTGAGCGAGTGAGAGAGAGAAAAAATATAATTTCAACATTTTCGACCTCATTTATATATAAAAGCTTTCGTTGTCTATGCACATTTTTTTAGGTCATCTCCATAACAAATTTAAAGATTATTTGTTTTGAAACAAAGGGAAAATTAACTTGTGCATATTTAATATCTTTCTTCATTATTTCAATTACATATATATATGTATGAGTAAATGAGTACACACACCTTGGTTTTCAAAAGTATCTCAATGTAACTTTGGCTTTGCCAATATAATAGTTACAATATATATATATTGCAATGGAGAGAGTCTTTAAGGTTTGGGGAAGTTGAGAAAGTATAAATATTAACCTCTCACACAACACTCTCTTTTGAATTTGATGATGATGAAATCTATATTTAATTATTGTATAAGTACTCGAAGCACAAGCTATGTTTTATAATCATTATCACTTTTGGGAGAATCAGCCTTAAAATCACCATATATTGGTAATTTCATTTTGAGATTCATGGCCATAAACAGTTTTAGGATGCCATCTTCCCTTACAGAAGAGCTACCTATACATACAACTAAGTAATGACTACTTTCAACTTTATAATCCCTTTTACTTCACCATTAATATTCCAAGCAATAGTGCAGTTCAAAGTTCAAATGATGGGTTGGTGAGATGAATAAAAAAAAAATTATGGATAAGATAATGTTGGAAGTCAAACAAATAACAGGAATAATGTAAATTTAGCAAAAAAAAAAAAATCAAAAAAGATGCACAATAATAAATTAATCAAATTTAGCAAAAAAAAAAAAAATCAAAAAAGATGCACAATAATAAATTAATCATTACATAGAATAATGTCACTTTTTCATGTAATGCATAAAATAACTTAAATAAATAAATATAAATGTACAACTAATAAAATAATATTTGTCTAAATCGCATGTTGTTATTAAATTAGTAATAAATTGAAAGGTTGCTAGTAGGCGCATGTGAAAGACTAGCAACCTTTCAATTTATAACTAATAAAATATAAAATATCAATTAATGATTGTTACTCGTATTAACCAAATAACATTATTGACTTTCAAAGTTTTGTTTAACACCATGGTATTTTTTTTAGTTATGCAAGGTTTTCTTTTGCAAATTAATGCTTATAGCATTTTACAAAGAAAGCTTTAAATGCACCCCATGATAAAGTAATCTTCAAATGTTTGCTTAATTATTATTTGTCTATTTTCTCTCTCTTTTGCCTCACCAGTAAATTAGTGTAGAGTTATTTTATGTGTTAAATAAATGCTGTGTGAGACTCTGAGACAGAGTGTGAGTGAGTCATGGGATATTTCAAGTGCTGGGTGATGGGCTTGTCATCCAAAGCATGCTGACTATATAACTATGGTTGTCTGGCACTTGAGGGTGATCCTCAGAACAAACAAAATGCTTTGGATGGCAGGGGTTTGAATCCAATAGTCAAGGAGGGTCACGGTCTCAAAAATGTGATCGTGTTATGCTTCACATAGTTCAATCTAATCGTGGGTATCATTGATGGCTCTGCTATCAATGGTATTCTCCCCTTTGCTTGAAGGGCT
Organism: Epiperipatus broadwayi; assembly: GCA_028023455.1. Taxonomy (NCBI): domain Eukaryota; kingdom Metazoa; phylum Onychophora; class Udeonychophora; order Euonychophora; family Peripatidae; genus Epiperipatus; species Epiperipatus broadwayi. Next base: position 585,595 of record JAQFVV010006309.1, read on the forward strand.
GGTCCATCCATTCATGTGTTTTTTTTAAATTATTATAAAAAAGGGGATTTAAACCCAATTAAATAATATCTCTTTTAAATTTGACCCAGTTCAATATATATATATATATATTACTGTAGATAGATCTATTAATACTCTTTATAAAAGTAGCAGAGGTATTTGTTATACATTTCTCTTTGTAATTCCAAATCCTAAGAAATGTTATTTCCTTGACAATAACATAGAATTGAATAGGAAATAGAATGCACTTCTAACTGGCATAAGACTTTTAATTATATTTTCTTTGTCCAGAGATACATAGAGATCATTGCTTGGACATTTAAAAAAAATTTATTCCAAGTTGTAAGATAAACTCAACAAGACAGATTTTGTATTTAATATATTGATGCTAATTACAAATTCTAATATTAGAAATTATCTCTTATTTTTAATTCTTGTATCCAGTGTTTATTATTATTACTATTATTATTTATATCATGTGCTATCCACCACATGCAAAACAAATTGAAACATTGCTGTTTTTATAAATTAATAATTATCAGCTGATAGTACAAATTGTATACAGCTTGGTTTAATTAACATTAAGATTTACATTTACAAACCAAAATAATAATATTATAAATATATTATATTTTTATAATTAAAGAATTATTTAAATTTTTTGTACAAAGATATTTACAAACATATTTGTTTGAATCAATCCAAACCAAACATAAAACAAATTCAAAATGGCATAACTGAAACAATACATTTCAATAGAATTTAATTTCTCATTCATGAGATATGTTCAATTAAATTAATGTGGCATAATTTATAATAAGTTTTAAATAAAGGCACAGACATTCTGAGTCTCTTTGATTTTGTCTGTGCTTTGTACACAGTTAAGATAATAATAATATTGTACATTAATATTATAATGAGGATAATTAGGGAAATGGTTGTTAATCTGTGCATATACTTTGTGACTTTTATCTTAATTCTAAAGCCCTTTAGATCTACAAATTAATATAATGTACATTCCCAATGATAATGAGGATGATTACCTTCATCGAAAGAAGTTAAGCACATCATGCTTAATTAACTATTAAAGTTTTGCTCTATACATCCTGCGTAATTTGCATCAAAATTTATAACTACAATAATGGAATTTGCAATGGATTCCTTTCCAAAGATTGGTGATGAACATACTGAAGGCCTTTATTAGTTTATGAGCCTATTTTTGATATGTTGGTCCAATGATAGTAACATTTCCTGCTCATCAACATTCATTTGGATATGTAGACCTGCCATAATTATACTTACATCACTATATATTGATTATTCACTGCTGTTTAAAAGGTCTCCCTGGGAAATTATAAATTTGTTTGAACTAATACAATTAACCAAGGTTCATTAGGACATCATGTTACTAATATCCATAAACCTAGGTTCAAACCTTTATTCTTTAATTGATAACAATTCCATTCAGCACTAAGCAAAAACTTGCAGTACCTTAGGTGCAAACACAATATTGCAAAACTTGACTATTTAGCTTAAATCTCTTACTGAATCGATGAAATGTAAGAGTAGGAATTGAGACCAAAGGCTAAATTTTAAAATTAATAATTTATTTCAGACAATAACAAAAAATAAAAAATACATATAAATGTGATAATACTCTACTTATTTATTCTAGAAATATAAGATCTTCCAGTAGGCACTTATTATAGCTTTTGATAATTTTATGGGATCTTTAATTTCTCACTACTTTAAACTCAAATTAGACATATTTCCCCCTTCCCTACACATGCTGTATCAATATTTATTATGAGATTTTATAAAAAATATATACATTTTACATTTAATTCTAAAGAAATATACAAAGTATATGATCTCTTCCAAAGCAAACAATAAATCTAAAATCTAATAATGCAATATAATGATAATAATCATGATTAAATAAACATTGATTTATAATCTAATTTATTGTGTCATATGTGATATGTTGGAAACATAATGGAGGAAATTAATCGTAGAATTAAACTTGGTTGGAGTGCTTTTGGTAGAAATAACTTGATACTAAAAGGAAATATGCCTATGTGTTTGAAAAGGATGGTTTTTAACAAATGTGTTTTACCAGTTCTTACTTATGGATCTGAGACTTGGACACTTAATAGAAGAGCAATTCAGAGACTTCAGACCACTCAAAGGAGCATGGAGAGATGTATGTTGGGAGTAACAAGAAGAGATCGAAAATGCAATGTATGGGTAAGACAACAAACAGGTGTTACTGACCTTATTGAAAAAATTAAAAGATTGAAATGGAGTTGGGCTGAACATATTGCTAGAAGAGATGATAATAGATGGACAATTGAAATTTTAAACTGGATTCCAAGAGATTGTAAAAGACCCAGAAAGAGACCACATGTGAGATGGATGGATGAAATAAGAAAATGTGCAGGGGTGTTGTGGAGAAGAGAAGCTAAAGATCGGAGAAGATGGATTAAACTTGGAGAGACCTTCATCCTGCAGTGGATTGATAATGGTTGATGATGATGATGATGATGATGTGATATGTAAATATATAAAATCAAGATTCCTCCTTTTTCTTTTTAAAACTTGTTTATTCAAACTATAATTTTATTTTTACTCCATACAGTGTTTCAACTACATTCTGTAGTCATTATCAAGTTTCCAGCCATAGGACATTTTGGAAAGGGCATCAGATGGTATATAGGCCACAGGATGACCTTTTGTGAGAAGTTAGCCTTCCTGCCAGCATCTACTCCGACATTCTAGCTTCCCTTTGCAAAAGCTGGAAACTTGATAATGACTACAGAATATAGTTGAAACACTGTATGGAGTAAAAATAAAATTATAGTTTGAATAAACAAGTTTTAAAAAGAAAAAGGAGGAATCTTGATTGTATATATTTACTATCATGGAGCTATAATTTAAAAAGAAAAAGAAGTGAAAAGTTGTGTATATAATTATATGTAATATGTATTCAAATAGCCTAACCAAGTTTTTAAATTAGTGTAAGCATTTATGATATATATATATGATTTGAGAAAGAGGACGCTCTGAGGAAGGTACTTGATATTGTACTGAAACGTCAGCATTTAGCTTTTTCACTACACGGAATATCCCGCAAATAGTAATAATAATATGACATATATATATTAGACAATCCTAGTATAGGTTGTTTACAATTTATTAGTTCCATTTTCAAGTTTCAAATCAATATTTCTGATTTGTTATTAACAGTAAATTTCTTATCAACCATCTTTTTTTTCAAAGGCTGATCATGAATATTAAACTATCTCACTAATCACTTAGTGCTGATCAGCAATGGTATGATCTTTCTTTTATCACTATATAATTACACAGGTTGGCTCATTATTTGATGGAATTTTGGAGGTAATCAGCAATTGTCATACATATCTCTGGGCAAAAAAAAACATATCTTTAATTGATGGGCATTAGTCCATTTTCTTTTTATACTAGAGCTGGATATTGTATTTTTTTCTTGTTATAGTACTACATAGAAGGGAAGAGATAAACACATTTAACAAGTGCATTATCCTTTCATACTAAGAAAGCATGAACCACTAGTGCATTTGGTCATTTTATAACTTTTTTTTTTTACAATTCTGAAAGTATTATTCTTCAATCAGCAAATATAGCTTGCTGCATTTGACTTCATTATGAAAGATTGCAGTTAATAATGCATTGTTCAATTAAATTTCCCTTTACTATTTAACAATATGCTCTGAGTTCCTGCATTAACTTTCACTAGACAAGCACGTTCTAATTAATTTAACTATCTCTGATATTTTATAACTTTATTATCATTGATTTTCAGAAAATGCTTTTCAAAAAATATATTTTCCCCTATTCTCAGGTTGTTCACCTCCAAAATTAACTTATCTTTTTTAATTAATCAATTATGCTTTTTTTAAAAAAAATGTGAGGGGTGGGGAGAGTGGAAGAGAGAGAGCGAGGGAAAGAGAAAAGAAAAAAATTTCTTTAAGAATCTGAATTTGTTTTTTTTGAAAACACCATATTTAATATAAACTTAATACCTTAATAGCTTTCTATTAATATTTAATTTTAGTAACTCAAATTTGATTTTTTTAAAAAATAAGCAATTTTCAATCCTTTTTCTTTTCTTTTTAATGCAATTAGAATATTTTTTAAACGAAAATAAATAAAATAGCTAAAAAAGAACACATTAACATATCTTAGCACTGTGACATGAATTAAAGACTTTCTTTACCTTAGGTTAAACACTTTTAGTTTTAATCTGCAGCTACTTACAGTGGGCTACAATTATTATATATATAAGGGAAGAAGCATTCATGTATTGGATGGAATGAGTGCTTTCGTAGAAAAATTCACGAAAACTTTCAAAAGCTTTAATTAAAATTCAATTTAAAAAATTCACTTTCAACTTTTTTACCAACAGTTGAATTGCTTTTATATACATAAAGAATGAATGTGATTAACACATTCTCATTCATTATAAAAAAGTTCAAACAATGCTAAGATCTAATTTACAGTTAAAACTTTTAATGGTACTTTAGTATTATTCAACCGATGATGTATTACACTTACCGATTTTCCTTTTGGTAGATGTCATTGATGCTAACATGACAGCTTTGTCATAGCAACCAAGACACTGGCATGATTAATCCATGGGAGAGTCAATTTTTGGAATTTTTTGACCTGCAAGATTTAAAAATCAGAGAGAGCTTTGGGAAATTTTGCCATTTGTCTGTCTTTTGTGATTTTGCTACCCATGGCAACACACTGATTTTTTCATTGAGATCTTGCATTATATTGAGAATATTACCGTGATTTTGGAACACATATCCCAATTCAGTCCACCGCAGTGAACGCTATTTGTAAGTAATTTTCATTTTTGTTTCTAATAAATAATATCATTTCAATGTATATTATTTTGTAAATTCTTCTGCAATTATAAAAAGTATAATTAATTAATTTTATTTTTAATTTCTGAATTATAATACAGAAATTTTTTTTTATAATTAATTATATTATAATTAAATATATGTAAAAGTATGGCATTTTATAAATTATTGTTATTTTGACTAAATATAGAGTACTTTTTAAGTTATTCTCTAGGTTGCCATTAATAATGCCAGATTCGCATTAAATCAGGAAAAGTGTTCTTTATTTGTCTATTTATTTTAAATGCATTCTATTTTCTTTTTTTTTATTGTAAAATTTCGGTCAACATTGTTTCTACATGCTGAATTTTATAATTGAGCATGTATTGGCCTGTTCTCTGGACAGGCAAATATCGGAGCCCCCCGCCCCACAAATTCCAGTGCTACGTGCTGACTTTTCAAATTTTCAGACAAAAAATGAGACACATTGTAAACATAAAATTCAGAACGTAGAAACAAATTTATACTAGGAAAAGTATTCTTTATTTGTCTATTTATTTTAAATGCATGTACATTTTTAAAAAAAAATTTTTCCATTTTCTTTTTTTTTTAATTGTAAAATTTCTGTCAACATTGTTTCTACATGCTGAATTTTATAATTGAGCATGTACTATTAAGTTGTATATACTATTTTTATACATGTACATTTTTTTATTTTTTATTTTTTTCAGGACCAACAAACATGGTGGTGCTCATTATCTACCCGATGGTCATCTTTAACTGATCATCTTTAGTATTTTCCAACCAATGACGTATTACCCTTAAGGCATATCAATCTAATCTTGCGATCTTTAACATGCTGGTTCCACATGTTCTGCGGACAAATTGCATTTGTCCGCAAATCATCCACAAATCACTTGGAGATGTTATCTTAAAGATCGGAAGATCAGACTGATATGGCTTTGGGGTAATACATCATCAGTTGGAAAATACTAAAGAACCCTTTTAAGAATGTTAAAAGAATTTGGAAGATAAAAATATATTGATAATATATTCTCTGATTTACAGATAAGAGCATTTCAGATATTTTTAGATGTGTGTAATATATTGTACCAATATCGTAGTGGTACATGTATAATTTTTGGCTAAAAAATATTAAGATAAAATTATCATAAATAATGCAAGGGTTTCAAATTGAGAGAGTTATTTATAAAAATCTAAAGAGCTGGATTTAAAAGTGGTTTTAGTACAGTAGATCATATCCAGGTATTGAGGGAAGTCATAGAAAGGACAAATGAATATGAGTTGCCATTATGCTTTGGATTTGTAGATTATGAAAAGGCATTTGATTCTATAAACATTCCTTCAGTGATTAAAGCATTGGTTCATCAAGGTATAGATCCAGGATATTGTCATATTTTAAAGAATATTTATAAAAATGCAACAGCAACAATTAGATTACATAATACTACTGGGAAAGTCAACATTGAGAAGGGTGTAAGACAGGATTACTCTATATCTTCAAAACTTTTTACAGCAGTGCTACAAGAAGTATTTTGTGGATTAAAAAGGGAAGATAAATGAGTGAAAGTAAATGGAGATTATTTAAGTCATTTAGATTTTGCAGATGATGTAGTTGTTTTTGCAAATAATGCTTTAGAGCTGCAGGAAATGTTTCAGGAGTTATCAGATGAAAGTAGGACTAAAGATAAATGTTAAAAAGACTAAAGTAATGTTTAATGGATTTTCTCAAAGTATGAAAATTAAGATTGATTATGATGAGTTAGAAGAAGTTAACAGTTACAAATACCTTTGTCAGATTATTAATACAGATGGAAACATAATGGATAAAATTAATCATAGAATTAAACTTAGTTGGAGTACTTTTGGTAGAAATAACTAAAAGGAAATATGCCTACGTGTTTGAAAAGGAAAGTTTTTAATAAATGTGTTTTACCAGTTTTTACTTATGGATCTGAGACTTGGACACTTAATAGAAGAGTAATACAGAGACTTCAGACCACTTAAAGAAGTATGGAGAGATGCATGTTGGGAGTAACAAGAAGAGATTGAAAATGCAATATATGGGTAAGAGAACAAACAGGTGTTACTGACCTCATTGAAAAAATTAAAAGACTGAAGTGGAGTTGGGCTGGACATATTGCTAGAAGAAATGATAATAGATGAAATCTTAAACAGGATTTCAAGAGATTGTAAAAGACCCAGAAAGAGACCACATGTGAGATGGATGGATGAAATAAGAAAGTGTGCAGGGGTGATGTGGAGAAGATAAGCTAAAAATCAGAAGAGATGTATTGAACTTGGAGAGACCTTCATCCTGCAGTGGTTTGATAATGGTTGATGATGATGATGGAAGAGTTTTTAATCAAACAAAATGCAGGTTGCTTTAGAAACATAAAACTAAAAGTTTAAAAGGTTTGTTGTTAAAGGTTTTATAAAAGAAGTTTAAATAGTTTTTTTTGTGTGTTTTTTAAAAAAAGTAATTTGCTAAAAACAATTAATTCATAGTTTTATGGGGAAAATTAAAAGTAATTAATTTTTAAGTAATTAAAAAATATCTCTTTTAAGTTAAAGAAAAAAAAGAGAATCTCTTTCCTTTAAATGAGTTATTAGAATAAAATATATATGTGCAATCGTAAACACAAGGAATAGTATAAAAAAATGTGTGCAGGTTAATAGAATGAAATGAGAAAGATAAAAGTACTGTAATATATAATTTGCAATGGCTATGAATTAAAAACAACAAATTTGCACTGGCCACTAATTAAAAGATCTCCTACAACAGGATTAAAAGCTTATCTAAGGAATTTCAACAATAAATATAGCTGGCGGACATCAAAATGACAACAGGTCATCTTAATAAATAGTCCAGTTTTTTCATCAAACAGTAAATTCAGTTCAGTCAATTAATCAGATCAGTCTAGAATCAATCATGCATTGTTAATCATCATTGGAAACATACGACTTTGCTCCAGCCTTGGTCCAATGAAACAGCCAACCTGCCTGGAAAAAATGATGCCTGCCTAACAACTTGAAAATCCACTTTCAATATCTGTCTTAAAGAATAATTCATTGGAATACTAAGCATTAAATCTCCACAAGAAAGACCTCAAATCTAACCGATTAGAAATATTTTCATGTGATGTAAAAACCAGCAAGAAGTCCACATTCAAATCCTAGATAATAAATAACATTTTTTTATTTCCATTTCTAAGTAAAGTAGCCATTGCAATAATTTGAAGCCTCCCAGAGTCAATTAATAATGAACCCTATAGCATGCATAAAGAACTATTGATGTGCATGTTTTGAAATGTCATGTGTGTTAATGCTTTAGGATATGTTATATTGATTTCATGTATTTTAAATGTCAAATATTATTTAATTCTTTGTTATATTATATTGCTATTATATATGTGTGAGCCTGAAGTTATGCTAAGTCCTTATTTCAGTTAAATAAGTTTATATATGTAATTAAAAATAGAATAATAAATGTTTAGTTAAATAAATTATCTTGAAGCTTAATTTTGTCAGTCAATTCTATTACTACTAATTAAAGCAATAATGTGTTATTGTATTACAATTGATTGAGCTAGTCATGGGATATTTCGAGTGCTGGATTATGAGCCTACTGTCCAACCACATTTGGTCTCATAACTAGCTGGCACCTGAGGTTTACCTCAAAACAAATAAAGTGCTTGGATAGTAGGGGTTTGAATCTAGCAGTCAAGGTGGTCTGGAAATGTGATCATGTTATGCATTGCATAACTTGGTCTGACTGTGGGTATCATTTATCGATGGTATTCTCCCCTCTGCTCAAAGGGTGAAGGGCCAGTCCGTTCATGTAATATTTATAATATAAAATTTATAAATTTATGATAAATAAGGTTTGAACCCAGCTAAACCTAGTGAATAGAGTACGCTGGATCATTTCTTACAAATGCACCTGGTACAATATATTATATTAGGCACTATTACATAAAAATTGTTGTGGTAAGTGAAATAAAAACATTATAAAAAAAGAAGTGTGCTTTCATTCCTAAAAAAGTCATGCTTCATCACTAATATATATATATCATTAAAAACCAGTCAACACTTACACAATTCCATTTATCAATAACAATCAACAATTTCAACTATTGTCAAGGCAATCTCGTTTTAACAGTAAAGGTGGAATATAGATATTATACTTAATATTTTCATGATTATATGATGTAAATAAAGTCTTTTTAGATTAAACTGTTTTAAATTCCTGATGTTTCAGCAAAATATTCATCATTGTCAAGGTTAATGAAAAATTGGTAGGCCTTAAATAATCATGAGATTGAGTGTGAAATAAAGATCAATCATTTTTATATAGATTTACGATTGATTATTCAGAATAGATGGATTAACAAACCTTTATTTCCTTTAGTTTTACAATTAATTAATTCCAATTATTTTATCCCTTTCTTTTAAAATCAACTTGAAATCAATTAATTATAAAACTGAAGAAAATAAATTTGTTATTATTTCACATATTTTAAATAATCAACCATTAAATATACATAAATATATAAACAATTGTTCTTTATTTCAAGCTTAATTTAATGTAGGTTTATTTATATCTGATACAAATATATTGGCATTTGGTAAAATATTTTTCTTTAAAAAAAGAAAAATTTAAAAATCTTTAAAAGACGCAATTGAATTTTTTTTTAATTAGTGTAATTTATTTTTTTAAAACTTACAATGAAATTTAAATTTTTGGTTCATATTTTTTTATGTAATTTAATTAAAGCTAAAATTGGAATGAATAAAAGACAAGCAGATTGCTAATCCAGATAAACTAAAAAAAAAAAGAGAATTTCACATGCAGATTACAAAATTTTAAAGCTAATTAAAGATGGCAGAAAGAATTTATATAAAAAAGAACTTTGTAGTTGGGAAATACAAAATAAATTTACAAGATTATCGATTTGTATTTTATGATAAAACAAAGATAAAAATATGTGCAGAAGTCTGAAAACCAGACTTCGAGTATAAAAAGAAAAATACAAGTCTGATCAGGGTCTTGTCTGGTTTTTCTTTTGGCTGGTTCTGGATCATGAAAGATCTAGGACCATTTTACGCTGAAATAATTCGTTATGCAGGAATAGACCAAAGCTTTTGCTGACATCATTTATGTAGATGTCAACTCCAGAAAAGCTTTCCGGAGTAGCCTTTAGGATGGATAAAGAACAAGTTAAAACCAATGGCCATGAGCTCATTCTACCTCATGAAAAACCATGCATGGTAATCAACAATTTTTGTACACTCGCTAAACTTATGGGTAAGCTAAGATTAATTATTCCCAATTGTGATTAAGTTAAGCATTTGCAAACCATTCTCAAATATAAGCATATAATATTATCCTGATAGAGACAATTTTTTTTTTATCCAAGAGACTTTCATTTACAGCCTTCTAGAAGAAACTTAAGAAGTGAACATTTAATTGTTAAATTGTTTTAATTATTTTACCTTATTATCTGGATTAGCGTGTGTGAGTTTTCCAATATTATTTAATTTATTTTTAAACATTTTAATTTGTTAGAATAAAATATTTATTTCTAATATCAACTTTTCATTGTGTGTTATTAATGTTAGTTATTAAATTTATTAATATTAGTTAATTGCATTATAAATATGTAAATTACCTTTGCCACTATGCTTATTTATTAATTAGGCCCTGAGAGTAATATTATCTGAAAAATATTAAGTTATGGGAAATTATAATTCTGATCTTTTTAGTTACTTGTGTCAAAATTATGGGATACGAGGAAGTTAGTAGTCTATTGACTATGGTATCCTCTTCTAAATTAAAACTAATTTCATCAGCAATTCCAAATGTAATATTAAGTAATCTTAGGCCAAGTTAATCAAGAAATATAGCTATGGATTTGGAAATAGGAACAAGATATTTTCCATCTTCATAGCTTGATTAATTCACACATTCTAGTGTGTAATTGAAGGCCTATCAAAACATGGAAAACATTACACTAGTTATTACTTAAGACCTTACTGTTCTTCATTCAGATCTTAACTTCAACAAGGATGAATGATATTTCATTGAAAAATCAGGAATTTAAACAAAATAATACACAGTTTTTAACACCCCCAAAAGACTTTATTTATATATATCCTACTATAAGGTGACTTTAATCAATGTTAATTTTAAATAAATAATATTTCATAAACAATGTGTTTATAAGAATTACATTAAAATAATAAAAATATAATAATGAACAGAAAACTAAGAGTTGATAGAAATGTGAGCTTTCTAGCAAGGATTACTAGTTTGTAATTAAAATTATTTATTAATGGTCAACATCTTATTAATTTAATAATTAAATAACTTTCTACTAAATTTGTGGTTGAAAAAAAAATGTTATTTAGTTTTTACTTATTACATAAATAAAAATGTTTTTTACAAGATATTTATATATAGTTTTCATTTATATCTCCAAATTATCACACTGAATGTTATTTCAAAAATTTCTATCTATTTATTATTCAACTTCATGTGATTAAAAATATCTAAACACTTGTTTAAAATATAACCTTTTCTCTAGTTACATTCTTACCCATCAAAAAATGTATTAAAAAAAACATTTTTTTTTTTACAAAAATAATAATTAAAAAAATTATATAAACGTATATATATTTATCATTATTTTCAAATATCTTGTCAATACTGACTCAAGTAATGAAATATGTAATTATAAAATTCCCAGTGATTTATATTATATTAAAACACTAACTACTGGTTTAAATGTTAATTTAAAATATAGCATTAAAAGTAATATGATTGATTTTAAATTATTTATTTCCCCCCAAATGCTTCAGATAAACCTCTATAAAAAATTGAGGTTAAGTGAGGAGAGGGTCTTTTCTCTAGAGAGTTTTATATTGTAATTTAAATTGAGAGTATTTTATTTACTTAATAAATCAGTAGTTAGAATATTAATCTGGATGTATTACAGAATATTAATTGCTGAGAATGTTTATATTTATATATTGAAATGATATATTCCTTAGAAATATATTTCATTGGTGTGTAAATTAAAAAAATGATAGAAATTTTATTAATTTAGAAGTGTGATATCATTGATATGTTTAAAATAACATCATCATCATCATCATCATCATCATCATTATTATTATTATTATTATTATTATTATTATTATTATTATTATTTAAAGGCATTATGTACTCTTTTTATAAATAAAAATTGATTTTGTTAAATTATAATTTAAAAAGAAATTTAATTGTTGATTTTAAAAATAGTAATTGGAAATAATTGACATTTATTTTTTCAAATATACTTTTAAATTAACTGTAGATTTATTTATTGTTCTATTGGCAATTAGCCATGAATGATTTGTTTTCATGAAAACTGTTTGATCATGTGATCATAACCATTGACTGTTGAATTAAAAAGAAAACATTGAATTTTAATCTCTCAAGATGAACTTATAAATAAATAGTTTCCACCCCAAGAATTTGGGAACCAAGACTCAAACAGATAATTGACTTCTTCATAGTTCAGTCTACCATAAATAACATTACCTTATAACCATCAACTAATGCGAAATCATGATTTTTATTCAACTTATTTAGGTCTATCTACTGTTTATAATCTTCTATATTTCAAATAAACTTCCATAATGAAGAGAAAGATCATCTGCTATGTTTATAAATTTGTGGAAAGACATTTAAATTTATTTATTGCTAAATGAGTTAAAGTGGTAAAACAATTTATAAATTTTTATCAAATATTTTGTTTAATTTATAATAAATTGTTTTTTTATATATAAATAATTTTAAACTGATATTAAACATTTATAATTAGTCAGTTCTTAAATATTGTATCATCACTATGTGTATTTATAAAAGCTATAATAGTATTTTTAAAATGTTTTAATGTAATGTTTAAAAAGAATAGAGATGTGACAAATGATAGTTTATTTTAATTTTATAGATATCATATTTCAGTACAGGTGATGAAATATATAAACTGTGTTATTTAATGAAATTTATAATTTTAAATAATGATTGTTTAAATGGTAATAAATATTTATTTTATATATATAGGATTTGAATGATGCCATATTATTTGATATGTTTAGCATGATAATTGTTAGTTAGTTCTGGTTATAGATTTCCTAAGGCTTCATTTTGATAATGTTTTCATTTTTTGTAGTGAATACTTTCTTGAGCATGGATAATGTTTATATCTTAATAAATATAGCTATAATGATGAATTAATTTTTAAATATTTTATATATGAAGTTTTAAGAATAATTGTTATTTTTATGCCATTACTTAGAATATTGTAGTAGAGAGTTAAGCTTATATATAACAGGCATTTCACCTATTGCTTACTCTTATAGTCTTCAGTGTATAAGTTACTGTGTTACTAGGTATTGAGATCAAGAATGGCTTGGTTTGGTTTGACAGTATCTCATAGTGTTGATCATACATGCATTTGTTGATTTTGATATTTTAATTTAAATATTGGTAGCTATTACAATGACATTATTATTTTATTTTTTTAAAAAATAAATTATTTTGTTAATAATATATTATTGTGTTTCTTTTGTTATTTACTATTATTTGACTTATAAAATATGAAAATATTGATATGCCAAATTAACAGATATCCAAATGTAACCCCTGCTGGTTAATTTATTTTTTTACTTCAAGATTTATTATTAGTTGAAAGAATTTCATTTTATATAAACTTAACTTTTTTCTTTGATATTTTTTTATATTAGCTAACAATATTAAATTTCAATAGATTATTGGAAAATCGAAAACCCTTCTAGTAAAGTTACATATACAATTATTTATCCATTACAATATATATATATTGTAACCTCTGTAAGTAGCTACAAATTATAACCAAGACACTACTAAAAGTGTATAGGCTGAAGTAAAATAAGATAAATTTAATTCATGTCATAATGCCAGGATATGTCATTATGCTATCTTTAATCACATATATCTGAGAAACATGCAAACTTTTTAAACTGTCCAATCACAGTAAAATATATAGGATACGTACATTTCTCAACGTTAAATAGAACACTTCCATATTCCCAGCATGCATCTCTCATTAGGACTGGCCTAATTATCCAAATGGTTATAGGTTACACATGGCTCTGGTCTTATAGCTGAGACAATAAAGCAACTGTTTCATATATCGAACTGGAATGGCGCTAAAGTGTGACATATTTTAAAAAATAATTTTTATTAAACTAGTAGCAAAAAATGTCTAAATAAAATTCTAAAAAAAGTGTGGAAATATTTTGAATACATAGAATATTTTCTATCTCTTCTCTTTTATTAAAAAATATTTAATTCTCTAAAAAATTTTTTTTATTTTACTCATAAAATTTTTCTGAGTAAACTTTCACCGAAATAAGTGAATGTTTACTGAATGTAAATTAAAAAATGCAAACTAAAAATTAATTATAAATAACAACCGATCATCAACTGAAGTGATTTAGCATTATTTTATATAAAAAAGATTATATTTAAAATAATAAATGATAAAGAAACTGTTTATTTGCTGTGTAAAATTCCAAGAATGGTTTAATTTATAATTTTGTTTATTTTAGTAGTTTTATTTAATTATTACATTTTAATTTATTTTGTTTCATATTTTTGCTTTTTTTTTTTAAGTTTAATAATTGTTTATTTTTGTGTGCTTTTAAAAATAATTATATTTATTTAATACAGTATAATTATAATAAAAATAATAAATTTAACTGTAATAAACTGTTAAAAACAGTCTTTAAATCTGCAGAAGTACTTTCGGTTTAAGAAATTAACTGTAAGTATTCTTCTGCAGATTTAAAGACTGTTTTTAATAGTTTATTACCACTAAATTTATTGTTTTTATTATAATTACAATTTTGTTTTAATTAAAGGACATTTTATTTATATTAATACTATATATATACGTTTTTTTTGTTCAAGAGATCATTTTCAAATGAGTATTAATAGTCTTTTTAATGATTTAAAAAAGCACAGTTTTTAAAACTTTCCTCCAGTGCCAAAATTGATCAGTATAGCCTAGGATATAGGTACATATAATTATGTAAAGAAACCGATGTCGTAATAATAACAATAATGGTAAAAATTACATATTTATAATATCTTCCTCATCATCATTTTCAACCATTAACGGTCCACTGCAGAATGAAGGTCTCTCCAAGTTCAATCCACCTTCTCTGATCTCTAACCTTTATTCCCCACATCACTCCATCACACTTCCTTATTTTATCCATCCATCTCACATGGCCTTTATCCAGGAATTTTACAGTGTCTTTGAATCCAGTTTATGATTTTAACTGTCTCTTCTAGCAATATGTCCAACCCAACTCCACTTCAGTCTCTTAATTCTTTCAATAATATCATTAACACCTATTTGTTCTCTCAGCTATGTATTTCATTTTCGATCTCTTCTTGTTATTCTTAACATGCATGTCTCCATATTTCATTGAGTGGTCTGAAATCTCTGTATTGCTCTTTTGTTAAGTGTCCAAGTCTCAGATCCATAAATGAGAACTGGTAGAACACATGAAAACTTTCCTTTTTAAATACATAGGCATATTTTCTTTTAATATTAAGCTATTTATACCAAAAGCACTCCAACCAAGTTTAATTCTACAATTAATTTAATCCATTATATTTCCATCTGTAGTAATAATGACCAAGGTATTTATAGTTGTTAACTTCTTATAACTCATTATTAGTAATCTTTATTTCCATCTTTTGAAAAATCCATGAAACATTACTTTAATCTTTTTCACATTTCTTTTTATTCCTACTTTTTTACTTTCATCTGATAACTCTTGCATCATTCCCTGAAGCTCTAAAGCATTATTTGCAAAAACAACTACTCCATCTGTAAAATCTAGAGGACTTAAATAATCTCCATTTACTTTTACTTTCTTTGCTTCCCATTTTAATTCACAAAATACTTCTTGCAAAACTGCTATAAAAAGTTTGGAGACATGGATTCACCCTGACATATACTCTTCTCACTGTTAATTTTTTTTAATATCATTATGTAATCTAATTGTTGCTGTTGCATTTTTATAAATATTCTTCAGAATATGATAATATTCTGGGTCTAAACCCTGATGATTTAATGTTTTAATCACTGAAGAAATGCTTATAGACTCAAATGCCTTTTTATATCTACAAATCCAAAGCATAATGACAACTCATATTCATTAGTCCTTTGTATAACTTCTCTAAATACTTGGATGTAATCCAATGTACTAAAAACACTTTTAAATCCAGTTTGTTCTTTTGGTTGGTTAAAATCCAAAGTTCACTGCAGATGAGTTGTAATTATTTTGATAAAAATTTTGTATAGAAATGATAAAAGACTGATATGTCTGTAATTTCTAATATTTTCTTTCTTGCCCTTTTTTAAATATTAATACTGCATTTTTTCTATCATTTGGTACATCATCATTTAGACAAAATTTCTTCTATTTCTTTATCTGTTTCTTTTAAGATATTGATTATAATTCTATTGTTACCTGGAGTTTTTCCCTTCTTCATAAATTTAATTTCCTTATTCTTTATTGCTATATAATTCTTGGTAGAATTCTTCTACACATTTTATGATGTCATCTCTCTTTTTAACAATAATCCCATCTTTTTTTCTTATTGCAGAAATAATTTCCTACCAATACCAAAATTTTGTTTTACACGCTTATTCTCTTCTATAGATTTCCTTGCTAGTTCACATTTATACTTTCTTATATCATTATCAACTCTTTTTTGCACATACTTTACAAAATTTGAGATATTCAATCATTCTTAAAGCATCATTTTTATATATTTTCATATTCTTTTTTTCCTCTCATAAATTGTCTTATCTCAGAAAAAATTTTACTGGCCAATTGCTGCTTTTTTGTACCAGCTATCTTTGTTGTAATTTTTAAAAGTATATCAGTTATCTTTCTATTGATTTTATTAATATCTGAATTATATTCCAAATCTGTTAATATTTGAAAATGATTTGCAAGTTCTAATTTAAATTCACTGGAATGTTTCTGAAGATTAGGAATATCAAATGTGGATATTGTTTTTTTAATAATTTTTGTTAATAAAAGATACATTGACAAGAATCATATCTTACTAATCAATCGATGATCATCACTTCCTGCATTGAATTTATTAAGAACATTACAATCTTAAAATACATATTTTATGTTAGTCAAAATTAACCCAATTCTGCTGTACCCTCATTTGGATATTTCCATGGCCTTTTGCATTTAACATTTTTCTCAAAAAAAGAATTAATTCATAATATAAAGTTTTTCTCTTTTTGCAAACTCCACAAGTTTGTTTACCAATTCTAGCATTAAAGTCTCCCATGACAGTTTTAAAAAGTTGTTTGGTCTAATGAAAAGCTTTTCATATATACATATAAAAATCCCCTACTTCTTCATCATAATAAGAACTTGTAGGAGCATAAACCTGAATTATCTGCATTTGATATTTACTAATGAGTTAAATAACTAATCTTGTCGCTCTTTCAGATATTCCATCAATCTCTACAATGTTGTTCTTCCATTTTTTATTTATAATGAATCCTACTACATTTGTACTTCCAATGTTTGTAATTTTGTAATACAGTACATGTCCAGTTTTTAAATCAATTGTCTCTTTACCTTTTTTTCTAACTTCACAAAGTCCAATAATATCCCATTTAATATGAAACAGTTCTTCATTTAATTCTTGCAATTTTCCTTTGCTTGAAAGTGATCTGCAGTTGTAAATATTTAAATAAATGGTCAGCATCAAATGGCAGCCTGGGTCTGCAATCAAAAGATTCTTAGCACCCCTGCATTTGGCCACCAACTGCTGCCTTGGGTGATATGACTTTTCAGCCTCCTGGGAATAAAGGCCATGATTTATTTTTGTCTGTCATGATTGTAATTATCTATTAGAAAAAAAGTCATCCTTCAAGAAACTCAACTGATATTTCAGTAAAGAACTATCTGGCAAACAAGAAGAAAGATCATGGTGTTTTTTTATCTTAAACTCGGAGTAAGGAGCCAATAAATGCACCATGCTGGATAACACACATTGGTGAGCAGCCATCCATAATTCATATACTATATGAATAATCACATAGTAATAACAGCTGCAATGATAAGAACATATGAAGTGGACATTAAGAATTTGCTCTGCTCAGTTCCTTTAAGGCCTCTAAGAGGAATCAAAGAATCTCCGTTCAGTTAACAGCAAATTGCTTTTTGTAGCCATTTATAATGTATGCAAATATACATGTTTGTAGTGGTGTTTATAGAAGTCATGATGAAAATGTAATTTTTATATTCTCATTGCTTTAATTTAATCTATTTTTTAATGTATAAAATTTTAATACCTAATAATATTAAATTTTTTTAGATGACATTCATATATATAAAGAGATTGAAATGTTGAAAACTTAATAATGAAAACTATAAAGTTAAAAAATATATGTAGTTTTTTGATAACAGAAACAAAAAGTATAAATTCAGAAATAATATTACATTACATTTATACTATTAAAACAGAAGCAAATGAATATAAATAGAGGTATTTGATCTCAGGATTTTTCAGTCTATTCATCTTTCACTTTATCTCAAGCAACTGATACACTTTGACCACACACACACACACACACAAGATATGTGATCTCCAATATATGTAATTTATGCAGAATCAGTTCTCATCAGTTGGGCCAGGTCATAATCTCCCATACACATATACAATCAGGACTTGTTTTATATTAAGATAGCAATCCTTCAATTTTTAATGGATAGGTTTTAATTTTGTCACCTTCAAACTATTCAAACATCCATTTTATTGAAAAATTGACAATGGAATGCTCAAAGCCCTTGTCAGATTTGGTATTGTAATCATATCCTTGTAGACATTATGTCAATCTAATTTCTTATATTATTGAACATTACAATTTATATATATTAATAGAAAATGAATAGGTTGAACTTATACTAAAATGTAATCTTATTTCCCAAGCAATATGTAATTCTAAGGCAGTATGTAATTTGATTATGCTAAATGTTTCTTAGATATGTAAATAGGGGGATTTTAACTCAAGATTTTGAGTATATTTATCCTCCACTCTATCTCAAGCAACAAACACACCTGACCACACACATGTCGAAAAAAATTCCCAATATATGTATTTTATGCAGAACCAACACCCATTAGTTGGGTCAGATCATAATCTCCCACATATATACAATAACCACACAGTTTATATTAAGATAGCATTCCTCAAACTTTAATGGACAGGCTTCAATCTTATCACCCTTTCAATCATTCATTTCATTAAAAAACTGACGATCGTTTGCAGGAAGAAAAGCAGTTTATTGATAAAAATAATACATATATAAAAGTGAAAATATAAAGAAAATATTGAGTGAAAATATAAATCAACATTATCAACTATTATCAATCCATTGCGAGATAAAAGTTTTGATAAGTTTGATTAAGATTTTACAATTGATAAGAGTCTTTTTTTAATGTCACTCCCACATTTTATCTCAATCATTCATCTCACCCATTCTATTCTTTTTTTAAATCTTTTCAAATCTTGGCATTTATTTAGAATTTATTTCAGTTATTCATTTATTGACAATTCTTCTGGCAATTGAATATCTAAGCTCGATTTCAATCTCATAAATTTTGTCATTGATGTCAGTATTTCAATAAACCTGTTTTCTCTCATCCATGTTTTTTACTTTTTAATGCTTTTTGTTGTTGATCCCAAAATATTATCCCCCATATTTATTATACAGTTTGCAATATTTAAATTGCTCTCCCGTTAAGTATTCCCTTAATAGAATACATTCAAAAACTTTTGCAATCACACAAGCCTATTTCTTTTAATATTATTATTATTTACCAAAAGCACTCCATTTAAATTTAATTCTCAGATTACATTTGTCCATTACTTCCTATTTATTTAACAATTTGACAAAGATAATTACTATTATTAGCTTCTAATTCATTACGAGCAGTCTTTATTTTTTCTATTTTTGAAAAAGTTTGAACATTACTTTAAATTTCTAATTCATTACTATCAATCTTTACTTTCTTTACTTTTAAAAGTCATTTTAAAAAATGTTTATCTTTAGTTCAACTTTATTGATTTTAATCTGATAACTTTTGTGAAAACAATACATAACCTAAAAAATAGAATTGACTTAAATAATTTTTAGATTGCTTAATGTTTATAATTTCAGAGATTTTATTTTACTAATGTAAATTATATAACAATAATATGCAATCTACGAAAGCAAGTAAAATATTTCTCTTTATATAATTATGCTTTTATTTTCAATAACATTAACATATTTATAATATATGCTTTCTTTTTTTTCCCATGAAAAAAAAATTCAAATATTTATTTATTCTAGGTCACCCAATTAATAAAGCATACTTATTGCTTCCAAAATAGGTGTTTCAATAACATTTTTTACAAGTACATCGTTTTGTCTGCCATACATATAAGTGTTTAGTTTTTTAATTAAATCCTTAGAAAGTTGTGTTATCGTATGATAGTACTCTAAGACAACGGTTGGCAACCGCTAGAACGTGATGTAATTATAATGGTCCACAAAAAAATTCAAATATTATTTAAACTCGCTAAGCTCATTTAATAAATTTTTTAAATAAAAAATAAATTTGGGTTAAGCTTGTTTAAATTAGGTCATGTGACATCTAGCTATTTATTTATAAGCTGTATTATTATATGTAAGATAGAACAATATTGAGTGAAAAAGCCTTAAAAATTTTGACTCCATTCACAACGAACTACTTGTGTGAAAAACGTTCTCAACTTTAACAGCTATTAAAAGAAGTATCGCTCTCAGCTTGAAGTAGAAGCTTCTTTAGATGTTGTGGTGACATCATTGGAGCCAAGGATTAGTAAAATAATTTTAAACCAAGAGTAGTAAATGTCGCACTATTTTTTCAATATATATTACTATTATTTATTATTATTTTTGTGTTAAAATTAAAATTATAAATATATATGTATATCATACTCAATATTCCCATAAATTCATACCTTTAAAAATTATGTTAGTGGTCCACAATATCTAAAAGTAACTGACCACTGCTCTGCAATATCTAAAATATTGTGGACTGCTGGTCTAAGATATTCATAATAGTCTACACAGTATTTTTTTCCATGTTCTTTATAAATTGTACATAAATACTGTTTGTCTTTAGTAAATTGATGAAGATAAATAAATGAAAACATTTAAAATATGCAATCCACATTGTTTATAAATAAGCATATCTAAAAACATCATCATTAGGAAATATATTTGTAAAAAAATATCTAAATAAATGTTTGTATTGTATATTATTTAATTCTTTCCAAACATGAAATTAAATACTGCATTCTACTGTTGGTGATATTATTTTTTTGATATTAATTCACTCTCTTACAGCTACTTTTAGCATTTATTATATTGTTTTTGGGTTTATTGGGTGGCAAAAACTGGAACTAAAATAATATCAATTCATTAATATCACTATTATAGAGATAAACTTATCATAAAATGAAAGGACATCCTGCTCACAAATCAATGTTGGTAATTTCTTATTCTTACCACAAGAGAATGCTTGTGTGTATTTTTGATCATATTCATTCTTTTGTTTAGATTTTGGTAATTTGTTTACATATTTATGATTTTTATCACAAAGTATTTATGAAATATTTATTATTTTGGGAGAATAGTGTGATTAGAATTAGATTTTATTCAGAAATATTTACTTTTAGAAAAATACAAGTCAAGAAAAATCAATAATATAGGGCTGAAATTTATAATTGGCTAGAAAGAAATCCTTTCATTTTGATAACAGAAAATATTACTTTGTCATTTAAAAAAAACCCACATAAATATAATTTTAACAAATCCATTTACTTCTGTTTCTAATCACGACTCAAATCATTTTTTCTTTTCAAAAATATACAGTACATATAGCCATATAATTCTATAATTAAAACCAATTCTTTTCTTTTCAAAAACTTTATTTGATGTATATATATATATATCCACAACGTTTCGACTATCTTTACTCTATAGTCATTTTCAAGGATCTAGAAAAAACATTACATTATAAACAAACTTCACACAATAAAACCAAAAAACAAAAAAAAAAAATAATCAAAAACAATATAAAACATATAAACCCCATAAAATTTAAAAATAAATAAAATACATTAAAATCAATTAAATTAAAAACACAAAACATTCACCACACTTGAAAGTTTTTTGAGAAGGGAGTCAAGTAAGTGTGGTGTATGTTTTGTGTCTTTAATTTAATTGATTTTAATGTATTTTTATTTTTAAATTTTATGGGGTTTATAAGTTATTGTTTTTGATTATTTTGTTTTTTTGTTTTATTATATGAAATTTGTTTATAATGTAATATGTTTTTTCTAGATCCTTGAAAATGACTATAGAGTAAAGATAGTCGAAACGTTGTGGATATATATATATACACATCAAATAAAGTTTTTGAAAAGAAAAGAATTGGTTTTAATTATAGAATTATATGGATATAAATATAATTTTACATTTTAAATAGAATTTTGTTAGTTTTAAGTAATATAAACAATAAGTCATTTATGTTGGCACAAAATGAATTAAAGTATTGAATTTTTTAATTTAATATTGTAATTAAACATCCAATATAATCATTATTGTTATTATTAAATTTTATTACATATTTTAGTTTTTTTTTTTTTTTTCTATTTGCAAAATTGAAATAATTTTTTAAGAATAATTTAAATTTGTAAACATATATTTCAAGTGAATAATTTTAAATAAATTTCATCAAATAATAGGTTGGAAATTTAATCCAACTAATCATTAAGATTAAAGAAAAAAATACATAGCTAAAAATTTAAGGCCCTGCATGGCTTGCTGCAATGACTCAAAATCTGTGAATCACAACTCAATTTTGTTACTTTCTATGCTCAAACTCCTTATGAACAAACTCCAAAGCAATATATCCATTCAATAATAATAATAATAATAATAATAATAATAATAATAATAATAATAATAATAATAATAATAATAATAATAATAATAATAATAATAATAATAATAATAATAATAATAATAATAATAATAATAATGGAGCAGTATTATACTTAAACATTAAAGGGCTAAGACCACAATGTTTTGGCTGTGGAGAAAGAAGCCATTTGATTATAGACTGTCCAAAGAACAGAAATAACAAAGGATTTGATTTATCAGAAGAAAGACTAGAAAAGAAAACAAGCTATAAACAAAGAGATGTAAAGCAAATACTGACATCAGATGTGGGAACTCAAGGAAGTGAAAAGGAAAAAAAATTCTATACAAACACATATGAATACAGATAAGCAAGAAAATGAAACTGCAAATGTAAATAATGATGATAGCAAAATTGGGAAGATTCCAGATTTTTCATTAAGGTTGGAGGAAAAAGTGTACCTTAAGATAAATAATACAAAAGTAAAAGAAAAAAAAGGGAATGATATACAAATGCATGTGATTAAAGCTTTAGAAAAAAATATAGACAAACACACATTTAAAAAAAATGTTGATGAGAAGCAATATAATGAAGAGAATATGAATTTGGATGAAGAACTGGAATTATCTAAAAAACAAAGAACTAGGAACAATACGAATACTGAGATTACTCAGACAATAATGCCAAATATGCAACAAGTTACTCAGGTTAATAGTGAACAGAAGAGAAAGCCAGGAAGACCCAAAAAAAACAGGAAAACAGGAAAAAAGCTAAAATTAGGAGAGCTTATGTTTGATGACACAGGAGAACGGTATCAAATGGACAGATATACTGATGTTGAAACTGAAAGTGAATTCGAAGATGCCCAAGATTTACAATTGATAGACAGCCTAAAATAAGGATAATTAAAGATAAAGTAAATTTAAATAAATTCAAAGTAAAAAGTAAATTTTTATAAATGAAAATTAAAATTGCTTCTTTTAATGTACGGGGTTTGAATTCAATAGAAAAGATATTTAAGTTGAAACAATGGATCAAGGAAACAAAACCTCATATAATGGGACTGCTTGAAACCAAAATTTATGCAGGGTCACAAATTGATCCAGCAAAATTTCTAAATAGTGAGGGCTTTGTTGCATGTTCAAGAGACTCTACCTCTCCATCAGCTGGTACAGGTCTTTTGATAGCTACTGCTTGCCAGTTTACCAATTTTCAAATCATATACATTGATGCAAATCTATTAATCGTTACTTTATTTCACAAAATAATTAAAATAAATGTAATCTTTGTTTATATGCCATTGCAAAAATATAAAATAAATACAATAATTGCCACAATTAATTCAACACTGGGATCTACAGCTAATCCAACAATTTTGATTGGAGACTGCAATGTAACATATGATGAGTTTATAAATAAGTGGATACATAAATTATCAATTCCATTGATGAGTGCAAGGGGTTACTTACCTGAAGATGCTGTTTCATTTCATAATGGCCGATTTTCATCATTAATTGATCTTTGTTTTTACTCTCCAGTGTTTCATCATCTAATAAGCATGAAGTTAATCCCTTCAGCAATTTCTGATCACTCAGCTCAGTTCATATCAATTGACCTCAGTAATATACAAGTCTCTAGAATGCAATTAACTAGAACAATAAGAATGTTGATTCCAACCTTAACACCCGAATTTATTTTTTCAGAGACTTATATTATGTGGAATAAAATTCTTTCAATGACCTTTAACCCAATACAGCAATATTTAGCTTACATTAATATCCTGTCATTTAACATTAATCATATAGTGAAAAATCAGCCACCTCCCTCAGGGTTGTTGAAGCTTGCAGAACAAATTCATAAACGTATTGTGGCCATAACTCCTAATCAGCACACACAGAAACGTATACATATACTAACAAATGCTTATAACAAAGCATGTGAAACACTGAAGAGCTATTTAAAAAATAAAAAAAGTAGAATATGCCTAATGCATCAACACACATGGACTCGGCAATATATTAGATGGGCATTAGGGAGGGGACCTGAAATCAAAGTGCCATTAGCAATTAAAATAAACAATGAAACATTTACTGGAAATAATATGATATTACCAATTCTTAACTATTTTAAAGATAAGCTGGGACCAGGAAAATTGATACAATACCAGCCAAATGTATTTGGAATGGCAGAGACTGAATCACCATATACTATAGATGATTTTATAATGAAAATGAATAAAATGGACAACAACTGTCACCCAGGAAGCCCTGGAATTCCACTGTTCATATTAAAACACCTTGACAAACTGACTAGCAAATGCCTGTGTCAGCTGGCAAATTATTTATCGCAGGGAATAATAACAATGGAGGGAGTTAATACAATCGCGATTGTGCCGTTTAATAAAAAAAGAAGCCCATTCCTTTGTTATCAGAGATAAGGCCAATATCAATGGGTCCATTGCCCATAAAGATTTTAGAGAAAGTAATTAAAGATAAAATAGAACCATTTATTTTACCGATGATTTCACCAGCTCAGTTTGCTAAAAAACATTCATCTACCACACAAGCTGCTATGTTATTTAAGGCTATTTTGACATCAGTTAGAGAAAAGAAAAGATATGGCCCGATTGTTGTACAGCTGGATATTGCTTCGGCTTTTGACAATGTTGATATATCTATACTGTTGAGATTATTGAATGACACTGAAATGCCAAAATCACATATATATGTTATAACAAATTTACTCTTAAATCGTGAGCTTCACATTACTCTAAATGGCAGAAATTCACCAGCTTTCACACCAACTAAATCACTTTCACAAGGGTCTCCACTTAGTGCCATCTTATTTATTTTATATATAAATCCCCTTCTTGTCCGATTACAACAGGCATTTGAGGGAATGGAAATCCCAGGAACAGGTCAAAAATTGACCTGCATTGCATACATGGATGATATTACAGTTTTCCTGAAATCAAAAAGGCAGATACCAAAACTACAGATGATTTTAGAAGAATACTCAAAGGAATTTAAACTAAGTTTCAATCCAGAAAAAACAGCAGCATGGACTATATTCACAGGAAGGCCATGTACATCCATTTTCCAGGCAAAGCCAGGCTCATTCCTTGGATTTCCATTCCATCTAGGGACTACTGGAATGAGATGTCATTTGCAGAACAAATTGAAAAATGAAATACAGAAAATAGCAGACTCTCTATCCAATACCTATATGTCAGTATATTCCAAGATTCAATTGATTAATAGTTTGATGATGACTAAGATAGTTTACTTTATGCCAGTGGTTGCTTTCTCAAAAGCTTTTATCTCCAAAATTAAGACCATTTGCAATCAACTACTATGGTCAAGGAAAGTCGTGGCAATATCAATGGCAAAACTATGTCAGCCATTGAATAAAAATGGTTTGGGCTTACATGATATTGGTATTTTTGCAAAACAGAGAATGAGGAACAATATAATTGATATTATTAAACAATTTCCAAAAATTAAGCAGCTCATAGAGGTCATTCCAACTGATAAACCACCACCAAAAAAATTATCATATTTTGAACAATTAATACATCTTTGTAAAACAGAATCAAAAATCCCAGAGCAATTTATTAATAAATACAAATACTGGGAAATTTATGAATTAATGCATGAAGATAATAACACAATTGCTTTAGAACCAATACTGGGAATTAATAATAAGCAATTGGTTAAAAGGTATAAACGATGGGCCTTAGAACCAAAGTTTTTCAATTTTCTAATAAAACTTAATCTATCTGCATTACCTACCACATATTTTCTTTGCCATAAAAGACTGTATACGTCAATTGATCCCTTTTGTGGGTTATGCCATCGAGCTGAGGAAACCCTATCACATCTGCTATATCACTGTGAGGGACTTAGGCACATAAGAAATCTCATAACTAGCAGTTACAGGAGGTCTAATGTAACAATGCATCAATTGATTTCTGCATTTAGAGAAGGATTAACACCAAGTGTCAGGGCAGCAACCTTTGTGCTATATGCATACTGGTGTACTAGATGCACTTTTCTAATTGGTAACAATTCCAGGAGACATCCAGTTACTTTTTCAAATAAACTTGAAATAATACAGAAAAGGGATAAGAGACTGGCCAGACCTGACATTTATGCAGCAACCTGGTCATTACTTAAGATTAGATCTATGTTATAGTGAATTGAGGAAATTAAACATTATAAAAAAACTTAGAAGGATATGCATGTCAAATTAGCAACAAGGACAATTTAGCAACAATTTTTTCCTTTCTATTATAAGTAATTGATTTGCTAATGGTGTTCAAATGATAATGGACAATCCAGGATATTATATGTAGACAAACTATGTAAATGCAAAATTTGTAATTCTTTTGAGACAATAAAGGCCTTTTGAATAATAATAATAATAATAATAATAATAATAATAATAATAATAATAATAATAATAATAATAATAATAATAATAATAATAATAATAATAATAATAATAATAATAATAATAATAATAATAATAATAATAATAATAATAATAATAATTTTTTTACTGTTTTTTACTTTTTTTATTTTATAATACAATTCTTATAAATTCATTATAACTGAGTATTATGAAAAGGTAAAAGTTGAAATTCAAGACTTTTATAATGCACTAAGCATGCTTTTGGAAAACAACTGCCAGAATCATAGTGCTGTATTAATTTAGCAGTTGAAAATTATATCTATATATGAATGTAATTTATTATTTAAATGAGAACTAATATGTAAATGCAGCATTTACATGTTTCAGTTTATCAACAATGAAGTGCATGGAACCTTTGCAATTGTCCAAGCTTTCTTATATTTTCTATTTCTATCATCTCTTTCAGCACAAAGTGTCCTCACATTAGTGAGATTATACATTAAAAATGATTACTTTTTTAAATGTATACTTGATATCTCTTTTCTCTAACTTTAGACAAATATCAGGAGTGATGACTTAACAAGGCAAAACTCTCCATACAGTATTGCCACCCTGTGCCAACACAGAGTAATCAATGGATGCCAGAAGGCTTGTGCATAAACTCCCTATCTAATGCCTACTCATTTAATATCCCCAGACTAGTTTCTGGCTTGTGGCCTTCATCAGTGAGGAGCTTTGGATCTGAGAGCACTGCACCTAGATCTTAGGATCTAATGCAACCCTCCAGCAACCATCCTTTTATCTCTACTTAACTATAAAACTATGAGAATGAAATTGAAAACACAATAATATTTTCAATTTAAGCTCAATAGCTTATATAGTCATATGGGTCTGAACTCAGTTCAACACCCATACATTTTGGTGTCTTTGGCTCTTTAACAACCATAGCCACCACTATCATAAGATGGTGATCATGTGATGAGTGATGACTTCTTTAACATGTATTAACTAAAATCATGAAAGAATGATTATATATTATTTTGATGCATATAATTGACTAAAAAATAATAAAATTTACATCAAAAGCTTTAAAAAAATAATCAATGATTTTATAAAACAAAATAAAAAATCAATTAATTTATAAATACTATTTTATAAATAAATGTTTAATTACAAAAAAATTGATTATTTTCTTCTTTCCTAAGCTCACATATAGCTTCTGTTGTACAGAAATCTTACATTATTTAATCAAATCTATTAACTTCTTCAAAATTTCAACACTGTCTTCAGAATATTTTAAGTATTTTAATGTTATTAAATGACAAAATTAGTGTAACAGTTTAAAATAAGAAATGCATTGCCTAGACCAAAGTTTGTTGTGGAAAAAGCTATTCTAAGAATAAAAAAAATTGAATTAAAAAAGGGGGTATTAATTGTTTAGATTTGTGTGTATTTCATAGAAATGTTGAGTATACCATTATAATAGGATTAGTTGCTCAGATCAGGTGGTATTCAAACTTCCAACAAGCAGACTATTCTAACAGGTATACACAATTAATGTGACTTTGTGAATTCCATTTTAATCAGTATTTCAGAGGATAGAGAGACATTCAAGCATCTGTAAGCCAGGTTGAGAATATTTAATTGATGTTAATTTTGGTTTTACTTTATTCAACTAAGGTAATCAAGAAACTTTTAGTTTGTATTTACCACTTTATCACTATTCTAAATCACATGACAAAAATGGAATGATTAGAACCAAAAAAGTGTGGAAGGGGAAAGAGTTGGAAATATGAGGTGTATAACAGTTTAAAAATATTTGAGAAAAAGTATCAAAAAAATAAAATGGTATTAAATTGATAAAGTTTTTGAAGATAGAAAAATAATAAAGAATACAAATAATAACTAATATCCAAAACAAATTATTTTCACTTTATTTTAAAGCCATCTATTGTAAGCTTAAGTGTTCAGTGGATACCATATGGTAGCATGCTAAAAAAATTCCCATTCCCAGGCAGTTTCTAATTTTTATCTTCATCAATTAAGTCTAGAATTCACAGTTGAAAGAAATATATTATTGTGTATAGACATTTTTTACTCCTTCATACTGTTCAACCCAACATCCTGAAATTCAGAAAATGCTAAGATTTTGATCCCAAGATAATTTGCTTGCATAGTTACATTGATCTAATACAAAATCAGATTTTGTATATTTTAAAGGCCTCAGCTTTACAATACCTGTAGACTCCTTTTATCCAATGACTAGAAATGTTAGTACAAGAAAACATTATGTGACTTTCTCATACACTTACTCATAAGCTTACATAATCATTTAATGTACACTTGAATAATCAATGAACACCAGATAGTATAGTGCTATAAAGTTACAAAAAATGGATATAGGATAAAGGGAAGATAATTATTATTGGAAGCATAATATAATAAAATCATGGGATGCTAATGTTGATAAAGTACAGTTTCTATAAAATTTAAAGCATATAAAAATTGAACTACTGTTATCTCTAATTATGAAATAAATTAGTCTGGGTTCAAATCTTCAGGGTTTTTCTAAATTAAACAATATATAGTAACTTGCTAGATATGTGAATGCATTAGTTCCTATTTTGAATCCTAATCCTTACTGATAAGATCAAAAGCCAGAAACTGGTCTGGAGATGGATATTTTATAGCACTATATTACTATATCCAGTATCTAGTATTACTGAAGTTTACAATAGATGAGCTTTAGAAAAGGATGAATATAATGTTTTTGGATAAAAAAAATATAATGGAGAGAACTATAAAGTTTGAAATGAAAATATAAGAAATTGATCAAAGATAATAAAATTTGAAGTGCATAAAGAGAGAAAGAAGTGAAAAAAGACATTGAAGAAAATTATATATAATAAGTGAGTTACCAGAGACAAATAATTGATGGTGATAATGACTTATGTAATAATCAACATTTTATTTGCATAAAATGATAAACTATATAAATAAATTTTATTTTTAAAAAAATCATTAAAAACGATATATATAAAATCTTGGTAAGAGACTGATTATATGAAAGAGATTTGTAAAGATATTATTATTTATAAATGAAGTCCTGAAAGCCAAATTCACTAGAACTAATTTCCTTTCTTTTTCCAAAATGCCAATTGAAAATTATAAACCTTTTTCATTTCTGAGAGAAAGAGAAAAAAACAACTTGCTTTATTTTAAATTGCTTTGTGACATTTTGAGAAAAGATAAAAAAGAAAAAGTCAAGTATATCAAGCAATTAAAAGAAGTATAAGAATAAAGTAGTATTAATGCTATCATTAGTATGACTGGGGTGATATTTGTAATTGCTTTAGTTTTCAATTAAACTTTGAAGACCAAATTGTGGATTGTCAGTTGGGATTTGTTTAATTCATCCTTTTGAAAATTACTTTCAATAAAAAGGTTGGTATAGAGATATATTAATATGTAAAAATATTGCTAATATAACTATAAAATGAAAATTTTCCTGCTAAATATGATATTACTGATATAGTCAACAATATTGTAACAAATTACTGTAGAAGTCTTAAACCCCTTAAGTTCTCCAATACCTACTTGACTATGGGCATTTGGTTTATGTACCAAAACTTCTGAATTTGTCTGATATAAACATAAATGTCATCCTAAATCTAATAATAAGAAATTAAAAAATTTTATAATATATTATTTACAACTAAGAGCAGTATTTTATTATTTAATATAACAGCACTCACATGTGATGATTATAATTAAATGTACTAGAGAAATGAAGTATGCTGTATATAAAATAATAATTGTTTATCTGCTTTAGGAGCAAATATCCTTACTATATTTCAAAGCCATCTATTGTTAATTTGAGTAATCAGTGAATGCTAGAATTTTTTGTATATTTTCTTTCCTTTAAATTTCATATAATTACTCTAGAATGTATATAAATCTGCTTTAAAAAAATCGCAAAATCATTGGGGAATATCAATACAGAATATTCCCATTTTACTCATTACTCAGTAAAGGGACATCTAGGCTCAAAAATTTTAAATCAACTCATTAAGAAAGTCGTGTACAATCTATTTGAATAATGTTATTGTTTTTAAAAATTTTGTAGCTTATCAATCATTTTAATAATTGGCACAGAAGAGTTGCCCAAATATGACAGTTCCATCATCATGTTTTTTTATAGTTTGATAAAAAACACTCCTGATGATAAATTTCTTCTAATGATTGACAACAACATGAATCTTTGCATTGGCTAGAAAAACCACAAATGATTTGTTTTCAGTAATTCATCATCATTTCCTGACATCATACTTTAAGCACTGCAGCATTCGCATCAGAAAGCAATGGTTTTGAAATCAGCTATAAATCTGGTTGTAAAACTAATCAGGGTTTTTGGTAGATAATAAGAGCATTCAGAAGTCCTCTACAATGATTTATTTACTGTTCATTATTTTTTTGACTTTAGGCTAATTAATGATCATACTTACATTTAAACATTGACTTTTAATAAACACATCATTCAAAAAAAGCTTTATAATTTTTACTAAACATAAGCATTAATTTTAAGATTGTTGATCTTAAAATATTTGAATGGTGCTTCATTTTATTAGACACAAACAACACGTGATCACCATTTTTTATGCTATGCTTACACAAGATGTTTGACACAGAGGTAAAACTCTCCATACAATAGTGTCACTCAGTGCAAGTGAAAGTAATCAATGGATGCTGAATGAGTTCAGATCTATACAAGCTAATGAACTTGAATTGAAAACATTATTGTGTTTTCATTTGGACTCAAAGCTTTATAATTAGCTAATAAGGTATAAGATGGCTGCTGGAGGGTTGCATTAAATCCTAAGATCTAGATGCAGTGCTCTCATATCCAAAGCTCCCACTGATGAAAGCCACAAGATAAAAAACTAGTCTGGAGATATTGGATGAGTATGCACTAGATGAGAATTTTATGCACTAATCTTCCTGCATCCATTGATTACTCTGTTTTGCACTGAGTGGAGCTACTGTATGAGAGATTTGCCTCTGTGTTAGACACAATTTATTTTTAAAAAGATCAAAAAATTCTATATCTGTTTGAGTTTTAAATTCACATATATCTAACTTTTTTTCACAAGCTTCTGTCACTGATACTCTTTGCAATCTCTTCATGTTCTGTATATAACAAAAACTGCTACATTTTATCAATAATAATAAAATATAGCAATTGTGACTATATTACTAGAAATACAATATATTTTAAATGAAATGCATACAGTTCTATTTACAAAGAACAGAAAAGTGTTAGAAATAATAAAACCGATTATAGATATATTAAAAGAAGTATGTAAAAGTAGAGAAATTGTTAGAATTTAGGCATTAAATATTGAAATGATAAAATTATCAAAAATGGAAGTTAATGAAATTCATTATCCTGTTTTTCATATAAATTATAATAATCATTAAAAACCAGTTAACACTTAGACAATATAACTTCAAAGAATTGCTATATAACATAACAATATACAGAATAAATAATGTAATTATAATAAAAATAAATTTAACAGTAATAAACTATTAAAACAATCTTTAAATCTGCAGAAGTACTTTCAGTTAATTTCTTAAACCTGCCTCGACTGCCATTAAATTAACTGAAAGTACTTCTGCAGATTTAAAGACTTTTTAATAGTTTATTACTGTTAAATTTATTATTTTTATTATAATTACAATTTTGTTTTAATTAATGGACATTTTATTTATATTAGAATAAATGTGTACATTATACTACTTTATATATACTATCTTATATAATTTTTCATTCATTTTTAAATGACCAATTGTTAGCTAAATATTTATAAATATTCATACAGTTATTTAGATCATGATTAATATAATATGTTTCATATATTTACTTGTTAAGTAATAAATGTATAAAGCATATTTATCATCTTGCTTATTAATTACATAGACAAGATGGTAAATCTGATTTATATATTCCTTACTTAATATACAGATATAAAATAGATGATACAAAAAATATTAAACTTTTAAATTACATTGAAGATCCAAAAATTAAGGTAAATATATAAAGCATATTACATTAACCATAATGTAAATAATTGTATGAATATTTATAAATATTTAGTTAACAATAGGTTATTAAAAATGAATGGAAAATGTACATTATAATGTACATCATTTATTCTGTATATAGTTATGTTATATAGCAATTCTTTGAAGTTATAATGGATCTCTTTATGAAAGTTTTATTCTATTTACTGATGTTTTATTTTGTTATTGTTTATTTTACTTTTCTTATAGAACACTAAACTGTATTTTATCTGCAATAATTGGTTAACATTAAAAAAAGATGATTATCATTTGAAAAGAGCAGAGAATCATGTATTGAAAAAGGCTTTTTATGCATAATTATTATTAATATATATATAATAATAAAGAGCATTTCTTAACAAAATATTTCTTTATATATAGCTGTTGTATATAATTTTTATTATTTATTATAATTTAAATGATAAAAATATATCAGATGATTTGTAAAAAAGAAGCAAAATTAAAATGGAAAAAAAAACTAATCAAGTAATAATCTAATGAAAAGCAAAAAAAAAAAAAAGAAGAAGAAAAAAGAATTACTGATCTGATTAGTCTTTTATCAATAGATATGAGGGTCCATTCGGTATAAGTACTATTTTGCATTGAATGTGGAACTTATAAAATAGTTTCTGACTCTATAAATATTCCTATAGTTATTATTATTGAAATATGATATATATCTAGAATATTGTCAAATCCTGTAAGATGTATTTTGATAAGTCTGATAAGTGAGTAAATAGATTAGCATTGATAAAGATGTTAAGAGGGTGATTCCTATACTCCAAAACTTTTTATAGAAATCTTATAATCATTTTAAAAATTTATAATGAAACATAAAAAAAAAATCCATTTTGCTTAGCAGTTAAAACATATCAACTGTTACGTTGATAGTTATAGATTATTAATGCTTATTAATATGATTTAGTCAAAAACATGTGATTAATTTAAATACAAAGTATTTTTACAATATATTCAAAGAAGTTACATATTTTGATAGAAATCATGCAAAGTTGTTTTTGAAAAGGTTAAGATGAATTGAAAAGTGTCATTAACATTTTTCAATCAAGATAAAGAAAACTTACTTTTAATTACGGTGTTTTTTCAATTCCACCCTGACTATAAAAAGTTGGAAAAAAGATTAGATGACAGATTATGATAACATTATTAACACTATTATGATGAAGTTATAATTGAAGGTGCAGAGAATACAAATCATATGCTGCTGCTAGTGTCATTATGGTAGAATTTGGATTCACGTGGAAGTAAAGGGCCTGCTTTTCTGCATTCCATGGTCCATAATGTGTACTAGATGGCTGAATTGCTTGAAGTCCATCAAATGATAGAGATTAAATGGAGATGATTGAATGTCATAAGTTACTTGATTTATACTTTCCCTAAAAATGTCAATGGGACATTATGCTATTCTACTATGGACATGATTATAATGGATCAGTTTACCAAAAGATTTCAGTATTATCTTGCTATGTCATATGCTGCTTTATCTATAGAAAGAGAAGCACAGATAAAGTTAATGCATTTTATATATAGAATTTGCACAGCAGACCTACTTCAAAACAGGCTTTGATGAGTAATTTTATTGAAAAATGACATTATTTTAAATATTTACAATTAAAATCTTTAAATTAAAAGATTTGAAAGTAAATAACTTTTGTCTAAATTATTCAACTAAAAGTAAGATGTATTTCCAGTATATTTTATTAAAAAGGAAAACTCCAAAAATCTTTCTATATTGAACAAAAGAACTTGCTAGAACATTTTTAAAGATATTTATAATTAAGTAAGAGTAACTTAAAAACAACTTTTATAAAGGATTGTCAAAGAAGTAATATATATATTAAAAAATTAAAAACAAAAACTTTTTTTTTTACCATTAAAAATAATGAATTAATTAATAACTTTGATTCATACTATCTTTTTTTATATATATATATACACACACACGTATGTGAATTTTATGTACATTTTCAACATGGAATTGTGTCTTGTGAACATATATTTGTAATAAGTTTATATCAGTGTGTGCACACATTTCCATGAGGACCCATATATATATGTGAAAAATATTTATGTATCAGTAAAATGTGATAACTTATTATTTTATTATTTTATGATGATTCCCATATGTTGCAGCATGTCTGTGTGCTTATATAGATGCATGTCAGGTAAACACATGCATGTTAAAATTAATCAATTTTTTACTGGTTTATGACAATTCTAATATGTTAATTCTATATTATTAAACAACATGTCTGTACTTATATAGATTAGTGTCATGTAGATACATATATGTTAAAAATGAATCATACTTTGTGAATTATTAAAATGAATTATTGAATTTTATTATTTATTTATCACAATTCTGATATGTAATTGTTTTTCTTATAAGCATGTCTGTGTGCTGATATGTAGGTGTTTTATGTAAACCTACTGAGATATTATAAATCACATTATGATAACTTATTTCCTTTTGTATTAATCAAAATTAGAATGCTGAATTTATATTTATAGTATGATCAGCAGAACAATTTCATTTTATTGTTTCTAATTAATAAATTTAAATTTCATTATTTAAATATTTCCAGTAATGTAATAATAAATTTGTTTCACTAGTTCTTTGTAATTAATACAATACACTTCAAGGTATAAAGGCAAAATTACTAAATTCTAAATCTTAATACTAGCTAAGTGCTTAGCCAATATTAATATTTAGAATTTAGTAATTTCGCCTTTATATGTTGAACCGTATTGTATTAATAATTCCAGTAAATTCATTCAATTCTAAAATAGTTTTAAAAATATTATATGTTTGTATTATATCTATTGATAATAGTAACAGTTATAAAGTTTTTGCTAACTGATATTAGTACTTAACAGTCTGTTATATAAAAATTTATATTTAGTGTTTATGAACATCCAATTACTTCACTAATGTTGGATGGTGCAAAGGAGATATAATTTAAAGTCCATGCATTACTTTTCACTTTATTTATTATTTCTTTAGAAATTTAGTTTATAGTTGGCCAGAACATTGATGGTAGTAAGTGGATAAGCATTGATGATCGTCAGAATGTTTTTAACATTATTTGACTTTTTGTTGTATTTGATGGAGTAGCATTTAAGTTTGTGCATCCAAATTATTATTTAAATAATCTGCCCCAGGCTGGCAAGGCCTAAATAATTATCCTGGTCTGTAAGTGATCTTTCAAATCCAGTCATATGATTGATTGCTGATTCTATTTATTTTTGTGTAATGCTGGTGAACTTATAGATAACTTAGTTAGTTCTGTGCTAATCTCTCATGTTCATTATAACATGCTCATTTCTTTATATTCAGTTTTATATTTTGACTTGGGGATTGATGATGATGAGTGCCTTCATTCCAAGTTCAACCCTGATTTTTTGTATCATTACAATATATATATCACTCTCTCAATATCCATGGAGTGACATTGATGATTTGAAGAAAAAAAATTAAATAAAAAAAGATGAAATTTGTAAATTTATGTTCATAAATTTCATATGCATGCAGTATTTATAAGAATATTATCATTAATCATCTTTCAGACAAACATTTTTTTATCTTATGCACTCAGGCTTGTCATTTCTCTCTATCTTTTTCAATTTATTACTGTGCCACTCTTTCTATA
Organism: Epiperipatus broadwayi; assembly: GCA_028023455.1. Lineage (NCBI taxonomy): Eukaryota > Metazoa > Onychophora > Udeonychophora > Euonychophora > Peripatidae > Epiperipatus > Epiperipatus broadwayi. The sequence goes on from JAQFVV010006309.1 coordinate 622,812, forward strand.
ATGGTTTTTTTTTTATAATTATTTTTGTCGATATTTTAATATGTTTATTTATATAATTATATACATGTTAGTATAGTTCTTGGATTCAATTATGTGTTAGTTGCCTATCATTCTTTTTATAGCCCTCACTTTTTAGTATGATCTTACCTGCTATTATCTGGGTAGTTAATAGGTAACTCAGTAATTACAACTGAATCATCTCCAAAAATCATATGAAATCTTGATGCTATAATAATAATAACAACAAACATCCACACCAATGAATTAGTCCAAATATTTGCTCCTAAAATTTTTTATTTCAACATTCACTACACACAGAGTTATTATAAAATTAAATGAATAATTAAAATTTTTTAGAAGTATCACAAACCTAAAACTACATATAATTTGTATTAAAATTGAAATTTGTTATTTAGATATGTTTTTTTTTTAAAATAAAGTATAATAAATGACTTTTGAATGTTTTATTTTATAGCTATTTGCTTGAATATTTTGAACAATAGATTTATGTCATTCATAAATTATTTTAAGAACATAAGCAAATAATTTCATGTTTAAAATAAGAGATAAAGTTAACCCATAAATTTTAAAATATTTTGGAAGCTGGACATATTTAAAACGAGTATCGTTTTATTTATTAGTATTTCGTCTAGAAAGAATTAGTCAAATATTCTGAAATAATCTTATTTAATGTAGAGATTCGAACTAAGTTTATCATTGAGGTTAATTTTCAGAACTCTTTAAATAATATAATTTTTTATAAAAAAAGAAATCATTAGTTGGTAACAATTTTATGTTGAAAGCTAGTTTTTAAAAAAATTAAGCAATGGGCAATATTTAAAAGACTTAAATTCTGCACTTCTTGCAATAAGTTTAGCGTCAATAATTTTGATTGGAAACTTATACAAAAGAATATGGATTTAACTTCTAATTGTTCTCTGAGAACAAGATCAGTTACATCATTTTCTATTAGCAACAGCTCTTATATATAGTTAAAAAACCAATGGGTCATAACATTATTTATTTTACATTTAAAGCAAGAAAAAATAATTTCAAGATAATAACGTTTATGTTTCAAAAGCCTTTATTTCAACCTGTTACATTTGTCATAAGGTTCACATGTGTATGACAGTTAGAAAAAAAAACAATTAGGGAAGCTATAAGGTTGGCATGTGACTGCATTGTTGTGAATCTTCACATTGTAAAGAATCTTTAACATGTATTGTATATTACTAATTTTTCTTGCTATGTTATTAAAAAAACATTTCCTATGAATACTTTTACTTGCTATCAGTTTATTTCTGACCAGCTATTGAGTTATTATTTGAATGTGCCCAGGTGGTAGCAAAAATGTCTGGTGATGAAATCTTATCTCTTACTCTTAGTTGCTCCAATTTGTTTAATACTGTATTTGGAGGACATGTGATATTGTAATCACAGACAAAAATACACATTGTGCACCACTGTGCATAAAATGTCATGGGAATGGCTCTTATGCTGAAAAAGAATCCTTTTATAAAGCTTTTGAGGAGATTGGGGATAGTTATATCAGTTTTCTTAAATAATGTTATCATTTTTAATCAAGAGTTTGTGAGGCTTATACATTCTTGGAGAAAATGATATAGAGTTTCTTTTTCTCTATGGTTATAATAAACATATATCATCAATGTTATATCCCTTTCTGAATTTCAAAGTGTGCTGTGGGTAATGCAAATCAGAAGGAAAGAAGAGTATTGGAACTATAGGTTGGATTTACATAAAAACTGTATAACTTTATTATTGATTTTTATGTTCAGATCAATTTATCTAAACCCAACCTATAGTTCCAATACTCAAGTCAATTATTTATCTAGACATTTAATAGTGGTGATAAATTAGTATCCAGTTATTTTTAATTGAAAGAGTAAAGATCCTATAGTATCTAAATTAGTTAGACAAGGGTTTTTTTTATGTTTAAAAATAAAATATAATTATTTTTGTATCACCTCTCTTAAAATGGCTGCAAGTATAAAACTTGAGTCTATATTTGCAATCTTAGATAATATTATATATACAGAAGCAAAACTCATCATATAGTAGCACCATTTAGTACAAACCAGATTAATCAATGGATGCAGGAAGGTTTGTGAATAAAATGTCTAACTAGTGCCTACTCATCCAATATTCCTAGACTAGTTTCTAGCTTATGGCTTTCATCACTAATCTGACAGCACTGCTCCTATATCTTAGGATTTAATACAACCTTCCAGTAGCCACCTTTTACCTTATTATCTAACTATAAAGCTTGGAATTTAAAATGAAACACAATAATGTTTTCAATTCAAGCTCATTAGTTTATAAAGTATAGAACTGAACTCAATTCAAAATTTATATTTTTTAGTGTCATTGATTCTTTAATAATCACAGTCACCTTAATCATATTGGGATAGATTGCTATTAAACTACTAAACATGATATGATCACTATTCTTTATGCTTACACAAGCTTTATAGTTAATTAATAAAGTTAAAGGTGGCTGTTGAAGGGTTGCATTATATTCTAAGATATAGGCACAGTGCTTTCACATACAAGACTGCTCACTGATGAAAGCCACAAGCTAGAAACCAGTCTGGAAATATTGCATGAGTAAGCACTAGATAGGGATTTTATACACAAACCTTCCCACATCCATTGCTTAATTTGGCTTGTACTTAGTGGTGCTATTGTGTAGAGAATTTTGCCTCTGTGTAAACAGCTTCCTTGCTATTATTATAAATTAACTCACACCTAATTGTCTGTTTAACTTCTATATATATTTAAAGTCTTTTTACTCTTTATCCCTTAGAGACCTAAACAGCCATTTTGAATGTAAAAAAAAAAATTACAGGACATATAATTTTAAATGAAATTTCTAATTTATTACAATAAATATAAATATATATATATACATTTTTAGAAAGTGCAAATATGAAAGAATGTAATAAAGCTGATAAAATAGTCATTACCAAAAAAAAAAAAAATTAAAAAAGGAGATTTTTTTTATATTTTTAAACATATTTATTTTTACATTGGTTCACAAATTCTCAATTTTGAAAGATATAACTTAAAATTACAATTTCATAGATAGCTTCATCACATGCATCTCAAAATGCTGAAAAAAATGATATATAATATGTCTTACCTGAGGTAATTTTTCTATGCAAAAATTACAAAAACAGTGCGATTAGTAACTTCAATTTTTACTAAGCTGCCCCACATGTTCTACTTTTGCAACAGAGTATATGTTAGAAATGTTTGGTTGTTCTTGCATGCAGGTATCTGTTAGAAATATGTTTGGTTTTTAGTGGGGAAAAAATAACAGGAATAATTTACAAGATGTTGAGGACTTTAGTAAATTGTAATGTAATGTATAGTATATTATATTATTATTATATATTACTTTTATTATATTATATTAATGAAAAATGGTGTGTGACCTAAAATGTGTATTCTTTTCAACTAAATAAAATGTACTCAAAAAATAAATATCAAACAAAAATTTCTCCAAGATAAAATGAACAAGAAAAATCAATAAATATCAAAATAAACAAATTTATTATGAGCACTGATTATATATGTGTGTGGGAGATGAAATATGAGAGTGGATGTCTCAGTGTATATGATGAGAGTGGATGTGCATGTTTTTATATTATTCAAATGTCTTGTCTAAAATTCTATCGTATATATATATATTGTTTTCTATATGTATATATCAAATTCTATCGTATATATATATATATTTTGCATATATATATATATAATTCTATTGTATATATATTGTTTTGTATGTGTGGTGAGAAAAATAATTCAAGAAAACGTTTTTATATTATTTCACCTGTGTTATATCATGTATCTATATTTATACATAAAAAAAAGTAATAAAAAGTAGGTCACAAAACAAATTGAAGTAAAAGATTTTACATTTCAAATGTGCTTTTTATCTAAAAGTTTATCATTTTTATAAAAAGAGAGTTCTAAAACTAGGTCAGAAAAATATTAAAATAAACATTTTTATATTATTTCATCTGTATTATATCATATATATATATATATATATTACTTTTAATTATATTTAATTATAGAAAACAATAATAATAATAAAAAAATAATAATAATAAAACGAATTCAAATACTCACAGCATTCTGTCTAAATGTTAGCATCAGTTTCAAATTTGAATCCAATTATGAAGGCATCAAAAGTCATTATTATTATTATAAATAAATTCATCAGTAATCCTTATACCTTTTTGATATAATTTTTATTTTATTTTTAAGCTTTTAACTTTTTTTACAAAAAAATTTGTTTCTACTAAGAGGGCTTATAAAAGCCCTTACGTAAATGAATATAATTATTATGCTGTAAAACAAGTTCAATTGACTATAAATCATATTTACGGTCATTAAATCTAAAAAACAAAAGAAAAATAAAAAAATTAAAAATTGTATTTTACAAAAACTTTCATAAAAAATCCAAATTTTATCATAAAAATAAAGGTTATAGCTCATTTTAATCGTAACAAAATGGCAGATCGAATGATCTGAGAACCATAAGTGTATTACTTACCTATTCCATGCAAACTCAGTTGAAAGTCTAAATTTTTGTTCAGGGGCTCACAGGGGTGCTTTGGGCTCAAAGGGTTCTAGTTCTCCATCTTTCCAACTCCCTATTTTTATTAATGCATCTATTCTTTTATCCCATTCTTTGCCACTTCAGCACTAACAATTCTCCTAATGCAATCATCTCACCTTTTGTACAAGTATACTGACATAAAGTCTTTTATCCATATCTTCTACATATCATATTACCTTTCTCATTCAGCTTATTGCTGTCCTTTACTCATAACCCAATTAAATACTACTTGGATATACTCTTACTATCCATAAATTGCAATCTACCGAACATTTTCATTTTGCTTTTTGCATCACTCAAAAAAACTTAACTATCCTATTTCTCCTTGAATTATCTCCTTTGCTATCCACATATCTGCATCTAATGCATGTTTTCCTAATTCTTTGTGTTTTTTTAAGTAATTTAACACCATTTTAGTAACATATAACACATCATTACCATAAGTTAACTCTGCTACTGCCATTCTTTTCCATACAATTCTTGTACATCATATTTATATGAAAACACTTAATTTCCTTATCAGTCCCTTATTTTCTTTGCTTCATTTATCAATTTTTTTCTTCCATTTATCCAAGCAATTTTTCTAATTACTTAAGAGGATTTCCAAATAGTTATACATATTCACCACATTTAACTTTATACCCCCCCCCCCCCAATAAAAATCCTTTCTCTTCTTTCCCCAGAATTTATCATCATTACTTTTGATTTTTCTTCAATAAATGTAATCCCCATCTCTTTATTCACCTTCACATACATCTTCAGTATAACTTCCATATTTCCCCTACTTTATGCAAAAGAAGATCACAAATAAAAAATTCAATAATGTATATATGCCCTTGTCACCTATAATGGCATCTCTACCCCTCTCCCTAGTGTTTCTATTGCTCTTCCCATTTCTTTCAAATATAAAAAAAAACAAAATAGATAATATAGGGCATTCTTATCTTAATCACATCTCCATTTTTAACTAAATGATTCTATATTTCCTAGTTGGTACATATAGCAATTATTTTCATACAATCTCTTAATAAGATCCATTAAAGCTCTATTCATTCCCAAATTTACTACACTTAACTATTTCTTTTTACTCTATCATGTGTCTTCTCTATATCCATAAAGACCATATATAACCATCTACCTGTATTCTTTACTCATATCGATAAGTTGTGTGACTACAAATAAACTATTTCCTATACACTTATATTAATTTTAAAACTTTTCTCCACTATATTATTTTCTTTTATCCATTTTTCTATCCTTTCAGATACCAAATATACAAATGCTTTATATAATACTGGTGTTTCCACTATCAGTCAATGATTGTTTATCTTTCTATGGTTCTTATCTTTTCCTTTAAATAATAGCCTTTTCTTGTATTATTCTAATTATCTGGAAATTCTGTTTTCTTTGTCATTTGAATTGTGGCTTCTTCTTTTTCAGAGTCAGAAATCTCTCAACCACTATACCCAGAAAAACCTGTTAGCCATCTCACCTTCCCTTTCCATTTCCCACTCTAAGTTTTTCCCATATCATTCTCTATCCTGCTCCATTCCATTTTCACCACATAATCTTTGTCAACTCAATGGCTTTTATACCTAAATCTCCTTTATCTTTTCCTAAACTCAGCATAAAAACCAAGAACCCACTTTCTGTATAATCCCTTTGCTTATATTTATTCTTTTACAATTTCACTATTCATACTCTTTTTGCTTGCAAGCATTTACATTCAATTAACAGCTGCCTAATATTTACTATGCCTCCCCTATTTAACTTGCAGACTAAATCACCCATATTTTTCCATTTATGTGTATATTCCTTGCTGCTAAAGATCATGATCAAACCTTAAACAATAACTACTTTTCTTGCTATTTTCATAAATTAACTTGTACCCAATATTCTTGTTACTTCTATATACTCCTTTACTCTTCATACTAGTTCTCCACCTTTACAACTCCCTATTTTTATTAATGCATCTATTCTTCTATTCCATCCCTTGTCACCATAATACCCCAAAATTCTCCTATTACAATCATTCCACTTTTTGTATGAGTATACTCACATAATTTCTTTAGTCAAATCTTCGGCATACTGTACTACCTTTCTTACCCATCTTGTTACCTGTATTTTACTCATAACCCAATTAAATATTATTTGGACTATTCTCTTATTATTCATAAATTGCAATCTACTGAACATTGATTTTTGCATCTCTCATATAAAAAAAAAACTTGATCATCCCATCTCTTCTTGAATTGCCTCCTTTGTCATCCACATATCTTCCTACTTCGGTTTGTACTTTTTCTAAGTAATATAACACCTTTTACTAACACATAAGGCATCATTACCATATATTATAATCAATGCTGCTGCCATTCCCTTTTGTAAAATTCTAGCCACATCATATTTATTATAAGAAAACACTATTAATTTCTTTATTGGTTTATAGAGGGATCCCCACAAGAGGCATCTAGTGACAGAAGCATATATTGCTATGTACTCATCCTTCAGTCAATAATTTTAATTATGTTTGGACACCCTATTGTATATATTTTTAATTGTTAAAAATTTAATGATGAATTGTTATTATTAATTAACAATTAAACAGAAAAAAGAACGATGGCTCCTTGGAGCAGGAAATTATGGCTAATTGAGAGATTAATTAAATACCTTAAAAGAAAAATTAGATTTTATAAAAAATAATTATCAAACACTAAGGAAAGAAAGTATTTAGATGTAAATAGAGAATTAAATTGTAGGTTTTTTGAATATATCAAGGAGAGGGTTTGTTACACTAATAGATATTGGAAGACTATTTTTAATTTATGCATCTTAGTAATTAGCCAATCAAATACATGTATGTGAAAATGAACAATATATTCTCTCTAAGACAGATTAAATCATATATTTATTTCATTGGGCATTATGTAATTAATAAGTATATTTACTATTCAGAACCATTCTCAGTGTGTATTTTTATTTTTACTTAATGTTTATTTATTAATACTGTTTATAAATAAATTGTCATATGATCAATTGCTATAAAGGTCACGTGACCTTTGAACAGTTAAATGAAAAATTGAGCACAACAGTTTTTTATTAAATTAACCAAGTAGATTTTGTGTACTATATTTAGTTGAAAATCGATTCAGAAATCATTATATCTTAAGTTTACCATTTTACTACTGCTCTTACTTACAAGCATTATCCTATGGTTATTCTTTGAAATTCTATTTCTAATTGTTTCTATTCTCCCTCACCCCCCCCCCCCCCAATGTAATATTTTGTATAAAATTTTAATGAAATTTATTTTATAAACAAGGAAAAATTTATAGAAATAAAACTGTTTGGGTATTAAAGCTAAACTTCTGTAAGTGATTTCATTTATTTCTTGGAGAATTTATTAGAGCTTGTTTAAATTAAATAATTATATTAACTCATTTAAAATCCAACTCCTCCCACTCTTATTTGAAAGACCCTAGACACAATTTTGTTCATATTTCTTTTTATGAATTGGACCATGATATGGTCCATTCATAAATATTGTTGAACAAAATATTTCTTATTTGAATTCCATTTTAACAATAGAGACAAATTTTGAGACATTGTAAAAGAAAAAATTAAACTTATAAATTTTTTACAGTGATTATGAAATCAATTTTTGTTAACCAATAAAGGCAGCTTTCACTTTTTCATAATTACATTTTAGAACTAGTCTTCATAAAACAAATATTTTCAAACAAAATCCAATTGCAGTCATGTAGTTTTTTTGGTTTAAAATGAATATTTTACAAATATATTGCATAAATAAGCTTAAATATGTTAAATAAATTACTGAAAATTACAATTTTTTTTTGGAAATACTAAAAAGAATAATGCATGCTCTGAAATGCTTGGGGCCTAAATAATCTACCAATAAGAAAAATTGCCATTGTTTTTTTTTTGTATTATGATAAAACCAACCTAGTCATTGTCAGCTTGTCTTTATATTCAAATTTAAGTGATATTTGTATGAGGTCTTCCCAATATGGATAACTTCAGATCCTTTTTAAACTAATAGTTTTAGTTACTATTTCTGTTTGTAAAAAAATATGTACAGTAAACTAAGTTTATAGATAATCACAAAATATATACAAAAAATTGGCAAAATCAATACCAGTGCCATTATAATTCCCCACATGCCTCAAAATTTATGAGAAAGTTTTTGATTTTCCTCAAATATTAAAATATTACAAACTCATATTTTAAATGTGTTACAATATGATTTATTATACATTAGCTGCAATATTAGTACTAGGAACAACAAATTTTAGATAACATCAAAATTAAATTATTAACTAATTAATGATCAGAAAATGTTAGATTATAGAATTCATAATAAAAAACAAGGATGCTAGTATAATTGAATATAAATATTTGAATGAAGAAGTAAGAAGAATGACAGAAAATGAAATCTTGATGAAACTATGTCATTTCTTAAAAGGATTGTAGATAAAAACTAAAATAAAGCTATCAAATAAGACTGATTAACCCAATGACCAAAGTTTAATGTTCTCAAATGTCAGTAAATTATCCAGAAAAAAGGAAAAATCAATGACTAAACTGAACAATAAATTACAAAGTATAAAGATAATATAAGGGATTCGAACTCAGACTTTCATACAACCCTCAACTCTCTATGCTATTTTATATTGCTGACTCACCTGATCATACACATGTTGAAAAGATAAATAATCACCAATATATGTATTTCATGCTAAACCAGTTGGTCCAGATTACTATCCACACACATATATACAATCAGTGCTCAGCTTTATATTAAGATAACCAATCTTCATACTTTAATGGACAAGCTTCAAACTACTCCAACCCACAACTCTTCAGCCATCCATTTCATTGAAAATCTGATGATGGAATGTTCAAAGGATGGTTGAAGAGTTGTGGGTTGGAATAGTTTGAATGAAGATTGGCTATCTTAATATAAATCTGAGCACTGATTGTATATATGTGTGAGGATAGTAATCTGAAACCTGATGATTGCTGGTTTAGCATGAAATATGTATATTGATGACTATTTATCTTTTCAACATGTGTATGGTCAGGTGGGTTAGCAATATGAGATGGCATGGAGAGTTGAGGGTTGTGGAAAGTCTGAATTCGAATCCCTTATATTACATTATATATGTGCAGGGGTGTGTAAGCTTGTACAATGTATTAATTTAAAGTATAATGATGTGGAAAAAGTTAATACTTTTATTGAAGAAAAAAAAATTGTATTTAACATGAAATTAAATGAAAATAATACAACTTGGCAAAAAAAAAAAAAAAAAATTCAAAATTACGTAATAAATTTTTGAAAAGCTCTTATATTACAATATTTAAATTAGCAAAGTTACTAGGAAATAATTTAGCTTCAAAAAGTTTTGCGCATCATTTTACATATACAACTTAATTCAGTTCTTTTATTAAAATAAAAAAAAAATCTTCTATTTCTCACTTTTGCATCAAACATATATAAATATCTACTCCATTTTTATTTTTCAATGTTTTTTAACAATTATTGCACAAATCTTCCCGAAACCATTGATTACTCTGCCTTGTATTGAATGGCATCACTGTATAGAGGGTTTTGCCTCTGTGAGTCTAAATAATACAAATTGTTAGTACAAATGTACAATTTTATATTATTATTGCTTTATGATTATTCAAATAGTATACGGATATGAATGGATTGCTCTATCAACATGCATCATCCAGTATGGTGAGTTTATTGGCTTTTTACTTGTGAGTTTAAGATCAAAAAACATCATGATTCTTTCTTCTAAATTGTCTAATAGCTCTTAAGTGAAATATCACTTGAGTTTTCTTGAAGGCAGAATTAATGTGTGTATGATTGAAACTTTTTTAAAAATAGATATTCATAAGCACAAGTGGAGAAGATTCATTATAAATAAAAATTGAAAGAACAAAATTGTGGAGATTGATGATGTATCAGACAGAGTAGAAAGATTAGTTATTCAACTTAATTCTAGATACCAAACACAGATAATTCAGGTTTATGCCCCACTAAGTTCTCATTGTGATAATGGAATAGATGATTTTTATATGGATATACAAAAAGCTTTTGATCAGATCCAAACAACATTTTAAAATTGGCTTGGGAGCTTTAATGCTAGAATTGGTAAACAACTAACTGAAAGATGAAAGGGCTGTGGGTAAATTTGATTGTGGTGATAGAAATGAGAGAGGACACAGACTTAAGAAGTTTGCAGAAAAAGAGAAACTTTATATTATGAATTCTTTTTTTAAGTAAAATGTTAAATTAAAATGGGCATGGAAACACATCCAAATGATGGTTCAACAGAATTGGATAATATTTTGGTTAACGGAAAATATGTATTTCAAGATTGCAATGCCATTAATAAATTCAACACAGGAAGTGAAATTATTAAGAAAAACAGTATTCACTGTTGATATTTCAAATCTTCAGAAACATTGCAATAAATTTAAATAATAATTTACAAATCATTTTCAAATATAGAAGAGAATAAAAGTGTCAAAAGTGTAAACCAATATCTTTATATTGTTAGGAAACTTATTTCTGCAATAAGAAGAAAAGTTGGAAGTATTATTAAAAAGAGAGATGATAAAATGAAATTTGTAGAAGAGTTTTATCAAGAATTATATAGCAATTAAAAACAAAGAAAAGTACCTCTTACAACTAATATTTCTTCTAAATTGTTCAGGATTTTAAAAGAAGTGAGAAATGCAATTAAATCTATGAAGAAGGATCACATCTGCCATGCAAGCAAGTAGTTGGTTGCAGACGGTTGTGGGTTCGTGTCCCGGCCGATGCTATGACATATGAAAAGAAAGAAGGAAAAAGCTCCAGGTAATAATGGAATTTTAATCATTATCTTAAAAGAATCAGGTGAAGAAGTAGAATTTTTTTTGGCAAAGTTATATACCAAATGTCTAAATGATAAAAGTGTACTAGATGATTGGAAGAATGCAGTAATAATATTTAAAAAAGGCAATAAAGAAGATATTAGAAATTACAGACCTATCAGACTTTTATCAGTTTTATACAAAAAATTTTACTAAGATAATTACAACTAGTCTACAAAGAACATTGGATTTTTACCAACCAAGAGAACAAGCTGTATTTAAAAGTCATTTTAGTACAGTAGATCATATCCAGGAATTAAGAGAAGTTATAGAAAGGACAAATGAATATGAGTTGCCATTATGCTTTGAATTTGTAGATTATGAAAAGGCATTTGATTCTATAAACATTTCGTCAGTGGTTAAAGCATTGAATCATCAAGGTGTAGATCCAGGATATTGTCATATTTTGAAGAATATTTATAAAAATGCAACATCAACATTTAGATTACATAATGATACTGGGAAAGTCAACATTGAGAAGGGTGTAAGACAAGGTGATTCCATATCTCCAAAACTTTTTGCAGCAGTGTTGCAAGAAATATTTTATGGATTAAAATGGGAAACTAAGGTAGTAAAAATAATGGAGATTATTTAAGTCAGCTAGATTTTGCAAGTGATGCAATTTCTTCTGCAAATAATGCTTCAGAACTACAAGAGTTATCAGATGAAAATAAAAAAGTAGGATTACAGGTAAGTGTTTAAAATACTAAAAAATGTTTAATGGATTTTCTCAAAAGAAAAAATAAAGATTGATAATAATGAATTAGGAGAAGTTAAAGACTACAAATAACATGGTAATATTATTATTACACATGATAACATAATGAGATTAATCATAAAATTAAACTTGGCTGGAGTGTATTTGGTAGAAATAACAATATTAAAAGGAAGTATGCCTATAGGTTTAAAAAAAAAAAGGGTTTTTGATAAATGAGAGTTACCATTTTTTATTTATTGATCTGAGACTTGGACACTTAATAGACTTTGGATGACTCAATGAAGTATGAAGTGATCTATGTTAGGATTAACAGAAGAGATGAAAAATGTAATACATGAGTGAGGGAACAAACAGGTATTATGATATCATTGAAAGATTTAAGAAATTGGAGTGGAATTGGGATGGCCTTATTTCTAGAAGAGATGATAATAGATGGACAATTGAAATTTTAAGCTGGATTCGAAGAGACTGTAAAAGACCTAGAAAGAGACCACATATGAGATGGATGGATGAAATAAAGAAGTGTGCTAAGGAGATATGCAAGAGGCTAGGAATTGGAGTAACTAGAATAAACTTGGAAAGATCTTCATTCTACAGTGGATCAATAATGGTTGAAAATGATTATGAAGTCAAAAAATTGGAAAAAGCTGTATCTTACTAACATATGTAAAAATTAATTAATTGAAAAATGCAATTATCTATAAAAAAAATTATGGATTTTTAAAAATATAATTTAAATTTGGAAACCAAATTTTAAAAAAAAATATCAAAATTGTTTTTTAAATTTAAACTATATTGTTTTATATTTAAAAAAATAATAATAAATTTTTATGAATAATTGCATTTTTTAATTAATTTTTATCTTTGTTGATAAATATTTTTTTTTTCAATTTTTCATATGTTTGTATTAAATTTGCATTATTTGCAACCAGGATGAAACCCATATTAAATGGTCAAAATGTTGAGAAAAATAAATAACGGAATGTCTTTATTTACTTGAAAGTTCACAAAAACTTCAGTTGCCAGAAGTATCAGGGCTGGAATCAATCTAAGGACCTTGTGACCCAGAGGCTACATTCTACCACTGCACTAAACCATACCCTCTTCTGGTGCTCAAAGTTTTTGTGAACTCTTGAGCAGTAAAGATATTTGATTATTGTGAGATGAAAATGGTGGAGTAAATATTTATGTATGACTGACTCAGAAATAAAAGATTTTTTAAAAAATGGATGTTTTTCATAAGTTATTATTATTTTTATTTTTCCATGAATTTATTTTCAGTGATGACCACTAGAGGCGCATAAAGCGGTAGAATAGCAATTCCCTACATGGCAGACTAGTTGGGGGTACTTGAAAACATTATTTGTAACGATTGAAAGCAAAAGCAACAAGGTACTTAAAATTAAAAAATAAAAACAATGTTATAATTTACATTTACAAAGCGAAATGTAAGCTCAGATAAATCATATCCAGATGTCTCCTCTCTATATAAGAAAAACAGACTAGGTTTGGAAAGTTGTCATATGAAAAATCATTATTAAATTTTTTTAATATAAATTTAAATTGAAACTCTATGCCTTTATTAAAAATAAACATTGTAATAAACTTCCTGTAGCTCCTGATATAAGATTGTATCTGTCTTCATTTGAACCTGATTTCAAAAAACTGAGCTTCAGAAAACAAGCTGAAGGATCATATTGAAATTAAGAAGAGCTACTTTTGAAGACTTGTGTATATTAAGAAAAATTTATTGATCATTTGTATGAATTTTCATTATAAATTAATGTGATCAAAAATTCATTCTAATGTACTTTTATTTGGTGTTGCTTTTATAAAAACATTGAAATGAAGTGTAATATCTAAAATAAAAACCAAAATTTATCATTAATTTAACTTGTTAATTATTTAGTCAACTTAAGAACATTAATACAATATAATTAAAAAAGTCATTTTGTTCAAGTAGAAGAATGCGTGGGCTTTATGAAAGGAGGGGGTATTCCTAAATGAAAAGCCTAGTCAAAGAGTATCAAAAAAAAATGTTGGGTACTCCTGCTTCCTTATCACATGACAAATTTTAAAAATGCTCTTCATATTAGAATAAAAATCGATTAAATGATATTAAATTAAGTTGCATATCAATGAATTGTCAATTATTTCGATTTATTTATAATTTATCGATTGATTAAGAGTTTATTATTATTTTAATAAAGGTTACTAAAAATCATATTATATAATCAAAAATTAAATATATATATATATTTTAAATTAATAATTACATTTAACCAAGACACATAATTAAATTGATATATATATATCGAGAATATAAAAATGTATAAGATTTTTCATATTAATTATGTATTAATATGTTATCCTATTAATTATTTCTTATTCAATTTTTTTTTTCCTTTTTTGTATATCATTATCAATCATTATCAACCCACTGCAGGATGAAGGTCTCTCCAAGTTCAATCCATGTTCTCCGATCTTTAGCTTCCCTTCTCCACATCACCCCTGCACACTTTCTTATTTCATCCATCCATCTCACATATGGTCTTTTTCTGGATCTTTTAAATCTCTTTTTGCATATAACCTCTTAAAAATACATCAACTTTATAAATTAATAAACAATAATAGTAATAAAGTTCGCTTAATGAAATATTAGAATCCAACATAATCAATAGTTCTTTCCCATTATTTTTATACTCATATATACTTTAATAGTATCAAAAAAGTTCAAATTAAAGTCTTTAATATTTTTAAAATGAAAGTTTTTTACAGTTATATATGAAACCAGAAAGATAAAAAGAGTTTCGCCTACAGATAAAAAGAAACTAAAATTGCTCAAACCATAAAGAATATGTGGCTTAGATTTTACTTTTTAAAACTTACTAGTTTAGTTATAAACCCTCTAGGCTTCATTGTTCATCACCATTTCTTGAGAATATTTTTTAAACTGCACATTTCAGTGGTTTTTGAGATTTCATGTTGTATTATTATCTTGATTATGGCTTTCTATGATGATAATAAAACTGGTATATCTACAGATTCATTGATTTGTTTTATATATAGAAAGTGTCAGTAATAAATTAAATTAACCAAAAGAAACATGTCAAAAATAATACGACAGAAATATAACATCTATATAACTTTGTTTAATATCAGAGGACTGACTTTTAGCAATAAAAATTAAAATTAAAAGATTATATTGAATTATTTTGGAAATATTTCCAAAATTCCTATAAGATATAAAGAATTTTTATTAAATCTTGATTTTTAAATAACAAAATAATTAATTAATTAACAAATTAATTGCAATCTGAGGGGGAAAATATGCACATGTCTGCATAAGTATATATGTAATTCTAAAGCAGTAATAATTATATTTGTAAAGTAAATTGCTTATATTGAATATTTTCTTTATATGTAAGTAGAGGAATTTCACTCAGAATTTTTTATTCTATTCATCCTCCAATCCATCTCAAGAAACTGATACATATAGGTGAAAATGATACATAATCCCCAATATACATATTTTATGTAGAACCAGAACTCATCAGTTTAACGAGATCAAAATTTTCCACACATATATAAAACTCAGTACTCAGTTTATATTAAGATAGCATTTTCTCAAATTTTAATATCCAAATTCCTCTAATTACATAAATATATATGCTAACATATGAGGTAAATTTGCATTTCTTAGCAAATATCTAATATAAGAAAAATATATTATTTACACATTAAATAATACTCTAATTGAGAGAACAAAATCGATGATTATGTGTACATACACACCCGTAATATCTGCATATGTTTACACAATCAGATTCCTCTACCCCCACAAAACTTTTAAATATATAGAAAACGAATAATTAAATTTAAAGTACGGGAAGGTATTAGGTAATTTAAGGATATTTAGATTCTTTCCATGTAAATGTAAGATTTTAAATGTCAGAATTAAATATATATATATCCACTTGTGAAAGAAAAGCTTTTAGTAAATTGACTATTCTCAAATTATTAATTGTGTGACTTAGTAAATTAATGTGTTTACATGCTGTTTTTTTTTATTTTTATGTAAAATGTTAAATTTATGATTAGCTGCTACCTTAACAATTAGACTGGTTGCAATTCGCCTACATATAGATTTAAATATCTGTCAGATTCTTTTGACATTGTTAAAGATATATCACTAAAATTGCTAATAGGAAAAACTTGTATCATATTTTATAACAATAATACATTTACTTATGTGATATGTTTTATCTCCACATGGAAAGCTATCTTTTTTTTATTCAAAATTATTTATCAATTTTCTTTCTTTTACTAATCTAATTTTAAGTTTGTTTAGTCATGATAAATAATTTAAGATGGATTAAAAAAATAGTTCTTAAATATTCTGTAGAATTAAGTAAATTAAAATGTTTCCTTTGTATGTGATTAATATTTGGTAAGTTGCTATTAAAATTAAGTAATAATAATGGAATATCTAGTTAATTAATAATTAATATTTCTGTAGTGTAATTTTCACTACATTCTTCTCACACAAGGTAGGAACTGGTTTCTAACCCACTTTTAACACATTGTGGAGGGATGTAATAATAAACATATAACCAAGGACATGCAAAAAAATTGTATGATCCCCAATATGCACATTTATGCTGAACCAGCATTCAGTTGGCTTAGATCCCATTCTCTTACATATATCTTTATCATTGTTCAGTATGTATAGATATGGAATTACTACAGTTTAATTGATAAGTGCCAAACTTAATGTCTCACAACTTTGATACAAACCACTTGTTGGAAGTATATTAATAATTTTTATTAGTCATTCAGTAGACTAGAGATTATCCATTTAATGAATAATATCTCTATAGTGTAATTCTAACAACACCATTCTCATGCAAGGTAAGGACTAATTTTTATCTATTTTTAATACTTTGTTGAAGGATGTAGTCATAAACATATAACCAAAGACATGTGAAAAAGATATATAATCTCCAAGAGGCACATTTCAAGATCCTTAACTTGGGTGAGAATGGGGTAGTGAAAATTAAACTGTAGAAATATTATTCATTAAATGGATAATCTCTTGTCTCATGAATATCAATAAATATTATTTCTAGTTGATTAATCTTTCTCTTCTTTTGTGTTAGCAATTTTTTCCTCTTAATATTTGAAGATTTAGTGATTGCATTGTATAATAATGTGATAAAATGAGTCATGCTTATAAATATATTATACAAATACTTATCCCACAAGAAGAAACAAAATGAAAGCTTTTTTATTTAATCTTCCAATTTAAAACTATATTCATATAGAAAAAATCGAAGTATAGGCACTATTACACCTTCAAATTACCTAATTTTATAATACCTTAATTTTAATTGATTGCTTATTTTGTGCATCCTTATATGGTATATAAAAAAAATCCTTATATGGTATGCATAGGACAATGATGTGTTAATCTCTTTTGTTCACTCTTTAAAACTAATACTTATTTATATAAATAATTATTTTATTTTTCTTATATTGGACATTTGCTAGAAATGTGTACTTGTTCTCATATATTCTCATGTATAATTATGTAGGCATTTATATGTGTGTATGCTTTTTTCCCAGTTTGTTCTTAATTAAACAAGATTAGTTAATTAATTATTTCACTTTTTAAAAACCTCACTTTAAGGCCTTTTTTTTCTTTCTAAAAGAAACAAGTGTAATTAGATAATTGGTAAAACCTTTTATAAAAATTCTTTATAGCTTCAAAATACTTCAAGATAATTTCATATAATTTTTTAATTTGAATTTTTGTTAATCTTTTATTTAATTGAAACAAAGCCAGTTTTTTTTAGATATCAAAGTGTTGACCAGGAAGTGAACCTGGGCCAGCTGCTTGTAAGACAGCTATGCTAACCACAAGTCCACCAACACTTGACAAAGCCAGTTTTCTGGTAGAAATATTAAACAGCATATATGGACATGTGATTTTTGTTGGTTTATATATATGATTATAATTAATATTTGTATGACAAGATATATAAAATCATGGTCTCAGATTCTCTAGAAAAACTGATGTAAAACTGATATATGTAATTTAACATTAAAAAAACTGATTATTTTAAAATGTAAAATTATGTTACACATAACACATAATTATTAGCAGGTATACTAGTGATTAGAACATCTGTGTGAATATTATAAGTACATAATTATAATTAATCATATTCAAACATATTCATAATATTAAATGCATATTATGAGGAAGATAGTTCCCATATTTTCTACAACTCTTACATGTTATCAGCTAATATAAATGCAGAGATTAAATATATGGTTAGTAATAACATGCCAGATTACTAGTAATTGTGAGAATAAATTCTAAAGCGGCCAAACAGAAATAACTCCTAATATATATGATCATCAAGGGTTTTAAAAATATTTTTAATACCAATAATGATGGTGAAATTAAAGAATTTATATTGTAAAATAAAAAAAATTAGCAAACCATCTATTAATATAAAAAGTTATACAGTACTACTATTTCAATAAATATTCAAATCGCTACTACTCTCAACGTTCTTATATATTATGTGAAACATAGTTAAGCCATGTAATGATTAGTTTGTGATTTTATACGTTAATAAGCATCTATTGATTTTATATCTTCAGGAAAGATCTCAGACCGTCTCACATGATTTTGTATATATCGAGACAGATGCTTTGCTATATCCCAAATATATGGGTTCCGCTAAAAAAAAAAAAAAATAGTACTTTTAAATTAATGTAGAAAATTTTGTAATTTTTTTATATTAAACATGTTTTATAAAAGTGTGATCATATATATATAAACACACACACACGAAGTTGGAAAATATTTGTTTAAAATTTATTAAAAAGCAATGTAATATTTTTTTAAAAAAGTGAACTTTCTAACTAAATTTTCTTAACTTATATATAAGATTAATTTTAATATTGTACAACAATGATTAATCTAAAAAAAAATATTTTAATCTGTTGTAATAACAAAATCTAAATGTTAAGCATCGTCCAGATAAGGCATGTAATCAAATTAATCTAGTGTGGAATGCAAAAATGTATTAATTAATTGAAAACCTGGTTTAATTTTGGAATATGTACAAGTGTTTTAATTAAAAACCTATTCTAATCTATATAAATTTTATGACAACTGCAAGGATCTTATAAACTATGACAGGAATATATTTCCAAAACTATTTAGCAATAAATTTAAATTCAGGCCATTCTTCCAGGCCACTTTCATACCACCCAAATAATAATAATAATAATAATAATAATAATAATAATAATAATAATAATAATAATAATAATAATAATAATAATAATAATAATAATAATAATAATAATAATAATAATAATAATAAAAAATCAATTTACTAATTAATGATTTATATGGCAAAAAAATAAACTTTTTGTCCTCATTAACAATTAAATGTTTATTATTAACAGATTTATAAATATTTTTATTAATATAATATTCCTAATAAATTCATGCTTATGTCTTAACTCTTTTGAAAATAATAGTTATATTCAGATGAGTCAATTTGTTTTCTAATTATATTGAGTCATATAATCATGAATTTATTAGAAATATATTATATTTAATAAAAATATCTATAAATCTGTTAATAATAAAGATTTAATTATTAATGAGAATAAAGTGTTTATTTCTTCACCACATAAATCATCAATTAATAAATTGATTTATAAGAATAGTTGTTTTATTGGGTGATATGAAAGTGGCTTGGAAGAATGGTCTTAATTTAAATTCATTACTAAATAGTTCAAAACAGTAGTTTATATGATTTCTTGCAGTTGTCATAAAATTTATGTAGGTCAGAGTAAATTAAATCTTAATGAAAGAGTTAATGTTCAAAAGAAGAGTTAAAAATAGATGCCAAAACTCAACCTTGTATATTTATGAACTGAATACAGGTCATATCTTTTATTAAAATGGTGAATTGAAAAGAAGAGTAGAAAAAAACTTTGATGAAACTTTTTGAATCAGAGGCCATCAATTTCATGAAGACATTCTTTGATATCAAAGCAAGTTGGATTTTGAAGTCAATGATGAGAAGACTATTTTGTTTTGTTTATGTATGTGGTATGTTTAGTTGAATTTTATTTGAAAAAGTCTATTTGTTAAAAGATGAAACCATGGATGTGGAAGAATTTTAGTAAAATTTTGTTTCTTGGCTAGTATTGTAATTTACAAATTTATTTTAATCTCACTGGGCCATACTTATTACTTATTCTCTATATACTAATTAGAATTTTATTTTCTAGGCTTTAAATTTGTAATTATACTTCTGGTTAAAGATATTATACAAAAATCTATATTTTTGTAAAGTATTTAAAAGTAAAGTATTGAATGAATATATTATATACTTTGATTTATATATAATTTATAAAAATTTAAACTCAAATATAAATAAAGCCCATTTAACTTTATTTTACTTCATATATAGACTTAAGATATCTCACAAGAAACAAACATTTTCTTTATACAAATTACTTAATCTGAATTTTTGCAGATATATTAGTAGTAATTAAGAAAAAAAAAATAGAATAATTTTTTAAAATTCAAATGAGTTTTTTATTTTATTTTATTGTTGGTGTAGTAATTTTTTAATTTGGATCTTTTTTTTAAATAAAAAACAGCAGACAATTTGTGTGATTGTACAAACATCTTATGATATTGAAAGTCAAAGGACATATGGTTCAGAGAAATTAGTTTTCAAAAGAGTTTTTATCTTAAGGCTAAACCCTATAATGGAGATCATACAAGGTATATATATTCATATTTGCATTAAAATTTAATTAAAAAATTATGGTTTATAAACAAATTAAGATTACAAACAAAAATATTTTTTAAAATAAAATAAAATAGAGATATGTGTAAGCATCTATTTCTCTCAGTCACATTCCTTAATAAAAAAAACAATTCTCAGCAAATGATTAATAACTCGAGAATGCGAGCAATTTAAATATGTTGATAGTTTTATAATTATAAAAGAGAATTTAGATGTGGAGACACAATATAAACTGCAATATAATTGGTGCTGATTTTGAGAAGTTAAAAGTTATTTTAATATACAGAAATATTTACTGTCACTAAATCAGCTTTATAAAGAATAGTTATTTTATCCAATTTATTTTATAAAAGTGAGTCTTGGATGCTATATCAATACAATATAAAGGCATTAGAAAAGTTTCATTTAAGGATGCTCTGTAAAATATTAAAATTATAATGATAAGATCATAAAACCAAGCATTATATTTTTCAACATGCTAGATGTGATACTATAGTCTGTAATTATAGAAGCACACTTTTGTTGGATTGAATATATACAAGACTTTCTTAATAGTGTTTTATAGTGAACTTGAACATAGCCTTCAAGGAAAAGAAAGATCCTGTTTACATTATAAGGATTATCTCAAAGCCATTAGGAAGACATGCCAAAAAATAAATATATTAGAGAGTTACAATTAGACATAATGTTGAAGAATTTTAAAAAGAAATGTTTTTCTCAGAAGTTAAGACATAGAATCACAAAATATCAAATAAATAGAAAAATTGAGCAGCAAGTTTTATATGTATATGTTTTTGTGGTTTATAGATTGGATTGTATAGTCATCAAGAAACTCATCTAAAGTAGTTTCTCTTTTAAACTTTTTTTTGGAGTTAAAATAACTATACTTATTTATGAATGGCTGCTGTAGTAGTAGTAATAGTAATAGTAGTAGTAGTAGCAGTAGCAGTAGTAGTAGTAGTAGTAGTAGTAGTAGTAGTAGTAGTAGTAGTAGTAGTAGTAGTAGTAGTAGTAGTAGTAGTAGTAGTAGCAATAGTAGTAGCAGTAGCAGCAACAGCAGCAGTCGTAGTAGTAGGAGAAGGAGGATTAGTAGTAGTAGTAGTAGTAATAATCATCATCATCATTCATTAAAAAAAAAGACCACTCTGATATTATTTCAAAAAGAAATATGAAGAAGAAACATTATTCACTTGCTAGGCAAAGCCTGATTGGTGAGAATTTCAGAAGTTTAATTTTTCTTATTCTTTAGCTAAGAATAGCTGGAAAAGTTTGGGTTGGTTATAAGTTAATTATCTAAAAAAATCATGTGTACTTTGAATTTGTTTATACATCACATTGAATTTGACCTTCAGGTCAGGGACTTATCAAGCGAATGTACTAACTATTATATTATAAGACTCTTACTAGCATTAACTAATGTTAATCAAATAGTTTTTTAAAAATAAGATTTTATTGTAACTAAATTTAAAATTTACTTTTCTGCTGGGCCTTTTTTTTTGTTTACGGCTACAAAAACATCACTTCAATTTGTTGCCAGTTATTTTATAATCTGCGACATCTAGCGACCTTTAATGTAGTACCTTAACAGGTAACACATTATTATTTTTTTAAAACTTACAATTTGGATCGCTGAAAACAGAAGTGATTATCATCTCCTATTTTGTATGACAATATTTTTTCTTGTTTTCTTGAACATCTGATTCATAAACTAAATAAGTTGGTTTTTTTTTGCTTTTAGTTTTAAGATGTTTTTAATGTTATTCATATTAATTCGTTTTTTTTTTTTTAATTCTTTAGCCTCTTTTTTTTTTTTTTATGATGTTGAATTTTTCTTCAAGATTTCAAATGTAACCAGAATCATCACAAAAAGTAATGATTAATCATTTTAAAAGAGAAGTTTTAATTCTTTTGAAAAGATTTATTATCGATCAAATCTTTAAATTATGTCAATTTTTTATATATTTTAAAACCGAAAATATTTTTTAATTATAATATAGAAAGTTAGAAAGGAATTGGCCACCACAGAACAAGAATTTTTAGGACGTTTCTGCACCGAAGCACAGCGAAAAGATATACTTATAAGTTAGTTAAATGCTGGGTAGTGAAGGTTTATGTTTTGCTTTTTTGTTTCACCCATTAATTGAAATAGCTAAATACTATTTAACAATTAACCATTTGGATTGTAATTAAGTTAGTTATTATTTTAAAAAAAATCTAAGTTTCACTCAAATTCGACTTTAGGTCATGGATATAACAGGCAGATGCTTTAGCTACTATGCTATAGTACTCTTCATATTATACTGTATGCAGACATTACTGTATTATATTGCTTAAGCGAGTATTGCTATACCTTCATGATTAATATTACTATTCGTTTTTAAACAAGTGTTACAAAGTTATTGCAAAAAACATCAGCATTGTTAGCCGAGAGGTCAGCGCAACTGCCTTGCAAACAAGCAGTTGGTTGCAGATGGTTGTTGTGGGTTCGCCTCTCGGCAGATGCTATGACATATGAAAAAAAAAAGTAATATGTAAAGAATTCAAAAAATATCTTGATAAGCAGATATTTAAATGAAATTAAGATAATCAAAAAAGTTTATTCTTTCTGTTTGCTTTTCTTAGCTTAATTCAATTCAAAAACCTTCAGGACCCAAATCTGCTATATTCTTTAATGTCTAAACCACATATGGGCTGCATTTTCTAATAACAGTATGTCTTAAGGTTATCACTTTAAAAAATCATATATAATTCCAATAGTTTTATGAGGGAAAATGTAATTCAATATAAATAATACGTACAACATGTATACTAAGAAAATTTTGTTTAGTACTTTAAAAGTGTTAATTACATCAACATAATATGCAAAGCATGTTTTCGATTAAATAGTAATCCTATTGATAGCTATAATTATCCAAGGGGATTGAAAGATTTATAAAAAAGTCATAAAAGTGGTCATTTACATATAATTTGATTATAAAATGTAAATAATTTGTCAAGCATTGGTGGCCGAGTGTTCAGCACAGCTGCCTTACAAGCAGTTGTCCCGGGTTTGTGGGTTCACTTCCCGGCCGATGCTCTGACACATGAAAAAAAAATGTAAATGACTTTATTTAAATGTGCCAATTTTTTGATGGGGGGTGTTTACAATCACCTTGGATAATTATAGCTATGAGTATGACTACTAATTAGTCAAAATTATGCTCAGCATATTATGTTGATGTAATTAACATAACAGACTTTTCTTAGTATATGTGTTGCATGGATTATTTATACTGAAATAGTATAAAGTATGCAAAATGTTTTTTTTTTTTAAAGCTAAATTTAAATTTTATGTAATAATTTATTGTGATGACATAAACATGAATGTCATGCATAGTTCAGTGCATTGCTGAATTGGGAGATTCTGGAGCTTGATGATTATGGATTGTGGCCCAGTACTGTTACTTTCAGTTCTTGAACTTTTTATGACCTCCCAAGCAATAAAGCATTCAATTGTTCAATTGTAATACTAGGAATTACAAATGGCATACATAAAGTTATAAAAGGATTGCATGCATGTTACAGATTGCACATGCATAGCTAGTTTCAACTATGCAGGAATATGCCTTCTTTTATAAACATATACCAAATTATATCACAACTAATAAAGTATAATAGCTCAAATAATTATACTCTTCTTTATGAATTAATTATTACTAGAATACTATATAATAATAACTTTAAAAAATTAAATTATAATTTTTAGGAATTTTTAATAAATAAAACATGGTAAAATATTATGTGACCATGGAAAAATACCAAAACAATATGATAATATGAAAATGAATAAATATAAAAGTCAAGTTAATTTAAATATAATACAATTATACTTTATAATAAAATAAATAATATAAAAAAAATAAGTAGACAAATAAATAGATGATGGAATCTCTTTTCAGATACTACAATTTTATATACAAAACAAAATTAAAAAAAAAATCATGCATATTTTTATATCCTATTTGTGCATAGATAGCGCAATATGTATGTTGTTTCACAAAATCAGTATCATGAAAGAAAGGTTAAATATGCATAAAATTTGCTTTAATAAAGATTAATTACAATTATATTAATTCTTTATATTATTAAATAAATACATCAGTCTTTCATTATATCTCTTGCTTTTAATAGCTATTTTTATTCACAATACTTTATTTTATCAGTAATATTTACCATAATATTTTATAATATCAAGTTCATCTAATATTTTATTATTGCAAATTATGTGGCTTTGAACTAGAATTTTAATGATCAATTCATAAGATATTCAATTTTATTAATATTGTACTTGAAATAAGCTAATATTTTTTTTAAAAATATAGGTATTATTAAGCTTAGATCAGTTCTCAAAAAAATAAGTCTTAAATAAACAAACACGAGAGATTGCATAAATGAAGTAAAATTTTATTTTGATAAGAATACATTGCTTTTGGTGTAGAGCTCTACATATTCATGGCTTTGTGTGACTCGTAGAAATCAGATTAAATATTAAAATTTCAGTGGAAATTCTGTTAAACATAAATGTTTGGATATAAATATATTTATCTATAAAACAAATTACACATTGAAAATCATTGTCTATTATATTCCTTTTACAATAATTGCAAGTAGGAGGAAGTAGAAAATGAAAATTTTTTGTACTTATTACTATGAGAAACTTTGATAAAAATTACATACACACAAGCACATACACATGCATATATATAATATGCATGATACCATTTTTTATATTAACATTTAGGTATGAATTCTTTCAAATTTATAGCAATAGCAAAAAGAAAATAAAATATGCAAAAATCCCCAATGAGTACAATACAGTTTAGTCATGTAAACACTACAAGTTGTACCTTATACTGATAAAAATATCATTTCAAATTTGATTTATTTTATTATAAACATTATTTATAATATATATTAATATGTTTGCACAAAAAATAAAAGAAATGTAACCATTAAATTGAAAAAATGAAGAAATAAAATTATTTTTGTTTAACTGAATTCAATTTATTACTTTCTTATAATTAGTTATTATAATAAACAAATTTGCTTTTATTATTGTTGCTATTAGATGCAACAAGTTTTATAATATTTGTTTTTAAAAATAGCAGAAAAATAAGCAGTTATTTGAAAAAGTTGGAAAAAAATTATACTTGGTTAAACTACAAGTGGTATGAGATACTGCTCTACCTGAAAAGGGAGAATAAAATTTAAACTATGTGAGATTAATTTAAACTAATTTGATTTTTGCAAAATAGAATATGAAATTAGAACAATTTAAAAATTGATAGCAGTATCACATACCATTTGTAGCCATTGCAGGTTAAAAAATAAAAATGTAATTTTTAAAGTTATTTTGCATAAAATATTAATAGTAGATATATATCACTGACAAAACAAAAAAAATAACATGACAAAAATATGGTTTATATTGGATTATTTGAAATAATGTGACTAATAATAGCATCATCTTTCTACGTTAGAATAAAATCCATGTACATGTTTAAATTTTTTTTCTCTTTATATAGCAAAATTTTACAAAAGTAATCTTTTAAAGATAAAGTAAGGCAGAGAAAGAAAAAAATTATGAAACAAAACAGTACACGATTTAAATTTTTGAAATTCTCAATTACTTTTTTTTCCGTCATTTTGGTGATCATTTAATAATTTATTTAGTCAATATCTTTTCAATTAATCTCTTGATATTTTTATAGCTTTTAGTTTTATGCAAACTTTTTATAAGTTTTACTGATTCTACCCTAACTCTCTTTTTTACTCTCTGGAAGTATTGAAGAATCATCCACAAATCTGATCCAATGACTCATTTTGCTGGTGCTTGCTCAACTCTTATCTTAATAATTTATATAAATGAATACTAATCAAAATATATATACACACAAAATCTCTATGTTAAATATCTTCTTTAATAATTAATTTTGCTGTGATTAATTTTTCCAAAAATATATGCTTATTTTTATTTTCCATTTCTGCCCTGCATAATTTGATGCAGTGATAAAAAGACAGATGCAGTGATAAAAAGACAGATTCTGGAACCCAAAGTTCATGGATTATGGCTCAGCACTTGGATTTTTTATAAACTTCCAAACAATATACCATTTAACATTTTTTTTATAGCTATGCTCTTCTTTCAATTTATATATTTATTATTTGTATATTCAATAAAATAATTTTTCTCTTTTTAAGATTAGTGAAACAAAGATTTTTTTTTATATATATTTATCACTCAATAATAACGATCATAATTTCAATTGCATCTTTTGTTTCACTGAATTTTTAACCTGTTCTTAGAATTGATATTTTTAAACATTATAATTTAATAATGGTAAGTTCTAATTCTCAATAATAATATTGCTAGCATTTGAGATTATGCTGTTTAAAATCTTCAGGCTCTTTACTTTATATCTGATCACAGATTCAATGTCAACATGAGTATGACTATAATATCAAATCCAGCAATGTCTTTGAGCATTCCATCATCAGTTTTTCAATGAAATGGACAGTTGAATAGTTGGAAGAGTGAAAAGATTGAAGTCTGCCCATTAAAGTTTGAGGAATTGCTATCTTAATATAAACCAAGCACTGATTGTATATATGTGTGAGAGATTATGATCTGGCTCGACTGATGAGTGCTGGTTATGCATGAAATACATATACTGGGTATCATGTATCTTTTTCACATGCATGTGGTAATGAGTATTGGTTCTTTGAGATAGAGTGGAGGATAATAGACTGAAAAATTCTGAATTCAAATTTCTCTATTTGGATATAATTGTTATAGGAAAATTAACTAGAATTATTTTATGCCCCTATATTTTATCAATCATCAATTCATCCATACCTTTTATAATTTCTTGTTTAATTTTTTTACAATTTATTTTATCCTTACTTATC
Organism: Epiperipatus broadwayi; assembly: GCA_028023455.1. NCBI lineage: Eukaryota > Metazoa > Onychophora > Udeonychophora > Euonychophora > Peripatidae > Epiperipatus > Epiperipatus broadwayi. Next base: position 650,923 of record JAQFVV010006309.1, read on the forward strand.
AGATCTTTTTAATTGACATTTTTTATTAATAACATAAACTCTTTTTTGTTTCAAATATATTACATGTTTTATATAATGTTGCTTTATAATAATAACATAAAGGGCTGAAACTAAACAGTTGAAACCTATCTTCTTCATTTTTTTATTTTTTTGTAATTTAAATATATTTCTATAACATTCTTCTAACCACTATCACCTAGATTTATATCTTTACGACTTAATTTGCTTACACGTTTTGAAATATACTTAGTCATTCAAACATTAAAAGCATAAAGCTAAACTAGTCATTTATACTTTTTCCATTTTTTCTATCATTTTATTAGTTATTATAGACCAAGGCATTTACTTCAGCCATCCCGGAACATTCCATTCCATATATCAATTTCAAATTCTTTAAAAAGATTCGGGAGAATACATATCTTTTTCATATTCAAAACATGCTTTGACTTGGATTTTCTGAATTATCATTATATAATTTTTTTTTAACAAAATACAATGTTTAAAAAAGTTTTGATTTTTAAAGTTTACGCATTAACATTTATTTAATCTACATAAATAGCACACAAAATCCCATTTTTAAATAGTTACAAGATAATTCAAAATTAAGGCTTAATATTATAGAGTTTACATGTAAAATCATTACTTAATAGGCCAACTAATTTTATTTATCGATTTTGAGCTTATTCAGAATAGGATGATAAATTGTTTTTTTTTCTCATTACAATACTATGAAAAGGATGTTTGCACTAGTTAACAGATATAATACTTCGTCTGGCTATTAAAAGCCAATGTTTGCCAATAAATCAAACTTTCCAAACTAAATATAAAGGCAGCTTTTACTTTGTATATTTATTTTATTGATTATCAAACTTGGTTAAAACATTTTTTTAAAATGAATGAACTTAATAGAAATAAGTTTAATTTGCTATTAACTTTTTTCACTACCAGGTTCGTTTCTGCGTCATTAAATTTATAAGAGTGAAATACAGACAGAATTTAAAAAAAAAAATCTACTAATCTATATTTAAGTATTTGAGTTTTATATTTTTTTATCATTTAAATGAGATAACTTCATCATATTATGAATTATATTTTTAATGCATTATCATTGGAAAATAAAATGCATTATTAATAATAATTAGATATGATAAATAGTTTTTTTGTATCTATTAATTTTTTTTATTATAAAAAACGTAACTATCTTTTCTTTTAATATTCATTATCATAATTCAAAATAAAATTCCCATAATCCTCTAGTAATTAATAAAACATTCATAAAATAAACTCTTTATTAAAGCAAATTACGAGTTCATAATAAATAATATAATTAGTATTTATTTCTCCTATCTCTAATTTTCTTTGTAAGGCAAAGTTAAATTGGATATCATTAAAATAATTATACAATAATTCATTTTTATTTATTTAAAAAAAGTGAAATAATATTTAATCAGATTTAAAATAATAGAATATCCTAATATTTTCTTACTACAGTTTAGGTATTGGAAATATTTATTTTTCTTAATTATCATAAAATTTAATTCCATCTTATAAGCTTATTGAAGTTGAAATTAAATCATTATGTTGTATTTATTTTATATTTATATGGATTTTTAAAATTATTCATTTTATCTTCTAGTCCAGAAAAAAGGTTTCAGAATTGATTTTGACAGAAATACCCCTCATGAAACTATTGGGTCCTACTATTTTGATGCTCAGAATCATTTAAAAATCATTCTGGCAATCCATATACCAACATATGACTTCCATATCTAGCGATATGAATTGCCATAGTTAAACTCAATCTTTTGGGTAATCATAGGAATCTCTGGATTAGTATTCTTTTCTTCTAAATCTAAAACTGATGAGACAAACTAAATGCTTTCTATAAAAAATTTCAATTTTATTTTTTGTACTACTTCATTTAACCTTTTTGATTGATGACAATCAAAATGTAAAATATGACTTTCCACTTTGGAATATTCATAAAATTATTGATGTATAGTAGTTATTTTCTCATGTGTCATTGCATCAGCTGGGAAGTGAACCTGCTAACCCGGGATAACTGCTTGCAAAGCAGCTGTCACTGACCTCTCAACCACCAATGCTTGACAATGTATAGTAGTTTTGTTACTAAAATTATTGCCATTTACAATAATTCTGAAGATTTTTCAAAAATAAATTTCTGTTTAGATAGAAATATTGGCAAATTAGACGAAATTTATTTAAGTATTAAATATGGTACTTTCTGGAGTTATATAATTTTAAATAAAAGTAATAATGGATCTATCACATGATCACATTTCCTATACTAGCACATTAATTGTTGATAAACAGAGCAAAACTCTCCATACAGTATTGCCACCTGTGCTAAACAGAGTAATCAATGGATGCCAGAAGGCTTGTGCATAAAATCCCTATCTAATGCCTACTCATCCAATATCCCCAGACTAGTTTCTGGCTTGTGGCCTTCGTCAGTGAGGAGCTTTGGATCTGAGAGCTGCATCTAGATCTTAGGATCTAATGCAACCCTCTCAGATCCAAAGCTCCTCCTGCCGAAGGCCCCAAGCCAGAAACTAGTCTGGAGATATTGGATGAGTAGGCATTAGATAGGGATTTTATGCAAGCCTTCGCTCCATTGTTACTTGTGTGGCATCGTATGGAGAGTTTTGTCTGTTTATCAACAATTAATGTGCTAGTATAGGAAATGTGATCATGTGATGCTTAATGGTTTAACACCAATCCTGCCTAATAGGATAGTGGTGGCTATGGTTGTAAAAGAGGCAAAGACACCAAAATGTATGGGTGCTGAACTGAGTTCAGACCCATATGACTATATAAGCTATTGAGCTTGGATTGAAAATATTTTTTGTGTTTTCAATTTCATTCTCATAGTTTTGTAGTTAAGTGGAGATAAAAGGTGGTTGCTAGAGGGTTGCATTAGATCCTAAGATCTAGATGCAGTGCTCTCAGATCCAAAGCTCCTCACTGACGAAGGCCATAAGCCAGAAACTAGTCTGGGGATATTGGATGAGTAGGCAATAGATAGGGATTTTATGCACAAGCCTTCTGGCATCCATTGATTACTCTGTTTAGCACAGGTGGCAATACTGTATGGAGAGTTTTGCTCTGTTTAATAATGTATCTAATAATCATGAGATATGATATCCCCTTCCACCCAGTGAAAAAGACTCCATCCTAATAAAATTGCATTTTTTATTTTTATAGCAATGCACGAACCTCATCAGACCAATCAAACATACTTTTAAACCTAGCTAATAATAGTAAAATTTTGTTTATAAGCTACTAGTTGGACTGTATAGGGGTTAATTATTTAGAATGAATAAGGGACAGTTATTTAAAAGACAAATCCCAAATCTGATGTGTCATGAAAAATTGTTAAGATTTACCCAATATAAAATCAAACACAGATTATGGACAAAGATGATACAAGATCTTTATTTGAAATTGTATAAATAAAAAAATGTTAAAAGTTTTTGAGAAAATGGAAAAGTGCTTAAGATTAGAAATATTAAAATGGTAAAAAATAGATGAAAAACAAACATTTATTGGAAAAAATATTTTAAAAAAAAAATGAATTGAGCATTTTTTTAAACTAGAGAAGTAAGAAATGATATAGTAGCTAAGGACTACAAAAAACTAAACAGAAAAAGAACAAAACAGATATTACTAAATAAATTTAGGTCAAAAAAATAGAACATTACAAGAATAGAACTAAAGATAAAAAACATACAGATGTCTGGGTAATGTATAGAATCTGCTTAATGACAAACAACTGATAGTGATATGGAGAATAAAAAAAGTTGTATGAAGCAAAAATTTAATAATTGGAAATGATTCTGAATAATTGGATTTTAAAAATGATGCGAATGACATGAGTAATGATTCCCCCCCCCCCCCTAGTCTAAGCATATATAATTTTACAATTATGTCTGATCATTTAGTCACAAACTTGATATAATGTGTTTTCTAAAATTGTATTTGGTTTATACTTCACAGATATAATTAACTCATTTTGCATCACCCAAATTATGAACCTACCATATAAGTATAAATAATCAATGGAAGGTGGTGATTGAATGATTATAGTGCTGAAAATATCCAAATTGAGGATGGATTGTAGCCAGGAATTAGTGCAGAAATCCTTTTTGCACTATCTTCTAGTGTCAGCCTTCAGTCAAAAGAAAATAATATAATTTCTGAATGCAAGTTCATTGAATGAGTAATATGTTCAAACAGTTATGACTGATGATAATTGAAATAGTGTGATATTGCCATTCCACAATTTACAATTTTACATTTAGTGCACTGTAGAGCAATGAATAAAACAAAGATAGAAAAACACTCAAATTGTTGCTATCCAGGAATTAAAAGACATATTTATTAGTAATTTCTTTATTGTTTTTTTTTTTACAAGAATATGAAAATAAATTACATTACTCTAATTTGAAATTATCAAGGAAGGATTTAATGATAGAGTAAAAAGAAAGACTGAAAAGTAAAAGTATTGTAGTTAAATTCAGTTATAATTAATAATAACATAATAATTGGAAAAAAACATAGATTTGAGAAATTAAAAAAAAAACAGTTTATTCTTTGAAAAAAAAAAACGTTAAGCAGAAAAAGACTAAAAGTATTCAAATGAAGATACAACAAAATTGGATTATATTTTGGCTAAGAAAAATATATATTTTAAGATTGTAATGTTCTTAATAGATTCAACACTGGAAGTGATGATTGATTGTGAGTGAGAGGTATTATTAAAAAACTAAAGAGATGAAAACTATTTAAAAAGACAATATTAATAATTCATATTCCTAACCATCAGAAACACTTAAACAAATTTAAATTAGAACTTGCAAATTGTTTTAAAATGTTATCAGAATTTGAAAATGGTTCAGACTTGACTAAAATCAATAAAAAGATATCTGATATTTTACTTTAACTGCTATACAGAGAAATGGCTCAAAAAGAAAACAATTCATAGTTTATTAAGAAAAGAAAAGGTATAAAAATATTTAAAAATGATTCATTAAGAACAATTGAATAGGTAGAATTCTGCAAATTAATACAGAAAAGAGTTAATGATACCAGAAAATATAATTGTGAATTCCAAGGCTAGCTACAGAAAAAAAAAGTCTCAGAAGTTTATAACAACATCTTACTATTATAAAATAATTATTTCAGCAGTGAAAAAAAAATTGAACTATTATTTAAAAGAGAAGTCAAAATTATGAAATATGTGAAAGAGTTTTACAAAAAACTATTGTAATAAAGAACAAATTTTTATTATTATTATTATATTGTTCTTTTTAGAGAAAGGCTTTAACTTTTATCGTATGTGCCTTGAACATTTATAAAAGTCAAACAATGAATTTTTTTTAACCATAGAGGGACATCTCAAATCTCGATATAAGATAATGACTTTATAAAGACAAGAAGGGTTATCTTATCTTTAACCTAAATTCCCACTAAGCCAATCTGAAGCATCTTGGTTTGGAAGTATGAAGCTGTTAGTCTCTTCACTTTTTAAGTTCACTATCTTTATAAATTCATTATCTTGTGTTGAGAATTTGAGAGGTCCCTCTATAATCAAAAAATGACATCATTTGATTATTATAAATGTTCAAGGCACATATGATAAAGGTTAAAGTTTTTCTCTAAAAAGTATTTACATATTTACATATTTCCTATGTGCTTAATAAATAATCACAATTTTATATTATTCTTTGTAGATCTTTACATTGTATTTTAAATGAAGAGGTGATTCATGTATCTAAATCTATGAAGATGAAAAAAGCTCCAGAAAAAGATGGAATTATTATTGACATCTAAAAAAGAAGGTAAAGAAGTTAGACAAGTTATTGAATAAAGTATACTCTAAATGCCCAAATTGTACCACATCGTTGGAGGAATGCAGAAATAATATTGGTATTTTTAAAAAAATGTGAAAAAATATTAAAAATTACAGACCTATTAGTATTCTATCACAAGATTTTTATCCAAGATAATTACAACTATTCTACAATAAACTTTGAACTCATATAAATCATAGTAACAATCTGGATTTAAAAGTGATTTTAGCACAGTAGACTACATCCAAATATTAAGAGAAGCTAAAAATAATTAATGAGTATGAGTTGCTATTATGTTTTACATGTGCATATTATGAAAAGGCATTTGAATCTAAAACATATAGTTATAGAAAATATGCTTCGGAAAAAGTATCTCAGCTGGAACTGGAATAATTTGAAACATGGAGGGACTGTGAGATGGAACAGATAAAATGTGCAAATAATAAATAAATCAAAATCATGTATTCTGTAAGAAATAATATAAAAAATGAATGCTGTGATGATTGTCAAGAGGGAAATAATTGAGATGTAATTTCATCAGAATATTCTATTATGGGATATTTTTGAAAACAGAGTACAGGATGTAAAAGTCAAAGGACTGAGACATTCTAACATGCTACATATATATAAAATAAATAGTGGAATAAAGTACTACAGCTTCTAGGAATCAGTCAAAAAAATAAATTACTGATGATGATGATAAGAATAATCATTAAGCGATAATCTAAAACATTGTCATATTTTGAAGAATATGTATCTAAATGCAACAAGTGTCTGTAGATTACAAGACAATATTAAGAATATTAATATGATCAGAGTGTACAACAAGATTAAAATGGAAAGGGAATAAAAATAATTGATATTAGAAGGAATAAAAATAAAGACATTATTTAAAGCATCTAAATTTTCCAGTTGTTGTGATTGGTTTTGCAAATAATGTTTTCAGAGCTTCCATATTAAAAGAGTTATTAGTTAAAAGCAAAAAAGTAGAATTAAAGACAAAGGTTAAAACGACTATGATATTTCACAGAAATGGAAATAAAAACTGATAATTATGAATGAGAAAAAAAATTAACAACTACAAATGTATTGGTCAAATTATTAATACTGATGAAAAAATAATTGATAAAAATTTTAAACTTGGATTCCTAGGTGCTTGAAAAAAAGGTTTTAAATAGATGTATATTGAGAGATGTATGTTGAGAGCAACAAGAAAGGATTAAACATGAAATACATAGATGGAAAAACAAACAGGTTTATTGAAATCTTTGAAAAATTAAAAAGCTGAAATGAAATTGAATTGGACATATTGTTAGAAGAGATGATAATAGAGGAACAGTTAAATTCTTAAACTGGACCCCAAGAAATTTATTAAAGTGATGTTAAAAAGTGGCAATGACTCAGAAAAACTGGATTGAACATAGAGACTTTCATTCTGCACTGGATTAACAAGCATCCCAAGAAATTATAAAAGACCTAGGGAAAAACCACATGCAAGATGGATGAATGAGATTAAGAAATTTACTAAAGTGATGTTAAGAAATGGCAGTGATTCAGAGAAAGTGGATTAAACTTAGAGAGACTTTCATTCTGCACTGGATTAACAATCACCCCAAGAGATTATAAAAGACCTAGGGAAAATCCACATATAAGATGGAAGAATGAGATTAAGAAATTTACTAAAGTGATGTTAAGAAGAGGCAATGATTTAGAAAAAATGAATTAAACTTAGAAGACTTTCATTCTGCACTGGATTAATAATGATATAATATGATGATAATGATGATTTTTACCTATTTAGAACTAATAATAATTTTTATATTAACTCTTATATATAATTAATCTTTCATAATTATTATTGGTACTTGTGAGTTTTCAAGTAAACCAAGATGGTAGTCTGTATTTTTGATAAATTTACAGTTTTGGATCCCCCAAAACATGTTTACAAAAAAAAAAGTGTCTGCTAGAAAACATCATATTTAATAATTACATTTTATTTTTTATTATTGTTATTTAAAAAAAGAAATCATTGCAGAAAAATTAATTACAATATTTACAGTTTATTTTCTCTTTTTTTAAAATTAACTTATTAACAGAAAAATAAATAAATACAATATTTACATTTTGTTCATGTAGGCAGCATACAGTTATATCATGACCATTAATGCACAATTTTCGGGAGAGCAGGATCCTATATCTTTGGAAATAGGTCTACTGTATAAGTTCTGTAACAGGAAGGTGCCAAATTTTTATTATTATGACAAGTTACCAAAAAAAAAAAAAACTGCTGACAAAAAGAAACATGAAAAATTGAATCAAAGTACTACAATGTTAAGAGCATCTCGTCGCTTTCCATATTATAATATAAATATAAAAAAAATGAAATAAAACTTCTTAACGAAATTTATCAGAATTTTAAATTTTAAATTTAACAATCGATTTATTAGTTTTGATTTAATTTAACAACTAACGCATCTTAGATAGATTATTGGCTCTCCAAAGTGTATATTTATCAAAAATACGGGTTGCCATCTTGGTGTACTTGAATATTCACAAGTAGTCTTGCATTGGTGTTCAAGAGATTAGCGTGACTGCCTTGCACTTGCAGGCAGTTGCCCGGGTTGCGGATTCATGTCCCGGCCGATGCTATGACATTAAAAAAAAAATACTCACAAGTACCTAATTAACAACCCATAACTTATATTTTAAAAACTTTGATAAACATGACATTCTCAGTTTTTTATACCATATACCAGGGATGGCCAACTTTTGTGTTCATAAGATCTACTTTTTATTTTAAAAATGTGTTGCAATCGAATTGTTGTCATAGATGTAGTCTAAGTGGAGGGAGGTGAGAAATACATACTATTTTTATATATCTACCTAATAAAAATTAACATTTATTTATCGGGCTAAAAAACTCATGTCCGGGGGAATTAAAGCAACATGACTAATTATTAACAATATTTATTAATTCAAATTAACTACATTAAATCAAGATTTAAAATATTATTTTCAATAATGATACGACTTAATGGACTTCACCTATCTAGAATTGAAAAAAAAAATTAGAACAAAAACAAAAATAACAAAAAAACTTGGAAATCTTGACTTAATTTGTTTCACTCGTTACCTGACATCCCTTGCCAGATTGGCCTCGCGATCGACCAAAAATAGCTTTGTGATCGACCGATGGATCACGATCAACTTGTTGGACACCCCTGTCATATACTATTTTATTTGAAGCTATTTGTTGAACTACTTTCATCGTAATTGAATTGTTAATTGTATTTAAAAAAATTCAAACTTTGTTTTTGTAAATATATTTAAGAATCGGTAATAATAATAATATGTACATTATGTAATAAATATAATTTTACTTCTCAATATTATGTAACAAAAAACACTTATTTATAATTGTTAATAAAGAAGAAGATATAAGTTAATATTAAAGTTTATCGGCTTAACGTTTTCAAGGATCCATGCCTCATATTCATAGCCTTCATAAAATGTACAGTAAAATATATGCAAATATAATTATAAATTTTATTAAACGCTCACTATTATTTCAGTAATAGTTTTAACAAGGCTGTAAACCTTAGCAATGAGCGTCTGAAAAAATCGTCACTAGGGACCTCTGTAGGTCTTTAAAACACATGCTTCTCTCTTTTCTTCATAGCGTAAGCATGTGTTTTAAAGACCTACAGAGGTCCCTAGTGATGATTTTTTCAGACGCTCATTGCTAAGGTTTACAGCCTTGTTAAAACTATTATATGCAAATATAGTAAGTGTGAATTTTTCTAAAAACAATCAAAATTCAATTATGATGGAGATGTGAAATAAAATGTTCCCACAAAAAAATCTTTTGCTTTTTTAAAAACTTTTCATATACATTATTATATAATTAAAGGTTATATAAGATGGAGTGTATGACTAATGGGAGCTTGAAAGTCTTGTGTTCAAATCCTCCTTTAATTACAACTAGCTTAAGTATATATACTATAGCTGTACTTAAATATTAAATGCAACTATTAGTAATAGTACATAGATTAGTATATATATATATATTTTTATGAATCCATCATCTTAACTTCACCATATCATAAATATCTACCGGTGCAGAAAGACAGATCTCTCTCTGCTGTGTATAGCCACTCACTCGGCTTAAAAATCAGGTAAATAGACAGCAGAAACCAAATAATTAGACAAATAGTTTAATAGAATTATCAGTTGGTTAAATAATATTACATATATAGTTATAAGACAATGAAGTTTAACTTACGAACGCTGGCCATGTAGGCATACAAAAAACCATAATATAGACCGGTGTGACCTGCAAAGTTCCTAGGTCCACTTTTTAACCTTCAGTGGTGGAGTTCACTGGGGTTGTTCCGATGCTAAGTTAAAACTCTTTGACTTTCGTGTACATTCAATGAGTTCCCCGCTGCAAGTGCTGCTTAGTTTTTTTTTGTTCCTTCTTTTTTCTTGTTAAGGAATGTTTTAGAAATCAATTAATTTTCAGCTATTGTCTACTTTTAGTAATCAGCACTTTTAATCTAGCTGCTTAATTAGTTTCTAATCTGGAGCACTTATCTTTAATAGCATGCCAAATTTAATTACAAAATTCCTGTCTATTTTATTTAATAAAACTTATTTTAATAAAACATTAATTATTATATACGTATAACTTATTTTAACAAAACTTATTATTATACATGTATATAGCACCTCCACCACTTCAGAAATTATTGTTTCTGAAGTCTTACATAGTCTTTTAAGTAAGCAGGTTCTTTTCTTGTTCTTGAAGATCTTCATGGAGATGTTTTCTCTTCTACTGGCGTTTTGTTGGTCTCTTGATCATCGTATTTCTCTTCTACTGGTGTTTTGTTGGCTCCTTCAGTTTCTAGATTGTCAGATTTCTCTTTGCTTTTGGGAATGCGCGGTGCTGCAGTACTTCCGGTTTGCACTAATTCTTCTCGACATCTACCATGATTTATATGCTTGCGCATTGTTTTTCCAGTTTCTGTCTCTACAAGTATTATTTGTTTTGACAGAATTTCTTTTATGAAGGCCTTCACCCAGTATTTCCTGATAACGTCTCTAACCCAGACTTTTTCTCCCTTGGAGTAAATAGTATCTCCAGTGTTGCTTTTGTAGTGTGTAGAGTTTTGTTCTGGGTGGATTAACAACAGTTTCGTGCGGAGTTTCCATCCAAAAATTAATTCTGCAGGAGATTTGCCTGTAACACATGGAGTACTATGTTGATATAATAAGGCAGAATGTAAGGTGTCTTGTATATTTGCAGTGCCTTCCTTCCATAAGGTTTGCTTCAAAGTTTGTACTGCCTTTTCTGCAATACCGTTGGACTCTGGGTGATAAGGGGGCGTGGCTAAGTGTTTAATTCCCCATTCTGTGAGAAACTCTTCAAATTTAGTGGATGTGAAACTGGTACCATTGTCAGACATGATTGTTTCAGGAATCCCATGGAAAGCAAAAATCTCTTTCAGTTTTGCGATTGTTTCTTCAGTACTGGTGTTTTTTACTACTCTATATTCCATCCACTTTGAATAAATGTTGATCACTACCAAAAATATAAAGCCATGAAATGGTCCAGCATGGTCAACGTGAATACGGCTCCATGCTCTTTCAGCTGCCGGCCAAGCAGCATATTTTTTCTCATGCATATTTGCATTTATTTGGCAACTTTTACATGATTTCACATATTTCTCTATGTCAATATTAATTGCGGGCCACCATATGTGACTACGAGCCAGAGCTTTGGCCCGCACTATCCCAGGATGACCTTGATGAATTAAGTGAAGAATCTTATTCTGCCCACTGCTCAGTATCAACACTCTATCATCCATTAATATACATCCCTTGTTTATGAACAGTCTTTGTCTTACGTCCCATAAGGATTTATGTAGTGTCTTGGGCCGACTTTTTGGCCAGCCTTTGCTGATCCAATTACTTAAGTATTTATATCCATTGCCTGCCTTAGTCCAACTAGCTACCTTTTCACTATTTATTAATTTGTTGTTCCAATTATTGATGTAGTTAATAGTTTGGTCGTCTTTTTGTAGTTCAGCTTTAATGGGCATTCTTGACAGTGCATCTCCGTGTTTAATGATCTTTCCTTTTTTGAAATTTAGATCAAAATCATAGCCTGATAACAGATTAACCCAACATAACATTCTAGGGCTTAGATGATCAGGGGCAGTTTTATTTTTTGCTAATAATCCTAGCAGCGGTTTATGATCGGTAAAGATTTTAAACTGTCGATCATACAAATATTGGTGAAATTTTTTTATCGCAAATATGATAGCCAGTGCCTCTTTATCTAGTTGACTATAATTTTGTTCAGCTTTTGTTAATGTTCTTGAAGTGTAGATGATTGGTCGCTTGCCATCAGCTACTGTATGGCTTAAGACTGCCTCTACTCCAACTTCGGATGCATCTGTTGTCAATATCAATTCGAGGCTACTGTCGTAATGTACTAATAAGCTGTTTGATGTTAATAATTCTTTCGCGTCACAAAAAGCTTTTTCTTGGGCTTGATTCGAAAGCCATTTTTGGCTCTTTTTTAATAGATTGTATAGTGGTTTTGCTATGTGAGCTTTCCCCTTAAGAAAAACTTCAAAATAATTAAGAAGTCCTAGGAAAGCTTGAAGTTCTTTAACATTTATGGGTCTTCGGGTTTCCTTTACGGCTGCAATTTTTTGAGGATCGGGTTTCTTTCCCTTTTTTGAGATTATGTGTCCCAGGAATTTTAATTCAGTTGCCATCCAGATACATTTGTCTGCATTTATTTTAGCTCTGAAACTACATAACTTGTTGCAAACTTTTAAAACTCGTTCATGTAATTCCTCTTCTGAATTGGCCACGACCAAAATATCATCAAAATATGGTGTTACCCCATCCATTTGCTGGAACAGCATGCCCATTTGGGCCTGGAAAATATTTTGTGCAACTGTAATTCCATAAGGCAATCTATTATACTTAAACAATCCCTTATGTGTTGTAATAGTTAGCAATTCTGAGGTGCGTTCAGAAACTGGTATCTGGTGAAATGCGGTCTTTAAATCAATTTTAGCATAGTGACTTGCCTTTTGCATATTTGCCAGTATTTCCCTGACATTTGGTATAGGATACTGACTTTTAGTGAGGTTTTTATTTATTGTGATTCTATAATCTCCGCAAGTGCAGATCTGCCCATTTGGCTTAGATATAACCACGATTGGAGTGGCCCATTCCGTTTTCATGACTGGCATTAATACACCTTTACTAACCAGCTTTATCAACTCTTGTTCCACCTTAGTTTGCAGAGCAAAAGAAATTTTTCTGGGTCTGCAGATAATGGGGGTCACACCACCTTGTAGCTCTATGTTTATAGGCGTCGTACTAATTTTTCCCTCATCACTTTTAAATAATTCACAATATTTATTTCTCATTTCTTGCTCAATAGCAACTTTATTTATCACACATATCTCTATTCCCAAAGCATTGAACCATTCCCTACCTATAATAGGATTTGGACCGCCTTGTACTATATATAATGGTAGTGTTCAAACCTTACTATTTAATTCAATCTGAGCCATCACCTTCCCTAATATTTTCATACTATTTCTGCTAGCATCTTTTGCTCTTAAACTTGTCTTCATTAATAAAGGAGGGTTTTTTCGATTCTGCACTACTTTCTCCCAGTCTTCAAGTGTCATCATTGACATGCCTGCTCTCCTGTCAATTTCCATTTTTACTGGTGTCCTTAATAAATTAACTGTCAGCATAAACTGATTTCCGTATCCAATCTGTGTATTGTAAATATCACACTTTTTTTTATTTTTGACTTTACAAATTGGCGAGCTGCCACGATCCTCTTCTCCTTTATTTCGACATACTTTCTGAAAATGCCCAACTTTACCACAGGTCCTACAATGCTCCTTATTATATTTACACTTACGAGCCATGTGGCCTTTTTTCCCACAGCAATAACACACTATCTCATATGTTTTGCTCTTAATAGGTTGGGACTTATTTTCAGTTTTCTGAATATATGCATTACCATCATTTTTGTGGGTAAAATTTCTAAATTCTTCCCGAGTACTATTTCATGGGCTACTCCCATTTTGGTTGCTTTGTTGTATGTTAATTCTCTTGATGCCAGTAACTGCTGCCTAAGCCTATCGTCTGACCTGCCCCAAAGTAATTGCTCAAGCAGATTATCCTCTAAGGCATCGCCATAACTGCAACTTTTAGCAAGTTCTCTTAGAGCTTGATCATAATCTCGTATACACTCTCCCTTGTTTTGCCTTCAGTTTCTGAAGTGTAGTCTTGTGACATGCTTCGAAGGTTGGGGACTGAAAAAATTATTTAATTTTCCCATAACTACATTGTATGGCAAATTCTCTGGCTCTTTGTGATCACAGAGTCTATTTGCTATTTCGATTACTTGTTACCTGGCATAACACAATAATGTGGCAACTTTAATGGGGTCGCTTGTTATGCCATTAATCAAAAACAGTTTCTCGATTCTCTTAAGGTAAATTGGCCAATCAAAAGGGTTATTAATGTTGACCTTGTTAATTGTTACCTGAGGCACTGATGTCATCATTTTCTATTTTGCTTTTTTTTTTATAAAAAAAAATTTCTATTTCACTACAAGATAACTATTAAACACGCTTACTGGGACAAACTTCTATTAATAATACGCTTACTAAAACAATTTTTCCGACTACTAATTCGATATTCACCCGGACTTCGATTCTCAATTTCCTTGTAGCTTTTTCTACATTATACAATTCAATTCGAATCCACTACTGTTTCTAAATTGCACCAGATTTTTCTATTGGAACGTATCCTGTCGATTAACTGTGCCAATTTTCTGCTGTGTACAGCCATTCACTCGGCTTAACAATCAGGTAAATAGACAGCAGAAACCAAATGATTAAACAAATAGTTTAATAGAATTATCAGTCAGATAAATAATATTACACATATAGTTATAAGACAATGAAGTTTAACTTACGAACGCTGGCCATGTAGGCATACAAAAAAACCATAATATAGACTGGTGTGGCCTGCAAAGTTCCTAGGTCCACTTTTTAACCTTCAGTGGTGGAGTTCACTGGGGTTGTTCCGATGCTAAGTTAAAACTCTTGACTTTCGTGTACATTCAATGAGTTCCCCGCTGCAAGTGCGGCTTAGTTATTTTTTGTTCCTTCTTTTTTCTTGTTAAGGAATGTTTTAGAAGCCAATTAACTTTCAGCTATTGTCTACTTTTAGTAATCAGCACTTTTAATCTAGCTGCTTAATTAGTTTCTAATCTGGAGCGCTTATCTTTAATAGCGTGCCACATTTAATTACAAAATTCCTGTCTATTTTATTTAATAAAACTTATTTGAATTAAACATTAATTATTATATACGTATAACTTATTTTAACAAAACATTATTATACACGTATATAGCACTCTCTGAATAACATTTACTGATCAGATGAGCTAGAGGATTCAAATACTTGAACCCCCACACCTGTATTGATAGCTTAATATTTCTTTATTGTACCACCCTCGTGCATTCTCTACTGCATTACTCTTACACAAGATGGAAACTGGTTTCTATTTATTTTTAATACTTTGTGGAAGGATGAACAGTCATTGTACTGTAGATAGTGAGAGTAATTTATTTTACTGTGCGGGTGATTGGTAGGTTATAATGGAGTTAAGAAAAGGGAGGCACTGATAAAAAACAATAACAAAAAAAAAATTGAAAATATATGCATTTTAATTTCATTATTTGGTCAATAAATTTATAAATCTAAATAATGTTGCTAATATTTGTAATTACATAAAACATTTGACAATAAGACCGATTATCAGGTAGATAATTAAGAGCAAAACATTGATTAAGCCTCACTTCAAGATTATGATAGTATTAAATAGTGACTGTATATTCTATAAAGATCTATAGAATTAATGATAGGATTAAATAGCTTTTAAAAAAGAGAAAGATATAAGATGTATATAGTAAGGAAGGGAGAAAGGAATTATTGAAAAAAGTGGGAGAAAAAAAGACAGCTATTTACTACGAAAATGATGAGAATTCATCAAACTGCAGACATTCTGAAATATGAAAAGAATGAGAGATTTAAAGAGCGGTGAAACTTAGGGAATAACAATATGATTTTAAATTAATACACTGTACAAGCTTACACACACCTGCACATATATATTGTAATATATAAGGGATTCAAACTCAGACTTTCACACGACCCTCTGCTCTCCATGCCATCTCATATTGCTGACTCACCTGATCATATACATTTTGAAAAGATAAATAATCACCAATATATGTATTTCATGCTAAACCAGCAATCATCAATTGGGCCAGATTACTATCTCCACACATATATACAATCAGTGCTCAGCTTTATATTAAGATAGCCAATCTTCATACTTTAATGGAGAGGCAACATGGGTAGGATGACAACCTTGGCACTAATGTGACTTTGAACGTTCAATCATCAGATTTTCAATGAAATGGATGGCTGAAAAGTTGTGGGTTGGAGTAGTTTGAAGCTTGTCCATTAAAGTATGAAGATTGGCTATCTTAAAATAAAGCTGAGCACTGATTGTATATATGTGTGGAGATAGTAATCTGGACCAACTAAGGATTGTTGGTTTAGCATGAAATACATATATTGGTGATTATTTATCATTTCAACATGTGTATGATCAGGTGGGTCAGCAATATGAGATGGCATGGAGAGCTGAAGGTTGTGTGAAAGTCTAAATTCGAATCCATTATATATTATATGATTTTAAGTAAAATTTATTTAAAAATAGTCAGAAATTTGAATAAAATGGAGTTGAAAAGATAGCATTTGCTTTCAGAAAAAAAGTATGCACGGATATTTTTTTAAAAACACACACACAACTCATTAGTATCTTAAAATATGATAAATTTGATTTTATATGTATAATTATAATAAAAGAAATTAAAGATCTTTAATGATTGATGCCATTAAAAGCAGCTGTTTAGTAAAAACTATGTAAAAAATTAATTAAAATAAAAAATTTATTGCTATATATTTTAAGATATTTTTAAAAACAATTATCGTTAATAATGTAGCAAAGTTTTCTCACTCCTCCCTCTTTCTCTCTCCTCCCAACCTCTCTCTCTCTCTCTATCAGTATATATGTATTTAACGGAAATTACATTCTAGTTAACAATTAAAAATAGCAAGCGTCTAATTTATTGATCAGGAGTTCATAAGACGTTCAAGCATTGAAAATTGTCAGAACAAGTTCAAGTCCCACAGATTTTGAGTTCTAGAAACTGTCCCTCTACCACTGATAGCAAACCTTGCAGTGCATTACACCTTTCCAATATGAATATAGAACATGCAATAAATAAAATAAGTAATCCAATGTTTTTAATTGCTTAAAAATTCATAAGGGTTCGAACTATTAGAAGTGACTGAGCTGATCCCTGTCCATGTACCTTGAACTCGAGAGTCTCCTAATCTACCATTGCACCAACCATGATGTTATGGAAAAACTCAAAGCATAAATCATGACTTCAGAATCATCACTTTTGCTACATAGAAAGTATTACTTTTCAAGTAGTAATTCAGTACAAAACAAAGCAAAACTCTCCATATAGTAGTGCCATCTTGTGCTAACAAGAATCAATGGATGCCAGAATGTTTGTGCATAAAATCCCTATCTAGTGCTTTACTCATCTAATATCCCCAGACTAGTTTCTGGCTTGTGGCCTTCATCAGCGAGGAGCCTTGGATCTGAGAACACTGCACCTAGATCTTAGGATCTAATGCAACCCTCCAGCACCCACCTTTTAACTCTATTTAACTACAAAACTATGAGAATGAAATTGAAAACACAATTAATATTTTCAATCAAAGCTCAATAGCTTATATAGTCATATGGGTCTGAACTCAATTTAACACCCATACATTTTAGTGTCTTTGGCTCTTTAACAACCATAGCCACCACTATCCTATTAGGCTATTGAGCTTGGATTGAAAATATTAATTGTGTTTTCCAATTTCATTCTCATAGTTTTGTAGTTAAATGAAGTTAAAAGGTGGGTGCTGGAGGGTTGCATTAGATCCTAAGATCTAGCTGCAGTGCTCTCAGATCCAAGGCTCCTCACTGATGAAGGCCACAAGCCAGAAACTAGTCTGGGGATATTGGATGAGTAGGCACTAGAGAGGGATTTTATGCACAAGCCTTCTGGCATCCATTGATTCTTGTTAGCACAAGATGACACTACTATATGGAGAGTTTTGCTTTGTTTTGAATTGTTTAATAACAATTATGTGCTAGTATGAGATAATGATCATGTGATGTTTAGTGGTTTAGTAATTCAGTACTAATTATATATATATTATTAATTTTTATTTCAAGATTTGAAATTTTATCATATACAATTACATGAGAATATTTTAAACAAAGATCACAAGTAGTTTGAAATTATAATTAAATTTAACATCCTGGCGATGATATATATATATATATATATGAAATAGACTCAGTGCATATCGCTGGTTGAAAATTCAAATATAAAATGTCAAATTACACCTCACACCACTCTCCAACATTGGTTTTTCAGCAATGCTGCCTTACAAATAAAGATAAGATCTGTTTGAAATTCAGAATTTATCTTTATTTGCAAAATAGCATTGCTAAAAAAAACTATCTGGGGGGGGGGGGAGGATGATTTGACATTATATAGATATGATATAATGTTAAACAATCATAAAAGCTGTGACAGTAAATAGTACACACTCCTACCTCAGTACATGACAATATTGTAATACGAACATGAAATTACTTTCCCATTGGTCCTCTTTTGATATAAAGAAGATTGTCCACAATATTTATGAAAGAGAGTAGAGCATGAAACTTAATCAATCTAATTGTTTGTATTGTTTTTCTAAGCTCAAACAGATTTTTATTAGCAAATTTCTTCTAATTTTTTAATTTTAATTTTGTAATTAACATTAAATAATCTTATATGCAATAAAGTACTTTCTAACATGAATATATATAATGTTAAACACAACTATTTATGCATATCACACATAAAATAGGTTACTATTAAATTGAAGATATTTGTTTGCTTTGCACAAAACACAAAATTTGAATGTTGTCCAAATAAAACTTGTGAAATTTTTTATAGTCATAATAAGTTTACAGCATTCAAGCTACTATCCAATTATTGGTTATTAAATGGATATCTTATTATTTTTAGTTTAAGAATAAAACAAGGAAGGAAAGCTTAACCAATTAACAAACAGAAATCGCAAAAGTGAGTTATAGTATATCTTATTCACTATTGGATAGTTGTTAGGGTGGCTTTTATTATTCACTTTATTACTATTGAAATGCTTAATCAAAAGATTTGAGTCTACAACAGTTGAAACTTATAAACAAAAGCTTTATTTGACCTTGACAGTATTTAACTGGAATCAAAAGATGATATTATTTACATTAGCTTAATGTATTGCTTCTTATTTCATAAGTTCAATTTTATTTCAATGTTTTATTTTTGTTAATTTTTTATTATTATTAAACAATTGCTGGAAATTCTGTGATTATTAATTAAACAAAAGTAACACAAGGACTTATATAAAAGAATGCATTCAATTATGTAATTTATTACAATAGGCCTATGATGTTCACAATGTTTTGTTCTGAATGAATAACAAAGATTAGCAGACAGGATAAATACTATATATAACATAATATATATGCATTTATAGAAATATATATAGCACAGATACTTTTAAATATGTATATATAATACAATTCACTAAAAATTGTAATACGTTTACACATTGAGATTGTCAATAGCAATTATTAGAAAAGTAGATCAATGCAATTATGAAAAACATAATGTAGTAATAAATTGAGAGACTAAATATATATGCATTAAAGTGAAATAACTCCAATAAACAAATTTTTGTTCATTCTTTCACTAGAGTTATTTTACTTCAGTTTGCTTTTTATTAAAAAAAAAAAAAAAGAATATTTTTTACAATAATTAATTGGGGATAAACAACTTTTGAATAAAATCAAAGCAACTGGTCAAGACATTAATTAACAAGTGTAAATTAATTTGAAAATCTTTTGAACAGATACTAACCTGTTTTCAATGGCTTTAAAATTCGCAATACTCAAGCATATTTTAAAGCCATTGAAAACAGGTTAAAATTCGCAATAATCAAGCATATGTCAAGCGTTGTTAGACGACAGGTCATCGCACCCGCCTTGCAAGCAAGTAGTTGGTTGTAGATGGGTGTGGGTTCGCGTCCCGGCCGATGCTATGACATATGAAAAAAAAAAAAAAAACCAAGCATATTTTGCTGATATAGGGATCTTCCAAACCATGACACAAGATAGCGACTTTTATAAAGATAACAGCGGCCGTCTTATCTTTAACCTAAATGTCTTATCTTTATAAAAGTCGCTATATTGTGGCTGGTTTGTAAGACCCCTCTATCGCCAAACTATGCTTGATTATTGCGAATTTTAAAGCGTATTGAATACAGGTTAGTGCCTGTTCAGACTATTTACATAAGCTCTCTGTGCAGTCTATAAATTAATTACTACTCTTGAAAATCTTTTGTAAAGTTTGCAATTAGCGAAAACAAAATCCAAAGAGAAAAGAAGTTTAAAAAGAAGATAAGTAATGTTACTTTATCATAAAAATTTTAGTTTGCAATTTATGAGTGTTTAAAAAAAAAAATTGTAATGTAAATATAAACTATGGTGAATCCTGTATACCTCTCTCCACGCATATCTCTCAACATCTGTATTTATACAGAAGAGCCTTTGATAATCCCAAACACAATTCCATTTTTCTAGAGCCATTAGAAATTCACTGACCATAATTTTGAACCTTCCTCTACTTCTATTGCATGTATATAATGATATGTTACCAAATATAAGATCAAGGAAGACTGGTATATAGCTAATAACACCCACCCTTTAAATTGAAAGAAACATGCTTTCCTCTCTGCAAGAAATAGACTCTTAATTCATAATTTACATATTTTTAAATATCTGTTGTCTATATAAATTCCATCTTTTTCTAGATAATCCTTTAGCTATGAATATGAAGATATAGAAACTTGTCGAAAACACTAAGCCATTTTAGTATTATAATACTCACTTTAGTTTCACCTTTAACTGCATTTCAACACATTTAAATATATTAAATTGAAAACTGAAATTTTTTACTGATGGTCTCATGGCAGATAGTAGAATGATCATCAGATATAAAAATTAACTATGAATAACAAGTAAATAATGCTTGAGAAACAATACTCTCACTGCCTTATAGGTTAGCATGTTGATTCATCAAAGGTTAGATGCTGTTTCCAGTACAAATAGCCTCATCTTCCTACCACTTTTCCTTTTTGAGTCACTTATGTTAGTGTAGAATCCTGTCACCACAAACCTCTCGTGCCATTGGCCACCTCACTATACTAACTAAGACATTGGGATTGAGTGTTTGTGCAACCACATTTCAATATTTTAACTACATGCAGCACATTTTTAAGTCTTCCTTTTTATCTCAAGCCCTTGAGAATTAAGAAAGCAATGACAGGGACAGATTATTGTAACTGGCAATCCTCTGCTATGATTTTTTCTCAAAATAGTACAATTGTAATGAATATGTTTGATATTAGATTTGAAATAGGAATTCTAACTGTCAAAGATTTATGTTTAGACATTCTTAAATACCCTGGATATCACAGAACTGAAAACTCAGATAGCTATTTTTAGAAATATGAGAATTCAGAAGCTCACATATTATTATATCATAACCTTACTTTCAAATAATGGGCTACTCCAGATTCCACCTTATCTTGATTGGATTGAGAAGCAGGAGGCAGTGGTAAAACTGAATACAAGTATTATAAATATAATTTTTCCATAATTACCGATACATAAATATGCAAATTTTATTGGATATCAACTCTTCAAGATCAGAGCAGAGGACTATACTGGAATGGCTAAAAATTCTCAAGATTTAAAATCATTATAGCTTCTCTTTGTAAAATTTATTTTCTAGAAAGTTTAATAGAACAGTTAGATTGCTACAAGGTATTTTGGAATGGTATATTAGTCATTGAAAGAAGAATACATGATGATGTATGATTTGTTGTAAAGGCTAATTAGTATCTGCTATTGTTGGAATTCACAAAGGCTAATGATGTTAAAACATGCCTTACACCTTGGTAGTAATGCTCATTTTAGTGGTGCCTATGCTTTAACCTTAGATTCAGAGAATTCAAAGCTAAGAAAGCTTTTGTTTCTGGATTCATAGCATTGTTTCAGCAACATTATGCATTGGAATATCACAATTTTTTTCTTGGGCACACTAATGCCCATGTTGGTAGAAATATTAAACTTCAGCCAAAAGTTGTTTGAAATAATGATGCTGTAACTTCAAGTAGACTGTTGTTATGAATTTTATTTAGACTGAAAAGCTGCTTTAAAGAAAAAACAGGCTAAACTCTCCATACAGTAGTGCCACTCAGTACAAGCCAGAGTAATCAATGAATGCCAGAAGGCTTGTGCATAAATCCCTATCTAATGACTACTCATCCAATATCCCAGACTAGTTTCTGGCTTGTGGACTTCGTCAGTGAGGAACCTTGGATCTGAGAGCACTGCACCTAGAAATATTGATCATGTGATTTTTGGTGCTTTAAAGAAACATGGATACCCTCATAATCAAAACAATAACATTTAATAGATTACATTATTGTTAGCAGCACAGATTGTTGGAAAAGATCATAGATTAGTACATCCTAACATTAAAATAATAGATGCATTGACAAGTAGATCTTATTTTATTCACTTAGAAATTAATATTTACTCTTTAATATCTATTATATATACTAAATTTCAACAACTATTCAATATTAAAATTGCTAATTTGGACATAGGATATTATAAAACTATGGATCTTTCTTAAGAAACATGTTATGGATGTAAGTAAATCGATTCTTGGGTTCGTTTAGAAATATTATGACTTTTTCTGACAATGGTCATTATTAATAATTTAAATAAAACGAAAGTATGTAGCATTTTCTGTTTGGTAGAATAATAAATTAAGTAAAAGAAATAATAAAAAAAAAAGAATGTAAAAGCATATATTCAATTCTTGACAAGATGATGAATTAAAGCTTTAAGAAGATATAGATTTTTGCTCATCATAATCACTACAGACCTTTTTTGACTCACTGAAAGCAACATATAGACTTACAAAATGATATCACAATTCTATTAAATCCAGAAATGGCATTTTCTTATATGATAACAATGATATTTTGAACAGAAAAAAGATGTATTTTGATCATCCTTTGATTAATGAAAAGATGACAACTTTTATCAATATATCTCTTTTATCTACACATTTAGATTTAAACAAAAATATTTAACTTAGTAAAGTCAAAACAGCTCTTTGTAATCTAAAAAAAATGGAAACACTGTAGGTTCTGATGAAATACCTGGAAAAGTTTTAAAATATGGTAGTGACATGTTAGTTTTAGAAATATTTGATCTTTTAGGAATATCTGGGCCCACGAAATTATGCCATCTGATTTTAAGAATGCCTTTATTGTTCCAGTTTTTAAAAACAAAAAGAATAGATGAGATTTAATAATTATTGTGGTGTATCATTATTATCCACTGTAGCAAAGATACTTTCAAATATTTTGCTGAATAGGTTGCATCTGGTTATAGATGAATAGTTACCAGAGACTCTGGATTTAAATGTGCTTTTAGAGAATTGTCAAACAAATCTAAAACCAGTGTCAGAAGTAAAAGAGTAAATTTATATATTGCTTTCATTGACTTGATCAAAGCATTTGATTCAGTTATGGTTGTTACTATAAGTGGAAAATGTGAGATATTACTATTTGAAATAAAAATTGGTGTTAAAAGAAGGATGTGAACTTGCACTAACATTATGTTTAATTTTTATGATAATTGTTATTGGATTTATAGTTGGTCTAATAAAACAATACTTAAGATGAGAAGTAGATTTGTTGGTTAAATTTTTAATTTAAACCTATTATAGACAAAAATAAGAACATCTTGGGTTCTGGATTCACACAATTTTGATAGGGTATTTGAACAAGCTCCCTTCAGCTATCTGTTCTATCTTAAATAATCAGTACCCATGACTGACATACATGTGAAAAAGATAAATGGTCTTCAATATACATATTTCACATTGAACTATTTTTTTGCCAATTCAAAACAGAATGTAGTTGATGTTTTGAACTTTTTATCAGCTAATGATGATAAAAAATTCTCAGGAACATAGATTAGTTTAAATATCTAGGTAGTTTTATAATTAGAAAAGTGCACTTGGATACTGGAGAACAACAAAGTCTCCAATGTGCTGCTACTACCTTTAATAAAAGGTAGAGTATTTTTTCACAGAAAAATATTTAAACTGGTCCTATGCTCTCAATCTTCTAACTATTCACTCCAAATGTTACTAAAGAGTTTTTCTCTACAGCTGATTGATAAAGAATGTAATTTTTTTATTTATTATTAAATTCTTTATAGGTTGCATGTAAAATTTAAAATCATGTTTAAAAAAAAAATCATTAATATATTATACATTTAAAAATAAAAATATAAAATTCCTATTTTATTTTTAAATAGCCCAAATTAACCACCCATCATCAAACCTATTTTATCTTGAGTTTAGCTTCATGAAACTATCTACAACTACTCACAAAAATCACTGTTATAAAAATTGAAAGGAAATAAGATTAAATATTAGTTTTTATTTCAAATACCATATATTTTTCATAAATAATAGTCTCATATTCTCATGTAGCAATTGTATAATATGAATAAATTTGTGTGGGCAATCAGCTATTTTCGGTCATCTCATAAACTTTTCCAATTTATTAATCAAATACCTCACTCAAATCAATAAAAGCAGTGCATAAATCATATTTCTGCTGGAACCATTTTTTTTTATAAATTTGCCCAACAACAAAAACATATCTTGAGCAATTTCAGATTCTCTAGAAATACATTAAGTTTATGGTAATATAAAACAAGCAAAACTCTCCATATAGTAGTGCCACTCATTGACTTGTACTGAGTGACACTACTGTATGGACAGTTTTGCCTGTTTTAACAGTTTGAGAAAGCATAAATGGTGATCATATGATGTTTTATGGTAACATTTATATTTGGAAGTGAACTCTTTAGTAAAATTATTGAAAGTATTTCAGTTATAATTAATAACAATGATATTCCAGTTAATAAGTAGAGTTTTTATCTATACTTTTTATTTGTATAAATTAGAAGAATAGAAGTATTTTTCAAATTAAAGTAGTAAACCTTCTTAGGTTGTTATATTTCTAACAAGTCCTAATAGTTTGAAGGCAACATACCAGCATTATACAGTGCTTCAAAATTTATTAAAAACAGTGTTATTAGTCTTGCAGTTTCTGTAATTTTATTAGTTTTAATAAATGTAGATTGAAGTTATCCAAAATATAATCTATATTAAAATAATATCAAATCACCTCAAATGTTAAGAAATTATCTGTTTTGAAATGTGAACTCTAAGTGTTTATTTCACAAAGGGTGTAGCTGAACATTTCTTAACCTTTAGTTTGACTGCCTTGCTGTGTTAATGTGGCTGATTTGTTCCATATGATAAATTAAAGTTTTATATATTTTTAATTTTATCTGGAAAATTTTTTGTTGCTTGAGAGTATTTGCTTAGTGAGTGGATGAGAAAAGAAAATTGGAGTGCAGAGAAATAGATTTAATTGGATTTGGAAAAATCGAGAATAATATTGATAACATTTGGAAAGTGAATCCGATACACTGTTTTAAATGTAAAAGTAAAAAATATTTTGTTTGTGTGTTTACTACAAGGATGCTTTAAAACTAAGTCATACATAAGATTAGTTGTTTTTTAATAGATTTTCTATTAAATATTTTTTTCAATTTAAGAAAGAGAGTTATTTATTTGAGAAAGGGGATAACGTTTGGGGTATAAGGTTAGCGGAGCATGTTTATTGATCGCCATTAAAAAAATTTTTTTTTCTTTTGTATAAAAAGATTTAAAGAGTAGTAGAAAATCTAAATTTAAATAAAGAGTAGGGGAATTAAAAAATAAGAAAATATGGATTGCATTCCACAATGTATATATAATGGCCAGAAGATAAGTAGGCATGTTTTTGGTAGAGTGTACTGTATGCGAAAAGATTTTCCATTTGAAATGCTTAAAGAAGACTAGGAAAGATGTAACAGGTGTATGGTTGTGTAGATCATGTATGTGATAAAAGAGGTGAAAAAATGATTTTTAAGGGTAGATAGTTTTAAAAAAAAGTCAGGAGAAATGGAGGAAAATGTAGTTAAGGAAGATAGAATAGAATATGTATATATTTAGTGGAGTGACCAGAGATATGGATGACAAAATAAGTAGTGAAATGGTAATAGACAAAAAATAAGTAGTATAGAAGAAGTAAAGGATATAGAAATAAAAATAAAAGCATTAGAAATGAAATGTGGGCAATTAAAAGAAATTAATGAATAAAAATGATAAGGATTAAGTAGATAAAGAAGTACAGAGAATATTATGGATGAAGTAGGGAAAGTAAACTATGAGACAGTCTTGGTAGGGATCACTAATTAGAGGATGTGGAGATGCAATTGCAAGGGAAAACAGTAATAAGTATATAAGAGTATGTTTTCCTAGAGCTAGAATTAGAGATGTTACAGATAAAGTAAAGACACAAGGGAGTAGAGATGCCTATGTTATGGTAAAGACAAATAATTTGTCAGAGCCATCAGAGATAGTAAAAAATGACTATAAAGAATTGATTAGTAATATGAGTAAGGTTAAAGAAATGGAGTAGTTGGATTACTACCAAGATTTGACAATAGTTATATGTTAGATAGGGCATGTTCTATAAATGAAAGATTGGAAAAAATATGTGAGAGAAATAATGTGATGTTTGTGGACATGTGGGATTGTTTTATTAGTAAGAGGGAGTCAAATAGTAAAGATGGATTGCACTTAGTAAAACAAAGAAGTGAAGCATTAGGGTGTTTCATTTATGAAATGTATTATACTTTGGGAAACTTATAAGGAGTAGGGTTTTAAATTAAAGTATCAAAAAGAAGGTTAATAATGGACAGGATGTAAGAAGTAACCAAAGAGTAGCTGATTTGGATATAAATGTAGATGTGGAGAAAAAATGGGTCTGTAAAACTAATGATAAACAAGCTAATTACAAATGTAATAGAAAAGAAAGAGTCAAAAGAATCTATAAAAGAGTAGTAAGAAAGGAAGAAATTGTTAAAATTGGATATTTGAATATGCAATGTAGTAGGAGATCAGAAAAGTGATGGGAATTAAACAAAGCAGTTAAAAATGAAGAGGTTGAGGTAATTAGCAGTAGTGGAAACATATCTAAGAGAAGAAGAACTTACACTGGAAGACTGGTTATGGCAGGTTATAAATGAAAAAAAGGGTGGTGGTATAAGAGTTATTGTCAAAAAAATATTTACATACTATAAAGTATTAAAAACATTTATGGTTTGAGACAAAGTGAAGAAGACAAGCATGGATGGTTGCTGTAGTGCATATGGTCACTGGAGATAGTCAAATCATAATGTTATGGAATAGTAGTATATATGAATATGTAGTCAATGATATGAAGACTTGCAAAAAAGGGGGAAAAATTAATGGTATAGGAAATATGAATGGGCATCTTGAAGATTTGGATAACAAGAATTGCAGCTTTTTAAATTTTTTGTCAGAGAGTGAATTTGAGCATTGGAAATTTATCAAATATTTATGAGGGGCAATACACATGGTCTAGAAATAATATATTTTACACAATAGATAATATATTAGTAGAGAAAGAGGGAATGAATAAAGTACAGAAAATTAAAATGTTTGATAATTAAGAGAGAGTATATAATAATGATCATAATTTCTTTATAATAGAAATGGTTAGTAATGTGATAGAAAATAGTAATAAAAATAGAAAGGATAGTGAAAGATGTGGATGGAGAATGAATGATAAGAATAAGTTAGAAAAATATAAAATAAAAGTAGAAGATATCATGAAAGAGTTTGTAAGAGATGAATATAAGGACTGGTATTATGAGATATAAAAGTGACAACTATGGTTTTAGGCATGAATATTCAGAAGAATAAAAGTAATAGAATAGTGAGAATTAGTAAAAGTGTAAAAGATAGAGAGGAAAAGCATATAGAAAATATAAATGAGGTATTAAAAACAAAAAAAGTGAAAAAGATGTTAGGATTAAATGGGAAAACTATTTTTTAAAAAAGAAGGTGGCTAAAATAAATAATTATAGAGAAAGAATAAAATTAAATAGTAAATTATTGGAGGATACTAATAAAATTAGAAGAGATGGGAGTAAATAATTGTGGATATATATATTAAAAGAAAGAATGTAAGAAGAAAGAAATAGTATTACTACATGATGAGAAAAAAGAATGTAGCTCTAGAAAAGAATTAGAGACAATCATAAATAAGTATGTAATGGATATGGAAAATATATTGGATGTGAAAGACAAAGTGATCACAAACATAAAAGCATATAATAATGGAAATATTAAGTTTATAGAAAATGAATTGAATGAAATAGGGAAGAAATTGAAAAATGGAAAGCAAAGAAATTTGGATGGAATGGCAGCAAAAATGGTGATAATTTTGGGAAATAGGGAAAAATTAAATCTATTAGCATGTTTTAATAACATGGCACAGAAGAGAATTTCCAAAATCTAGAATAATACAAGAGTAAGGCTATTATTTAAAGGAAAAGATAAGAATAATAGAAAATTAAACAATCATAGACTGATAGTGATAATGTCAGTGTTACATAAAGTTTTTGTATATATGGTGTTGGAAGGGCTGCAAAATGGATGGAAGAAAATAATATAGTGGAAGAAATGCAAGGAGGTTTTAAATTGGATAGGCATATAGGAGATTATTTATTTGTAGTCGTATAACTTATAGATATGAGTAGGAATACAGGTAGACAGTTATATATGGTTTAGAGAGCATATGATAGAGTAAATAGAAATAGATTATGGGGAAGTTTAGTAAATTTGGGAATGAATGGAGATTTATTGGATCTTATTAAGAGATTGTATGAAAATAATTACTATATGTATCAATTAGTTAAAAGTGGGGTGGGACTAACACAAGGATGCTCTGTCATCTATTTTGTTTTTATTATATTTGAAAGAAATAGAAAAGCAATAGAAAGACTAGAAAGAGGAGTAGAGATACCATTGATAGATTGCAAGGGAGTGTATATATTATCAGGTCTTTATTTGCCGATATGTTTCTGTGCACAGAAAGTAGGGAAGATATGGAAGCTATGCTGAAGATGCGTACAAAGATGGGTAAAAAGATGGGGATTAAATTTAGTGAAGAAAAGTCAAAAGTAATAATGATAATTGCCAGGAAAAAATAAGAGAAAGAACTTTTATTGGAGGATATAAAGTTAAGGGTGGTGAGTAGGTATAACTATTTGGGAATCGTCTTAAGTAATCGGAGAAATTGCTTGGATGAATGGGAGAAAAAATTGATAAATGAAGCAAAAAAAAGAAAGGAACTAATAAAAAAAATTAACAGTGTTTTCATATAATAAATATGATATAACATGAATCATATGGGAGCAAGTGGCAGTAGCAAGTTTAACTCATGGTAATGATGCATCATGTGTTAGTATAGGGGTGTTAGATTACTTAGAAAAAATATTAAGAGAAGTAGGAAGACATGCATTAGATGCAGATGTGTGAATGGAAAAGAAGGCAAGTCAAGAAAAAACGTGATGGTCAAATTTTTATATGAGAGATGCAAAAGCAAAATGAAAATCTTTGATAAATTATAATTTATGGATAATAAGAGAATAGCCAAAATAGTATTTAATTGGGTTATGAGTAAAGGATCATCAACAAGATGGATGAGAAAGATAGTATAATAATTAGAAGATTTGGATAAAGACTTTATGTCAGTATACTTATACAAAAGGTGTGATGATTGTGTTAGGAGAATTGTTGAATGTTATAGTTGCAAAGAATGGGATAGAAGAATAGATGCATTAATAAAAAATAGGGAGTTGGAGAGATGGAGAACTAGTATGGAGAGTAAGAAGAGTTTAAATATATGTAGAAGTAAACAGAATATTTGATGTAAGTTCATTTATGGTAGTAGCAAGACTTGAATAGAATTGTTAGCAACAAGTTAATATACACATTAATGAAAAATATGGGTGATTTAGCCTGTAATTTATGTAAGGAAGGCACGAAAAAGTATTAGGCATCTGTTAATTGAATGTAATGCTTACAAGCAGAAAGGGTAGACATAATGAAGTTGTGGGAGAATAAATATAAACAAAGTGATTATCTAAAAAATGAGTCCTTGGTTTTTATGCTGGATTTGGAAGAAGATAAGGAGGATCCAGATATGAGTTGGATCAAGACAGATAAGAATATGGTAAAAACGTAGGGTGTGGAATGGAAAGGGAAGAGAAGGTGGCTAACCTGTTTCTTTGACAAAATGGCTGAGAGATTCCTGGCTTTGATAAAGGAGAAGCCGTAGTGTATCACATCACAATCGCATTTGAGGCGATTTGATATTTAGTTCAGGCAGCATATGCACTGTAAATACTTTCTTATATTAAAATAAATATTATATTATTTAAATGATAGTTAAGATTTTTTTTTTTTTGAGAAATTCATAATCTTAGTTAAAAAAGATATAAGCATAATAATAAACTCGGACTGCATTTTCCTCCATAAATCTGATGTGAATTTTTATTATATTAGGGTCATAGAATTTTTTTTTTTTCCACATGTCAAAGCATCAGCCGGGAAGCGAACCCGCGACAACCGTCCAGAAGCTGCAAGGCGGCTGCGCTGACCTCTCAGCTATCTACGCTTGCCAGAATATTTTTACTACCATTAATGATATAGTTATATATCTCAGAAATTCATGTGACCAAATTTAATTTTTGTTTTTTAATTTTCTTTTTTGTTTATACAGACTATATTTAAATCAGAAAATTTTAATTTTTGAGTGCGCCATTCTGTCATTGTCTAGATTGTAAGATGTGTAAAATCTTTTTAGAGCAATTAACTCCACCCTATTAGGAAGTAAATATGAGTAAGTATAAGACAGATCATGTGACTTGATGGTAGTTTTTTTTTTAAATAAAAAGGTGATATGTAGCTGAGAAATATACTAATCACCCTCTGCTTGTTTTGAAATATTATATTAGAAAAATAATTCTAAAATGTTAGATTCTATCAATTAGTTTTACAGATTGCTTACAGAAATTGTTTACTTTATCCGTAAAATGGAATATTTTTGTTTCTTTTATTGTCAATTGCGTTCTTTTTTTCATTCATATGTAGTTGTTGGAGTAATTTAGATGAGTTACATGTATTGTTGATTTGCTTTTGTGAAAGCATATTTTATATTTTAAAATTTATATATATATAATTGATTATACAATTGAATTTCCTTTTCTATTGATTTATTTTTTTGTAATTCAATAACAAATAAAAGAATTTTATTTCTTTACATACTTTATAAAATTTTCAAAATCACTACAGTTTATTTTTTTTTAGTTTTTAAATCAATTCTCTATTTTCAATCCCAGCTGCTATCCGTAACTTCTTATATAAAGATGACAGGGGGTGGGGATGTAATAACCATGCTGTTTCTTAAGCTTCTTTTATTTGCTGGCAGAAAACAAACACAGTAATTATAAAACAAATGAAGATGAAGACAGTGAGACAATCTTATTAAATAAGCATTTTTTTTTTTTTTAAAAAAAAAACTTTTTTCTGCGACGAAAATACTTGAATTTAATTGAGTTGCGAAAAGTAAAAGCTTTATTTTGAATGGAGAATAGGAGGAAACAATTGTCTAAGACGTTTTTTTTTTACTGATACCGAAAAAATAAAAACATCAACAAATCGGGACTATATACTATATCCATAGGTTTTTAAAATTTATTTTTCATTCGTGTTGATAGTTACATACTTCATGCGCTTGCAATTTAAAATATTAAAATTTGCCAGATAAATTCTTTTTTTTTTTTTTACACATAGTGTAGCCATATTTTTAACCAGGATGCCCCGCGCGGTTTAACGCAGTTGGTAGTGTCAGACTTTGGAGGGTAAGTTCCTCATATCGATTTCAGTTCTGGCACCTCTAAATCTCGAATATCTTATGAATTCTCGCGTAATAAAGCCAATGCAGGTTATAAATGCAATAAAATAACGATAATTAACTCACTACAATGATATTCATAATTTCATATGCTGCGAAGCTTTATTGAAAAACATCAGGTCTGCGTGCAGACGAAGAGTATTTAGTGTTTAAAACCAATAACTTACAAATACCTTTATGTAAGTATTTAGTAATTGATATAATAAAATATTGTAAATTAAGTATACAATTAACCCATATGCACGTACGCTTACATACTACAGAAATGACCTGCTTGCTCTGGTAAGAGCTTCATACAACTAACTACAGATCTTTTTAAGTCTCGAATGTTTTTATTATTATTTCCATATCAATTTTTTTAAATAAAGATTTTATGTAAACAAATGCACATTCATAAAGTCATTAAACCTTTTAAATTTGTAGTTGTTCCAGTTAATCACAAAATATTCATTTCAAATATTTTCAAAATTCTGATTACATATAAATAGAAGAATTTGAACTCAGGATTTTTCACACTATTCATCCTCCACTCTATCTCAAGCAATATATACACATGATTACACATCTGCGAAAAAGATATATGATCCCCAATATACGTATTTCATGCAGAAACAGTACTCATCAGTTGGTCCAGATTACCATTTGCCACACATATATTAAACAATGCTCAGTTTATATTAAGATAGCAAATCTTCACACTCTAATGGACATGCTTCATTCTTCTTTACCCTCCAACTCTTCAGTCATTTATACCACTGAAAATCTGATGATGGAATGTCCAAATCCCTTGCTAATGTCAATAAATTATCATGCCCATGTAGACATTACATCAATCTAACCTCTAATATTATTGGATATTATGTATCCATATATATTAATAGGAGAGGAACAGCTGAACTTATACTAAGATGCAATCTATTTCCCAAAAAATATGTAATTCTAAGGCAGTATGTTATTTGCTTATATTGAATGCCTCCAATACATGTAACTGGAAGGATTTGAATATAGGATTTTTCAGTCTATTCATCCTTCACTCATTTGATATAAGCAAATGACAGTGCCTTGGAATTACACATTGTTTGGGAAATAGATTACATCTTGATATAAGTTCTGACCATTCCCCTCCTATTAATATATATAAATATGTAATGTCCAATAATATGAGAGGTTAGATGGATGTAATGTCTACATAGATACGATTATAATATCAAATCCAACAAGGGCTTTCAGCATCCCATTAATGGTTTTCAATGAAATGGATAGCTAAATAGTTGGAAAGGGAAAAAGATTGCAATCTGTCCATTAAAGTTTGATGAATTGCTTGTTATCTTAATATAAAAAGAGCATTGATTGTATATTTGCATGGGGATTAAGATCTGGACCAACTGATGAGTGCTGGTTCCGCTTGAAATACATATATTGGGGATCACATATCTTTTTTGCATGTGTGTGATCATATGTATCAGTTGCTTGAGATAGAATGGAGGATAAATACACTGAAAAATCCTGAGTTTAAATCTCTATTTACATGTAAAAGAGGTATTCTGTGTAAGCAAATGACATACTTTCTTAGAATTAAAAATTCTGATTACTACAAACTAAGTTATGAGATATTTAATAAGGCAATGAACTAGGAAATATATATATAAATGAAAATTTACACTTCGTTAACATAAAACATGGCTACCTTTTATGAAGATGGATAGAGAAGAAACTTTGTTAAAATGATATGAGCATTTAGGATCAGTCAGTGTCAGAATAAATATACTCTGCAATGAATTAATAATGTTTGGAGCTACTGAGGTGCAAAACTGTTTCATCTTTCTAATTTATCAATACTCTCTATCAAATAAATAAAAAAAATAAAATGTTCTATTAATAAACTTACATTTTTTAAAGTGGTCCATAAGAAAATTAGAATTCTCTTTATATTTTAAGATATGAATGTTAAATAATCAAATGGAATGCAGATATTATTATATAAAACCATGTCTTGACATAAATACCAATTGCTGAGTGATGTAAATTAATTGATTATCATCAATAATAATTTGATATTGTTGTCAATCACTTTTGCCAAAAATTATTCTAGAATCTCATATTCATTATAAATTAACAAAACAGAATTATTAGAAAAACATGAGCAACAAAAGAAGTGGATGAATTAGTCATGAGATTCAGAATAAGACCCACTTTAAGCTCTTTCTGAAAATTTGCTGTGGTAATTATTATTCAATTAAAACACAACTTTCTTTGTGTCTTTCAAAATTTACCGAATGACAAAACTTTAATTAGCTTAGATACTTTTACAAGCATAAATTTTATTATTGTAGTCATACATGGGTCTGCCTGCCACATTCATAATCAAGAATTTGAATCATGCAGGCCAGATATGTCTGGAATGTTTTTTCAGATCACAAACAGGCACAGGGTTTATTTCTTTGAATTAGATGGATCATAGTCAAATTAATTAACCATCTAATTGATATCTGTAAATTAGATTCCATTTTAGTTAGAAGATTGCCCTAGATTAATATGAATTGGTCAGGTGAAAGTTATTGCATTAGTAGTAAAAATAAACAAAATAAATGCATAACCATATTAGAGATAAGCTTTATATTGTGAAATTAGTCAAATATGCCTAGTGCACTTTCAACTACTTAATCATACTAATCATAATCATGACATTGACGGTAAAAAGAAAATTGTGGCCACAATTTTCTTTTCACAGTCAATGCCATAATTATGAGCAGTATGATTAAATAGTCCAAATCTTAGGCATATTTTGCTAATTTTGCAATATACAGCTTATCTCTAATATGATTGTGGGTACATTTTGTTTGTTACATTTTCTGAAATGCAGCTCACTAAATTCTCAAAGTTTCATTTTAATTACAATGTAATTCAAACTGATATACTCTTATGGATATGGATTCCATGATTAAATTTTTCTTACTATTAGGAAATGCATATAAATATGTCTGATGATTTGTTTTCATTTGAGTCAATTTTTGAAAATTACTATAGTGAAGTTGTTTTTCCTTATATCCACATTTATCATATTTTGTAATTTTATATATTTTACTTTTCATTCACTTTTTTTAGTTTTATATTTTTATTTCTTTTTTTGTAATGAAGTGAATGCATGATACAAAAAAATGGTTTTGCATAATCCCATTTTTCAAGGCTCTTCATTTTATTTTTCTTGTTATACAATAGATAAACAAGGCAAAACTCTCCATACAGTAGTGCCACCCTGTGCCAACCAGAGTAATCAATGAATGTCAGAAGGCTTGTGCATAAAATCCGTATCTAATGCCTACTCATCCTTCTGGCACTCATTGATTTCTCTGGTTGGCACAGGGTGGCACTACTGTATGGAGAGTTTTGCCTTGTTTATAAACAATTATGTGCTAGTATAAGAGATGGTGATCATGTGATGCTTAATGGTTTATACAATAGATCACTAAGGTATAGCTTTTCTGTTTTTGTTTGAATACAAGTACAGTGTACATACTAAACTTTAGATGTAATTAGAAGGAATTTGAACACAGACTTTCAAGCTCCCTTCTGCTATCTACTCCATTTTTATATAATCAATACACATGACCACATACATGTGAAAAAATAAATGGTTTCCTATACATGAGGGGTCAGAGTAATTTAAAGACAACATGGGTATGACAAGAATTTTGGCATCAATAGAAACTTGAGCATCCTTCATCATATTTTCAATAATATGAATGGCTGAAGAATTTGAAGGTGGAGAAGATTGAAGCCTGTCCTTTACAATGTAAAGAGTTGCTATCTTAATATAAACTAAGCACTGATTATATATATGTATGGGAGATGATAATGTGGACCAACTGATGAGTGCTAGTTCAGTAATAAATATTTATATTGAAGATCATTTATCTTTTTTACTTGTCATTTATATGTATCAGTTATATAAAATGGGGTCTATAGATAGCTGAAAAGAGCTAGGAAGTCTGTGTTCAAATTTCCTCTAATTATAACTTTTCTGTTTTAGTAACTTAGTAATATATTAGCAAACATTTTGTATTTTAATCATAAATAATCTTTTATCAATTATCATAGGTTGCTAATGCCCTTCATAGTTTGGTGCAGTGGTAGAGAGACTTACTCTGGAACTTGGAGTCCACAGACAGCACCCAGCTTGGTTACTTCCGGTGCTCAAACTGTTTATGGTTATCGGCAAGAAAGTCATTTGATTAATTATTATTATTAATGATCCTGCATAATTTAGTGCAGTGATAGCGTGGCAGACTATGGGCTCGAAGTCCATGGATTGTGACCCAGTTCTGCCCTTTCTCCTAGAACTTCTTATAAACTCCCGAGTTCAATAATTTATTCAATTATATCTTATTTTTATTGATTGCCAATTTATTTTCATTTTATTTTAATTTTTGCTATCAATAAGTATATTCTTTTAAATTTAAATACACTCATAAATATATAAAGCATACATGAGGGGAGAAAAAGAGAAAGGAAATTATTAGTGAAGTTTATACTAACATTGGTTTAGCTCTAGTTTTAATCTTCAATTTAATTATAGAAGAGTGTAAATTCAGATCAAAATAAAATTCTATTTGTTATGACATATGCTTTAGATTGAGTGAGTTGTAACAAGAGAAGCATATGTGATGAAGAGAGGAAAAAAACTGCATTAGTTGGATGAACAACTAGTTTGTATGTCAAATGGTGAATTGTTAAATAGGCTTCGACAAGTCCCAGGGCACATTTCTATCTGAAAGGATAAATTGATGCAATTCGCAATCTGCTGTGAATATACTGACATTCATTTCTAATGATATAATGAAGGGTAAAAATATAAAAAAAAAACATGCATTTCAAAGCAATCAGAGAATTCCTAAGCTTCAGGCTTAGAGTGATGTAAAATCTTCGTAATGAGTTGCAAACACAATCTTCCTTCTCTACCGACCGGGATTACGTTAGCTTTTCTGTAAAAAAAATAAAAAATAATTGCTTATCTGAAAATAGTATATACTACGCGAAATCATTAAAATAGTTTTTCAGAATGATAGTGTGTTTAGCATTTTATATATGTATATTTGTATTTATATATTTAATATTTATTGTTATATTTTAAAAATTATGTATTTATCTATACATTTGTGCACAATTTAATGTTCTGATAAACTGTGTCTACATATATTCTGACATTATGTATGTGTGCGTGTATGTATGCATATGTCTGCTTAATATTTACACTTGATATCTTAACATTAATGGGTTTTTTTCAGTTGACAAGGCATTATTAATTTTAGAAAAAAAGAGTTTTATAATTTTTTTTTTAAAAAAAAAAATGCAACTTTCATAATAACAATAAAAAATGTATCTCAAATGATAAACAAAACTTTTTTTATATTCCCACTAATTTGTCTAGATCATATGAATTATTCAGCATAAACTTTTAAAAAATGCAAAGTTGAAAAATTATCTCTGATTTACTGAGAATAAAACATTTTGGTTATTGTCACATTACTAATTCATTTATGCTCATCAATTGTCGGATTAAAAGTATCATCGCTTGTTATAGATATTTCCCACAACGCAATGCGTTACTGATAGTTTAATAAAAGATACCGAGTAAGGTGCTCCTGAGTATTCAATGTCATGTACACTGGACTCGTGAACAAGAAATCAGAGTTCATATTCACAGTAGAGAAGAAAAGCCATATGTTAGAATATGATCAACTAAACAGATTATATAAATGCAATTTAGTCACCTTACTTTGAACACTTTTTAGCAAAAAAAATGTTTAATTGTTTATATATACAATTGATAGTGTGTACATATGTACAAAGGTTGATAAGTTGCATTTGTTTAAGATATTATAGCAAGATAAAGGAAATGGGGGAGTTACTTATATTTGCAAGCAGATTATATTCTAACTCGATTTAATTCAGAAACATCCTCTCAACAATTTAAGATAAGAAAGAAAGTTATCACTTCAAAACAAATCAGGCACAATATCAAAAAGAAAACAAACTTATACATTATATATCAGTTAAAGAGTGTAAAAAAAACCACCCATGAAAGTTTATCAATCAACTGACCGGCTCTGATTAGCAAGAAATAAAGATAACAAAAGAA
Source organism: Epiperipatus broadwayi (assembly GCA_028023455.1). Lineage (NCBI taxonomy): Eukaryota > Metazoa > Onychophora > Udeonychophora > Euonychophora > Peripatidae > Epiperipatus > Epiperipatus broadwayi. Next base: position 689,245 of record JAQFVV010006309.1, read on the forward strand.
ATAAATGCAAATATTGTGTAAATGGCTTCTAATCTAAGTATTACATCCAACAAGATTTTGCATAATTATACATAAGTTGAAAAATTTATAACTAATATTACTGTGATGTATTAAAGTGCGTTCAGTTTATTTATTATTATATTTACAGTCTATAATAATACTCAAAACATAAATTTTATAAAGTGCATGTTATTTAAGCCTACTTCTATATTATTGAACGTAATCGTTATTTAGCAATTAATAATAATTTTGTACTTAATAATATTTATCTGCTGCCAATAAATGAGAGAACAATACCCCCCCCCCCCATCAATATTATTATGTTGTTCTTTCATATAAATTATAATATATAATAAAAATTATATACATCTATATAAATATATATTAATAATAATTATGCATAAAAAACCTTTTTCTACACTTGTTTTCATGACCATTTCAAATGTTAATAATCTATTCTAACATTAACCAACTATTGGTGCTAGAACATCATCTAGAAATAAAACAAAAAGAAAATAAAATCAATAAAATAGAATAAAACCTTTATATAGAGATCCAATGTAATTTCAAAGAATTGAGAACAATATACTTCTAGTTTTTTATAAATTGTCTGGAAGCTGAAACATGATGGACAAAACTAATGTTTCCAAAGAGTTCAACTGTGATTTGAACATTGGATTGGGGCTACTGTGTCACTCATATTTGCGGTCTTGAGGACTGAGTCTGTTGCTTGGAGAGCTCCCAGGACTTGCTTCCTGATCTTGGAGGGGGGCTGGGATGTGGGTGTATTGGGTTCTAGTATGGGCTTCAGATGAGAGAGTCTGGAACTTGGGAAGATTCCTGGGGCCTGAACTCTGGTTCTTATGGGGGGGCTGGGAGGTGAAGTGCTATGGGGATTAGTACGGGTTTCATCTTTCTCATCTTCAAGACAGTGGAGATGATGTGATTCAATGTGGTTTTAGTCTCTTTGTTCTTTATATAATTCATAGGTTGGCTATTAGACTGTGTGATAATCTGTAGATGGCATATGATATAAGCATGTGAGATTTACATTTTTGATTAGTACTGCAGCATTGCTTGTCTTGGCTGTGAGGATGAGAGAATCTCATGCTTGGGTGACTCAGGCCAGAGAGTTCTACTATGGTTTAAATTTCAAATCAGGGCTGCTGTACCACTGATCTCTACCATCTGGATGGCAGGTTCTGGTGCTTGGAAGGTCTCATAAGCCTGGTTTTTGGAGGGGATCTGGATGCTGTGGGGATTAGTAAGGGCATTGGATGAGAGAGTCTGAGCTTTGGAAATACCCCAAGGCCTGGTTTCTAGTCCTTAGGGGGGGCGGGGACATGGGTGCTACAGGGATTAGTACGGGTTTTTACTTTCTCATCTGGATGGTGGGGATGATGTGATTCTTGACAGCTGTGATCTACCTAGTTGCCATTAAGGCCAGAGGTTACTTAGTAAACTATGAGAGAAGCTATGAATGGCAAGATATATGCATATACAATTCAAGGTTTTTCTGTTCACTCGGTAAATCAAGTTCTGCATTGTAAATCATAATTTGAATCTTGTATATCACTACATATAACATGTAAAATCAAAGATTGATATTATGTTAATAAATCATATTTTGAAAAAAAAAATACAATATATATATATTGTAACAGTCATAAATAGATGCAATAAAAAATTATTAATTATTATCATATGCTTATATAATCTGTAATTTGTAACAGTAAGAATACTTTGTAGCAGCATACAAATTAATGTAATGATGAAAAAGACTGCTAATTTGTAACCATTTAATATTGTAACGTTTATTTATATACGTTACAAATATATTGGCATTTGGTAAAAGCTAAAAAAGTAAATTTAGATTTTTTTTTTGATTAGTATAATTTTTGTTAAAATGTGCAATGAAGGTTAAAATTGTCATTCTTATTTTTTTTTATCTAATTGGAAAGAATAAATGACATACAGATTACTAATCCAGATAAATTAAAAGAATTCCAAAAGTATAAGCTAAAAGAAAAATATTTTAGCTAATTAAAGATGGAAGAATAATGCTAAAAAAAAAGAGAACTTTGTAACTTAAATTTAAGAGAGAGTGTATAAGATTATTATCTTATACGCTGATAAAAAGACAAAAGAGTGCGCAGAAGTTCCAAAAATGGAGCGCGATATAAAAAGGAGATGACAACTTCAATCTGGGTCTTCTCTTTAACTTCTAGTTACATCTCTGAAAGTTGGAGGTTTCCACGATCATAACCTGTGGCAAGAAATATACTTCTACACAGGTATGCCCCTTGCTGTACCAAGCTGTCACGCAAGCATGGAAACGGGACTTGTGAAGACCGCTTTTTGCAATAAAAGGATCACTACAACCGTGCCTTTTCTCCAGCTATAGAACGGAACAATAATGGAAGACGCCGGCAGGGGAGACCAATGGAAATTCTCATAATCTGGGATCCCATAAACCTACATGAACTTACTGGTAAGTTAAGAATAAATTTTCCTGATAGTGACTTAAAAGTTTGCAAACAATTATTTATCTAAGCTTAGACTACCATCCTGATATAGACTTTTCGTATTCAAGGGACTTTCTAATAAAGAATTTTATACAAGATCTTGGGACATTATTAAATTGCTTTAATTGCTTAATCTGTTTTTGTTAATCGATTCATTATCTGGATTGGTGTGTGTGTACTTTCCTGTTTAGTTAATTCGTAATTTAACTTATAAATATGTTTAGTTTGTTAGAATAAAAGAGATTTTACTTTTATCAACCTTTTCATTGTGCGTTATTAATAATAGTTGTTTTTTTTTAGTATTAAATTTATTATTAGTTCAGTGGGATTTAAAACGGAATTTACCTTGCCAATGTATTTAAACGAGCCCAGAAATAATAATCAAAAAGGAGAAAATAGTTCTCGTTACGGTATGATGCAATACCGATTAGTTTAAAAGCACTTTTTTTCTGTTTAGTTTACGGGTTACAATATGTTTGATGCCGACTCAGTGGGTCTAATGACTCTGGCGTTCTTATGTAGAAATTAAAAACTGAGTCAGCTCACGATTGTACTTAGCAACAATTAATAGGCCGAGTTGATCAGGAAATATAGCTATGTTTTTAGAATAGAAATATAACTTTCTTCTTTTTTGACATAGCTTGATCAACTCACGCGCAGTTTATATTAGCGTGTAGAGGCCTAGCAAAATGAAAAACGTTACAATATATAGATGAGTGATAAAATGATAGTTGCTATAATTCAATAACTAAACACTAAACATGATATATGATATGCTCTAGTGGATCATCATTTGTAACAAAGCAAAATTAAATGAGAAATGAATTTACTGTGTTAGCTAAAATACAATTTATAATTAAATAAGGATGACACTAACATATAAATCAGAACATATGCATATCATGCTCTATCTGGGTGTCTATTTTCTAATTAATTAAATATAACATTATAGCCTGTTTGCAACTATCCTAAACATTAATTCTGTCATGCTAATAATGAAATAAATAAATTATCTCATTACTCAACACATAAAATAACATCAATGAAAATTAAAACTATCATCATTAAAGATTTAAAATATTTAGATATTGGGGAAGTCATTTGAACAATAAAACATACTGGCCATTGTCATCAAATAAAATAATATTTAATATAGCAACTGAATAAAATTACCCACTGTGAGATCCCTGGAGTGCCTTATGCTTAACTCCATTAATAGGTTCTTTTAACCGAGAATCCTTCTCATTCCTCTTTTCATGTATATACGACCATTCATGGTCACACGCACACACTGGTGCTGTTTATAACAACTTATAAACAAAATATATAAAGTTAATATTATGAAGTTGGAAAGGGATTAAATCACTCTTTATTCAGTTTAGCTAAGTACATGTGTTTTCCCATGAGCACCACTAGATTGTTTTAAATCTAGATAAATATCTGTTTAGAGTGTACTGAGTTCAAACTCATTCAGTACATTTTTATCACACAATACTTGGATGACTAATAAAAAAAATGACACTCTTATATTTTACTCATGTCAATAAAATTATAAGATCCCCATATCACAAAAAGTTATATATATCAAAGACTCTTATAGATATTACTAGCTCAGTTGACATATATTGATGAACAGACAATTATACTCTTATTAATGACTTCCAAATAAACATAGTGAAGACCATTACTTAAGTGGATGGCAATTTAACTAGTTACTTAACTTAATTATTTATCATAATAGAAAGATGATAATGATGATGATGATGATAATAATAGTGATGATAATGATATCATAATAATAATGATACTAATAGTGATGATGATAGCAGCCATAGCTTTATAATAAACTCACAACAATAAATTTACTTTTCATAAACTCATAGGCAATTTTAAAATCATCCCATGTCAAACTGGGATTTAAATATTACATTCACTAGCATTTATATAAGTTTATGGTTATTTACTAAAATATCTTTTATAATTAAAACTAGGATTCAATAATACTAGTGATGATGACTGATCATCATGCTTCTCTCCACATGATATTCAACTCTATAAACCCCTATTTACTAAATATATTAATTATGTTAAACATTAAATTTAATGCTTATAATTTATTTAATCAATGATGATGGTGATCATAACTCTTGTATAGTATTATTTTTAATCGGTGTTTTAACCAATAATATGATATCCATCTTTGATGAGGATGATCAAAACTCCTGGACACAACATAATTTTAGCTTTTTATTATTAACCCATAATTATTAAAACTTGGTTAGACATCAAGCCCAATCCTTAAATATTTAAACGTAAATTAATATTCTAGCTTGCTTAACATTTTGCGAGCGCTTGCTTAATATTTGCGAGTGCTGATGATTCTTAATATCTGCAAGCGATGATGATGATCACTTAAAATAATAAAATCAAGACAAGAAAAACACATTTTTAATAATAACTCGAAAACCAATTAAGATATATAATTATATTTTATTAATACTATTCTTCTTTCTTTCTTTCTTTAAAATCAAATTTACTAATTAGTTAAATGGCTTATTATTACATTAATTAAATACAGAACTAATACAAAAATTTATATAAGCATAACCAAATAAATTTAATATACAAGTTTGTCATTTTGGATATTTTAAAATAAGCTGGCTTAAAATGACATTTAAAAAAAAAATTTCATTGAATGCTTACTTACAACTTTCCTAACTTATTATATCATAAAAATAAATTTCATATGTAACTTGTGTGTTTTATTTCACTTCCATTCAAATGTGAACCCTGCTTTTAAATTTACCCTATTTAAACTATTTATGCATACCCTATTCCTTTGAGTGTTTGTATAAGCAGTTACACATGCACACACACACTGTGATATGTAAACATATATTTTTAAAATGTGTTCCCTTATATTAGAGATTAATACATAAATCACATCTATAAAAAATATTCTTGCAACCTTGAGCAAAATAAAATACATTATATCAATTTTAATATGCAACAAGATAAATAAAAAAAAACATTATAAATGCATATATTTATAGGTTGCTCATTATCATAACAAATGAAGAACAATAAAAAAAAACATTTCAATATTACAATATATAATAAAAAAATTATAAAAAAAATAATGAAAATTTAAGTTTAAAGATTTGAACTGTGTTTGTGTTATGTTATGTGATATTGAGAATAACTATCGATAAACAAGCCTTTAATGTTTCTGTATCAAAAGAAAAAAATGCTTTGACCAATAAATTAAGGTTTACTTTTAATAAGTAAGAATAAAATATCTGTTAATGAAAGTTCATAGTTACCCGATTATTTTCACTTTTTATAAAAATCTCAGGTTTGAATTTTCAGACTGCTTGTCTCACGTATAGCTTCAATAAGTTGATTTGATCCATTCAAAAAAAGAAAAGTTCTTGCAGATACTTTTAAGATAAACATGAATTAATTGACTTGCTTATTTCCACAATTTTAAAATTATTTATTATTGATACTTTTGATAACACTGAATTCATTGACTGATTTGTTTCCAATTTTTTAAAAACCATCATTATAGACACTTTAGATGACTATGAGGAAAACTTTAACAAAATTGATTCATCGCTTCAAACTGGGCTATATATGGTTTTTTATTCATCTTTTCTTTCTTCTTTTCTCTTCTTTCCCCTTCTCCCTCCATTCCAAGGCCATGAACCCATAATGGGACAGGAGCCAGAAAAGAAGCATTTCAAATAGCTTGTGTGGTTGGCTTTAAACTCGATCATTCTGTTGGTTATAAAGGACTTTTGTTATAAGTCCACAGATAGATCAATGAGTTAACCCATAGATGTCAGATTTTAGGAAGCAGAAGAAGTGGCTTTAGCAATGCAAATTCATTGTATTATACACAGCAAAATATATTAATATCATTTTATAGAATTGTAAATAACTTCTTCCAAGAAATTCAATTTTGTTCCATTTTTTTTATCTTAATCTTGCTGGGAATTACTTATATATATGCACATCTTAGTCTATACTGACTTTAAAACAAGAATCATTTCCCCCCTTCCTCAATTTTTAAAGAGTGAAAAAAAAATCGCACACTCTCTTTTGAAAAAATATGCAAACTGTTCATTTCCTTTGGTTTTCATGAACTCAATCACTACATCTCTGTCTAATAATAAAAAACTGATCACTGCATCCTTCTTTTAATAATATTGAAAAAAAAAGAGAGCTTACATCTCTTCTCTAATCATATTGAAAAAAAAACTGACTACTAAATATTGTTTCATTCATTTATATTGCGAATCTTTGATAAAAAAAAAAGACCACCTGGAAATCTTATCTTGAGATAAAGATCAAAGCTTCACAAGTTTGACGGTCTGTCACAATTAATAAAAACTTACGATTAATTGTTACATTTATCCCATCCAAGAATCACTTCCCTCTCCAGATATCTACAATCTAGATAATACAAAAACAACAAAGCCTGCAATCTTAGTCATTAAAAGATTTGTTAAACATTCATACTCACACTTGTACATTTTCATATCCTAATCTACTAATCTTGATCGCTTTATTTTACACTTTCTTACTGATCTGCCTTATTTAATACAAATATGGCTAAATAATTTCAACACATTATTTAATAAAATATAATAAATCCCTATATTAAATATTGTTTCTTATTACCTTCTTTCTTTACAACTGCTTATTTATTAACTATTTATAAATTATATAATAATAAATACACACCTAAATCTATATAAAAGAAAAATCCTTTTTTTAAAAATTAAATAGTATATCTGTGTGTTTGAAATGAGGACATATATCTACAATATATATATAAAGTTGTATAATATATGAATTATTTATTCTATATATTGTTATGTTATCTAGACAATTCTTTGAAGTTATATTGGATCTTTATATGAAGGTTTTATTCTATTTTACTGATGTTTTATTTTATTATTATTTTATTTTCATTATAAAACACTAGATGGTGTTCTATCTGCATTAATTGATTAACATTAAAGTAGATGGTTGACATTTGAGAAGGGCACAAAACTATGCACCAAATAGGCTTATGCATAATTATTATTAATATATATTTATATACCTGTTGTATATGATTTTTATTATTTATATGTTAAATTATTATTCACTCTTGAATGTAACATTATATAAGATAAAAACCTACTTACTTCTAATTCCTATACAATTCTTTTTCTTCTATTCATTTAAATAATATTCATTTTGAATGTTTACATACTTTCTGTAAATTTGGAATGAATGTCATATTTTTGGATAAGTGTAGATATACATATAACTTAAAAATCATCTGAACTTATAATAAAACATGTATATACAGCCAATCCTTATATATAAATGGATTATGTACTATACAAGAGGGCTCAGATTGACTTTAGGTCAATATGGTTGTGACAAGAATCTCAGTATCAGAATGGCCTTTGAACATTCCATCATCAGATTTTTAATTGTATGGATGGTTGAAGAGTGGAATTGTGGAGTGGATTAAAGCCTGTCCATTAAAGTATGAAGATTGGCTATCTTAATATATATCTGAGCACTTATTGCATATATGTGAAGAGATGATAAACTGGACCAACTAATGATTGCTGGTTTAGCATGAAATACAAATATTGGTGATTATTTATCTTTCTGACATATATGTGTTCAAGTGTATCAGTAGTATGAGATAGAGTCATGAGTGGTGGGTTGTGTGAAAGTCTGTGCTCATGTACCCTATATATTATATAAACTTTATGTAAATCATAACTTATATAAATAATTTCTAGGATATATATATATAGTGCAAATAATTTAAAATATATTATGTATTAATTAACACCACCTTCATTTCTTGTTGCCATTTGGTAAGGAAGCATCCATTATATTTTATTGATGCTTATTTTCCTTTGTTAAAAAACTATTTTCAAGTTCTGACTATGATGGCTGATGATAACCATATATCTGAAGAATAAAATTTAATGTATTCTAAAACCTAGAAATTTCTGGCTTAAGTCAAGGACTTATGAAATTATGTATTATTAAAGTTTAAAAAAGAAATAAAATAATACTTAATTGAGATTAGAAATAGAAAATAGATTATAAATTAAAAATAAAATAAAAATTTCTAAAACTTTTGACTGTAAAAATTATAATTTTTAATGTAGCTGCTAACTAAAATAAAGAGGCTATTTTAATGTTAATAACTATTTGAAATAAATATAATTTAATAAAAAATTATTGTAAGATATAAAATGTAAATTTCTCTGATGTTGAATTATTAAAATATAAAATGTACAAAATTACAGTTAAAAAAAAATAACATGGGCAAAATGATAAACCATAAAAGTAAAAGTTAAGTCCTATGGATTATTAAAATCAAAGAAGCAAATGAGTTTTGACATCTTTATTAATACAGTTATTATATATATATATATAAATAGAAATAAGAGGACAATGTCCATGTAAATAGAAATGACCGTTAATGTTATCAAAAATTATCAATTATGACTAATTGGCATTTCCCGAGGTCAAAATAGTTTTTCTTTAAAATTATCATAGTTTTTTTGTTTGAGTTTTTTTTTAAAAAAACTGATGAAGCACAACATATTCCAGCCTTGTGAAGACCATTTATTTTATCTTTTTCTTCTAATATTATAAACTTGAAATCAATTAATGGTAAAACAACTACTTCATGCTCAATCTCATTCTTTATCTCACACTCAATCTTGTGATTACTTGAGATCTAACAGTTTTTCTTTAAAAATTTGACTTTGGCAATGGCAGATATTATTTCATTAAGGATAGTAATACAAAATAATACATGATGTAACCTAAAAAATACTTTGCTTACATCATATAACCATGAAAATATTAAATATGATATATATAATATTTTTGAAATACAAGCAAAATTCATATATTTGGAGTTTAAATGTAATATAGGGGATTTGAACACAGACTTTCAAGTTCCCTTCAGCATGACCATATACATGTGAAAAAATCTCCAATACACATATTTTGTGCTGAACCAGCACTTATTAGTTGGTCTAGATCATCATCTCTCCCCCTCTGCACACACATATATAATCAGTGCTTAATTTATATTAAAATAGGAAATCTTCAAATTTTAATGAATAGGCTTCAATCTATTTCACCCTCCAACTCTTTCAGCCATCTATACCATTGAAAATCTGATGATGATATTCCCAAAAGAAGTACTTCTGTGGATTGAAAGACTGTATATAATAGTTAATTACTGTTATATTTATTATTTTTATTGTTATTACAATAGTTTTTAATCAATGAACATGTTATTTGTATTAAATTTTTTTTAATATAAAGGATTTAAATGATTTTAAGAAACAATGAACCATTAAGAAGTGGTGAAAGCATTTTTTGCTTCCATCATGCTTTTTGAATTGAACGGTAGTTGAGGAGGTTTAAGGAATTAATCAAAAGTACTTCTTCAGGTTAAAAGACTGTATATAATAGTTAATTACCATTATATTTATTATTTTTATTGTTATACATATATGTTATTGGAAGACTATATAATGGTTGATTAACATTATATTGGATCATCAAAAAAATTCGGTGAAATTAATCCTCCCTGGGAAAAAATTTTTTTTTAGCCCATTTACCTCTTATTTTTTTATTAAAAATAGCAAAGATTGAGTGTACATTTATTGTACAGAATAATTAGTAAATTAAACCGAATCATGGTTCCATTTACATATGAGTGGCATATTCAAAATGTAGGTGGTAACACAAATGTTTAATTAAGTATGCAGACACATGAGATTTGATAATATCATTTGGATCTCACAGAAGTTAAAAATCATTGTTTTTTACTTTTAGATTTCTATTACATAATTTAAACAAATTTCTCATAGAGAAAAATTCTAAATGTTCATAGTTTTAAAGAAAAAAAAAATATAAAAAACTTCCGAGTTTGAGTTGATTTTTTATATCACAAAAATGAGTTTCTTGGAAATATTTCTGATGAATGCTAAAAAAATACTTGTTTTATTTTTTTAGAATTCATTAATCAACCTTTTAAATTAAACCATTGAAAGTCAAAGGCTATTCTGAATTACTGTACATTAATCGGAAATTTTGTAAACATTACATATTTTTTAAGCACCAATGGAATAAATTTTCTTTGTGTCAAAGGAAATTTTAAGCATGTCTTTTGAATGCAATATAACAAAACGTACTTTTCACACATGATCCTATGTATTTTAAAATATTTCATGACCAATAATATAAGATCTGATTATAATGGGGTTCAAAAGTATATAATAAATTAATTTTAAAGTCCAATATAACCGGATCAATTTTTATACTATATATAATATGATTGGTAGAATGATGTTGGCATATGAAATAACATTATAACATAGATTCAGTAAGAAACTACTAAAAGATTATCAACTTCTGATGTAAGTAATCATAATGCAATCAACAGTTAAGAATTCCATTGAAAAAGTGAAATATTAATAGAGAAATAAAACTTTTAGACCATAATATCACATATCAGTCATAAAAGTCATTCACAAATGAGTATGGCCACTTCACTTCCAAGAAGGTAAAAAATGCTATACTAGACATGTGTTATGCAATAAACAATACAAACAAATCTGTGCAATACAAATGCAGTAGCTTATAAAAGATGCAAATCCATTTTATTTGACATTTTGCAATACTGTTTCTTAACTTTTTCTGTGGAAATCTTTTCTTTCTGAAATATTTCAACACCATATTTAATTGTAGTTCCTAAACATATTTTACCTTCTGCCATATTTTCTCAACAAAAACAATTAATATTACACTTTTTTTAATTTATTGAGATAATTTTTATAATGTAAATGAGTAGTCTTCCATCATGCCACATTTAATGTTAAAACTTATACAGCCTTTATTAATATATATATATATAAAACAATATAAATAATAAATATAATGGTAATAAACTATTATATACAGTCTTTCAATCTGCAGAAGTACTTTTGGTTAATTCCTTAACCCTCCTCAACTGCCATTAAGGAATTACCAAAGTACTTTGGCGGATTGAAAGATTATATCTAATGGTTAATTACTGTTATTTTATTATTTTTATTGTTATTAAACTAGTTTTTAATTATGCGATCTCAGATCTATTTCTATATATACCTTCAATTGATCTTTTTTATATTTTTACAAAAATGAGGTTTACAAGTTATAAATTTAAGTGTTAATTTTGTAACCTGCATGATTTAATAATGCATGTTAGCTTTTTATATATTTTAAATATCTATGCGATGCTTTTTATATTTTAAAAATACGCGGGCTTTTTTTGTAACATGCGTTAATGCATGATAGTTTTTATATTTAAAATTTTTTTTTTTTTATCATGCGATCTCAGATCTATTTTATAAAATTTTACTTAACCAGATTTCTAATTTTTTTTACACTGGTTTTTTTTCAAATTAGTTCTAAATTTTTTATGTTTGGCTTTTTTTTTATTATGCAATCTCAGATATATTTTGTAAAGTTTTGCTTGACAAGATTTCTATATGTGTTGCTTTTAATCGATATTATAGTCATGTGATCCGAGTTGTAAATATTTTACATTTAGGCTTGTTTTCAAATTAGTCATGGGACCCAAGTTCTAAATTTTTTGCATTTTCACATACTTTTTTATTACTTAGATGTGTCAGATGATGTTTTTAGTCATTTTTGAAATTCAAAATTGGCAGAGATCACTTACTAAAATAGAATTGTCTAGTCTATCTTTGGAATTATTAATCAATTGATTGAAGGGGGAAGGGTAAAAAGCTCAGCCAAATTGATGGAGAAAAGGTTTTAATAAAATTTTTAGATAATGAAGAAATGTGTGGAAGGAGAAGCCAGGGTCTGTTGTGTTTGGGTGGATTGAAATTTAGTTTATGGTAAATTGTTTTACCCTTTTTTGAGATGGCATATTTAAATCCTACACTGGTAGGGTCTTTTAAGTATTGTTTGGTATTAGCTTTGTGAGAGGTGTCATATTTACATAAATAATGGTTTCAGAAAAGAAATGAAGACAGACCTCCAAATTCATGAGAGCATGGTAAGATTGATTTGTGATGTGTAAAGCCTCAAATTTCAAGAGGCTTAATGTACAAACATATCTCTTTGTAAAAGACTAGCTAAATATTTTAATTCTCTATGTGAATCTTTCCAGATAATAATCAACAGTAAAGCATGATATGCATTGTGAGGTAGATTATTGCTATCAATTTTGAATCCAAGACCATGTTAAATTTTTCACTATTGAGCAGAGCAGAATTTTGTATTTAATTTTTTTTTTAAAAAGCAAATATTTAAGTTTACAAATGAGAACCTAGAAATTCTAAAACATTTGTGTTGAAAAGTAAATTTAATACTTTATTTATAGTTTAAAGTATACTGAATGTTTAATATTTATATGTACAGGTATATTTCAGCAAAGTAAATAAAGAGAGAGTGAATAGTTTCGAAGTAACCCAATACAGTGAAGGAGAACTTGTGAACTAATAATTTACATAGTTTTCATCATTTCCCCCCTCTCTAGCTTGGAATAACTTAATACAAAATTATGTATTGTTAACTGAATTGATTAATTTTTTATATAAAGTCATATAAGATTAAAAATATTTTATGGTAGTTTAAATTTTATTGACAGTTATGTTTTCTTGAGCAACAGCAACAATAAAAAGCTTTAACAAATTTAATTTGAAATATGAACTTTTTGTTTATTTTTTTGTATATATAAAAATAAAATTAATATTGATGCAAATAATTTGCAAAGGTTTAAATACCAATTTTTGACATAATTATGAATAAATAATGAGAAATATTTCCATTACATGTAACAGTTTAATGTTAAGAGCGAGATAAAAATGAAACAAGAATACTACATGTGAGGGGGGGAGGCGCACTACATTGTTTAAGTATTTTTTAGAACTATACAAAACTTAAAGTTCTAATTATAAATTTATTTAAACGCACATTGATTATGTAAGTAATATTCATTAAGGGTGTAGCCTCAAGCACATGAGTATAAAATGCGATCGTAGGGACCACAAGCTTACTCTTTGGAAGAAAAGAGAGTAAGCTTGTGGTTTAAGACCTGTAGAGGTCCCTACGATCGCATTTTATACGCATGTGTTTGAGGCTACAGCCTTAATGAATATAACTATACAAAACGTAAATATTAAAGCAGTTGAAATAATAAGTAAATAGTAATTCAAGTAAATAATTCACTCTTTTTTTATATATATAAAATACATTTTATTAATTACAAATTATGTACAAATATTAATATATGTACAATGGGATTTTTTTTTTATATGACATAAGATGCACGGCTTATAAAATATAATTATTTTGACTAGTGTCTGAAGGCAGATACAATGATTCAAATTTAAAGTATAATTTATATCATTTTAAAATAATGAATTGCTAAGAAAAATATTCTTTTGCCAAATTTTTCTCATAGTATTTCTGGATATATATTTTAGAGCATATAAATATATATTACACCACCCTTTATTATTTTTTTTAGAACGTTATATTTTTTACATATGTCAAATGCATTGACCAGGAAGTGAATCCGGGCCAGCTGCTTGGAAGGGGAAGGCAGCTATGCTAACCGCTAGGCCACCAACGCTTGACTAGAACATTATATTTTTGTTGTCAAAAATTACAGAATAGCGAGGAGTCATATGGTTCTAATAGTGTAAATAATTACAATAGCATTCTATGGATTAAAATTTTTGATATTTTTCTCAAGAAGTTCTTTTGGATTAATTTTTTTCTCGTGGAATAAGAAGGGTCATAAAGAAAAGTATGGACATATTTCAAAAATATCATATGTTTTGGATAACTATTACATAAAATTTAAAATGGTTAATGGGGAAGGTTTTTGTAGAATTGTGTTGAGTAATACTTATGCAAAAATTTTAGCCATGATTGAGGAACACACATATTTTGGAATCTGGTTAAAGTTTTGGAAATTGGCAGGATTGATCATAGATATCTGTCAGAATATATAATTTTGTCAGATCTTTAATGAAACCACAATTAAAGATTTGATGTTATAATTGTCTAATAGATCTGCATGCTCAATAGCATGATCAGTATAAAAAATGACTTGCATATGGAAGTTGAGCAAACAATATTATGACTGAAGGAATGGCTTTGAGGATTGGATTAATTGTGGTTGCAATGTACATCTTAGCTCTGATATAGGATACAAATGATTGAGGACATATTAAATTAAGACCACATTTTCAAATAGGGAAACAAACACTTGTAATTTATAGAAGATGTGATGTTGATCCCCAGACATATGATTTTATTGTGATCATAATATTTTTAACAGTATTTCTTAAAATGAACTATAGTAAGCAAGTAGGTTTACTTACTTACTATAGTTCATTTTAACAATACAAACTTTTACTACAGAGTAAAGCAATTTTGGCAGAAGGCTTTTATTTTTGTATTGAACTTGTTTATGACAAGATGATTTAGATGATGCCTTAATTCTGTTTTGGATAAGTTAATTGGAATTTTAAGAAAAGATGAGTGTGTAGCTGTGAAGATTGGAGGTAGATTGCAGCTTGTAGCTATCTGCCACATGAATGACAAACTTGTAGTATAAATCCTGTTAGGGTTTCAAATTTGATATGAAAAAATGGGAGGAATATTTTGTAGGTGTCTGAAGACTATCAGGACATCATCAACAAATGATTTCACTTTAACAATAATACCAAGATGACGAAGAATGATACCTTCTGTGCACTGCTCAACCTCTTTGATTATGGGAACTATATATATTGCTAATAAGAGTGAAGTAAGTGGTGAGCCTTGTGCAATATTTCAGCTTGGTTTAAGAAAAGAAGAAAGGTGCATGTAATTTTTTAGTTTGATGGATCTGTTGGTAAGATGTTTTATGGCACTAATTGTGTATTGCTAAGCAGAAGTTAAGTATATATTCCCAATTTACCAGATCAAAAGCAGCCTTAATGTAATGTGTCATGTGACATGATTTGTTTATTTATTTTGTTTTGCATATATTGACTCCTGTGCTAATAGAATAGCTTAAGATGTTTGATGGATTTTAACAGCATAATGTGATGAAGAAAGTTTAGGGATAATAAGGTCATTCAGTTGTTTAAGAATAATTATTGCAAAGATTTTTTTATCAATATCCTCCAATGCAATAAGACACAGGTCATTTACTGATGGATATAAAACTTTTGAGTTTTTTTCTAAGGCAGTAAATTACATTAGTGGATATATTAGGTATGTGATAGTCATGTAAACAAAATTTATTATAATACTTATATAGAATGGGTGAGATAATATAATTTAGATGCTTACAAATATTAGTTGGAATAATATCATTTGTAGTAAAGTGTTTGAATGTATGTGCATAATTTCATCAAGAATTTGTTGCTTTGAGTTATAATAATTTTAAGTAAGATGCATGTTACAGTTGATAGAGGATAAATGATAATCAACTGCTTTAAGAGTATTTTTGAATTGATTAAAATGTTCAATGACAAAGTTGCTGCCAGACACGAGTGTACTTTATCTCAACAGAATTGGAATGCCATAAGGAGAAGGATGGGTTGATTTTGTGTAATTTACTGTAGTTTTTGTTAGTGCTGAAAGATTAGGGGTTATTTTTCTAAGCCTAAAATACCATGGTATTTTGGCTATAAAGAGCAATTAGATGTTGTTTTATAAGATTATTTGAATGATAATCTGTTAGTTGATCAGAACAGCAATTATTTAGAAATTTTTTTTAGTAGATTTCAATTGAAGAGAGATTCTGCAGATAATAAAAATAATTACTTACAATTAATATGTTAGAGATATCATCAATAGCTAATTTAAATTCAATTGGAATTTGCCACTTGAATATAAATTTATAAATTGTTGGTATATCTAGAAGGGTACTTTGTGTGAGTTACACAGATATGATCAGAGAATAAAACATTAGACAGGTAAAGATCAGTAAAAGAGACAAGAAAAGAGATCAATAAGAGAAGATCCTTGACATCCAAATAATTGACATAACATTCTGAAGATAGAGTAATAGCAGTAGTTACAAGGCCAGTCAATTAAGCTTTAGTTTCAAAGCGGATGGAAGTTCATTATAGGAGCAATTAAAATCACCACCCATAATAGTTAAACCAAGCATAAGTAGGATTTTACTTTTGGGAATAAGTAGAATATTTACAATGTCTTTTGCTTTTTGTCATGAATATATTGCTGTAAGATAAAGATCATAACATTAACTCGTAAATGCAAGATTTTATAAATGTTAATTGTATAGAAAAGTGGACTTAAACAGTGGCGAGAACAACGGCTTCATTCTCCCAAATCAAGATGCTTCAGATTGGCCTATATAAGTGAAATGTTAGGTTAAAGATAAGATGGTTGCTCTTACCTTTATAAAAGTCACTATCTTGTGTTGTCATTTGAGAGGTCACTCTATCAGTAAAATAAAAATATTGTTTGACTATTATAAATTTCAAGGCACATTTGATACAGGTTAAAGCCTGTCTTAAAAATATTTACATATACTTCCTGTGCACTTAATAAATAATTATAACTCTAAAAGATAATATAACTGTGACTGAAAAATAAAAGAAATAATGATTACATCAATTGACATGAATATTATTTTTAATTTTATCAGTGGAAGTTGTGTACTAATTAGAACATTTACCCCTTGTGCTGGTCCAATGTTGGGATTATGTACAAATATGTATTTACTGTTTGGAATATTAAGAATGATTGGGTTGGTTGGCAAAGTAACTTTTGTTTTTGTAATAACAAAAATATCAGCATGGTGATTATTTAGAAATTGACATAGCAATGATATTCTATTGTATGAGTTAAGACCTCACACATTTATCGAGGCTATTTTTATGCTTGACATATTATGCTTTTGAAGAGTTGGAATGACATTTTTACTGGCATGATTGGTATCAGAATCAGGTATTGTAGCTCTTTGACTATTTTAATTGCTTCACAATTCGGTTTTATTTTTAGTTCCAGAGATAATTTTATTAGGTGCTTCACAATATGGTTTATTTTTAGTTTTGGATCATTTTAATATATGTAACATTTTGGTTATGATACAGAACTGAATTGTGCATACGACTAGTGTTCAAATCCACAGTTTGTTATAAATGATTATCAGTAGGTGGATTTTGAGATTGATTCTCATAATGGTGATGTATCTGTTAAAGTGTTACTGGAGTTGCATCATTGACTGAAAATTGTTACATCAGATTCTTGATAGGCCATACTTGTGTATTGTATTGCAGGTAAGGTTTTATTGTTAATATGATAACATGTCTAAGGTGGTCATGCTATTTTTAAAAGCTACACTAGCCCATGAAGTAATCTTATGATTATTATTGCACAAGGGATCAAGTCTGTCAATTTTGGCACAACTGTTGCAATTTCCAACATTGCATTGAGAAGCAATATGTCCAATTTATGAACATTTGAAGCAAAGGGGTTGCCGACTCTTATAAGTAACTGTAATGGGAATTGTTCACATAAAAATATGATGTGGAAGTTCATGTGATACATGTCCCTGCTTCATTTTTAATGTGATCTTCCAAGAGTTAATAGGAATTTCAAGTTTTATGTTTGGAGTAAATTCTATATTTTTTGTAGCACTTCTTCTGTGAAATCAGAAGCATGCCTAATGTGATCATGTATTCATGTACAATTGGATTTGGATCTTTGGTTACACAATATAACTTTTTAAAATTTTTGATGCTTAATTGTCTTCTCTGCCTCATCATTCTGTTGTTTTGAAAAATATTCTAATGCTATACATGATGTTTCTGAGAAAGTAGCTGTTGATTTAATAGTTTTAATTTTATTACTGGAGCTCATCTAAATAATTGAATAGTGAAGAATGAAATAGTACTGGTTGATTGTCTGATGGATCATAGTTTTCTTTTACACTAATAATTGATGTGGTATGCAAAAGACTGGTTGCAAATATCCTTTGCCAGTAATCATTTAGATGTGTCTTTCAGCTTATTAGTTTCTTCATTTGTTCTAATAGAATTATAATCTAAAAATTTTGTACTGTTATTAGTACTAAATGTTGAATTTTAGTTCATTTGTCTTCAACATAATTTTTTTTTATTCTTAAGCATTCCACTGAGTTAATTGCAACTGAAACACTATTATCATTGAGAAACATTAGATTTAAATTTTTGTAGTGAATTTTTTTTTCATATGTCGTAGCATCGGCCAGGAGACAAACAGCAACAACTGTCTGCAACCAACTGCTTGCTTGCAAGGCTGCGCTGACTTCTTGGCTAACAACGCTTGACTAGTGTGTTTTGTGTACTAAAAATGGTATTACTGAGCATGACTTCATTTTTTCCATTTTCTTAAATGTATTCAATTCACTCAATCCATGTAGCATTTTTCTGGGTAGCCTCTTATGGGAACTATTCTGCACCAATCTGTTAACCAGTGTCATCAAGTGAAGTTGGGGGGTCATGTAATAATTTTTTTTAAGTACATCTCATTTATTTGTTGATTTTTGTGATATCTTAAAAGTTGGAACAGCATGAAATACTGTTTTCTGTTTAAAAAAATAGCAGCAGAAACAGTTATAATGCTTTAAACATCTTATAAGCAAACTATTTTGAGAAAAACACAAGTTTTTGAGTGGTTTAATGGAAGAGTTCAAATTGACAATATCGCCCAAAAAGTATGTCAAGATGCTGCTGATATTTCTTTTGATGCAAATGATAATGTTCACTCAGAATTTGTTTACCACAGTCAGGCATATTGTCTACAAGTTCTGAAATGTTTGCATGAAATAGTGAGATGAAAATGTTCCAATTTGTGGCAGAGTGGAGAGTGGTGAATCAATGACATGCTAGTGCACAAAGCCTAGAGAGTGTAAACAATTTTAAAACAAAAGCAGCATAATGGAGCTTAATCATCTGTCATATTCACCTGATTTTGCTTCATGTAACTTTTTTTATTTCTTTGAATTAAAAAAACACTTCAAGGGACAAAATTTTACATACATGGAAGAGATGAAAAATAAATGATACAACCATTAAAAGGCATCAATTGGTAAGAATTTCAGACCACTTCAAAAGTGAAAAAAATGTTTAGACTGGAACATTACATTAAATGGACAGATCTTTGAAGTAGATTGAATTTGCAACACATATGGACTGTACAGTAAAAACTGGTGCTTAGAAATGATTAATTATATATACACTCTTATTGAATATACATATTTACTGGAAAAACATTTTGTTAGTAAGTCCAAAGTTAAAAAAAAAAAATTTAACCTCACTGGCTGTATTACTTATATAATTGTAAAAAAAAAAAACTTAAATGAAAATTGACTGAACATGTAATAAATGAGATACAACTATTGGACTAGATTAGTGACTCTTAATATATTTTAGGTTAGCGTCCTCTTTTCGCTTTCAATATAGTGGCTAACACCTCATTTAGATCCACTTGCCATTTTTCCAAATATGCTTAAATGCTACTTATTTTTTTTTTGTTAAAAGTTATTGATGGCTACAAAATATTCATAATAGGATTTAGGGGGGGGGGAGAGTTAATCAATGATAAACGTTTATTTTATTACAAAAAATAATACATGAAAATTTTTTTTGAAAAAAACATACATTTATCTTAGCTAACACTTTTTACATTTGTAGCTAAAAAAAAAATTACTTTAGGAATAAGTACATAATAATAAACTACATTAGATATAAATATAGCTTTACTTCTCACTATATGTAAAATATATAATTGTTAAAGAATATGAGGCATGGATCCTCGAAAACGTTAAGCCGATAAACTTTAATACTAATTTATATCTTCTCTAATTAACAATTATATATTTTACATTAGATATAGCAAACAGAAAAAAAATCCAATTCCAACATATCTAAATAATATCTGCATAATGATAGCAAATATATTTATGAATTAAATACTATAAAAATTTAAATTAAAAGAAAATTGAAGTTTTAAGGATGTAACTTGAGATCACGACTCATAGTTTTGTGATCATATATATATAACACAGGGATACCCCAAAATAATTAGAATTTTATAATAAAAAATTATTTATTTATTTTTAAGTGTTAATCTCTTTCAAATGACTATCCATTTGATGCAGTACATTGGTCTAAAGGTGTTTTTCATTTTTCAAAGAAGTTTGGAAGTACTTGCAAAATGAAGTCTTTTAATGACTGTGACTTTTCCCACGACTTCTAAGTCTGCAAAAAGCAGCAAAATTGATACATTTTTTTCATTTGAGAGATTAAAAAAAATCACAAGGAAGTGAGATTGAGTAATTGATAGACAAGCTGGATCATACTGAATTTAATTAAAAGGTATTTCACACTCAAGGTTTTGAGAGATCACATTTTATGGGGTGAAGTTTGCACACTTTTCTTTGTCACAAGACAGGATGTTTACATTTTATCACATCACATAAATGTTTCAAACATGCAGATAAAATGCCTGACAATTCCTGAACTAAATTTGTGAGAAAAATGCCATTTGCAAAAAAAAAGTATTGTTTTGACTTTAGACTTCACTTAAGATACTTTTTAGGGACATGGTAAATTTAGCATTTCAATTAAACTATTCATAAACTTATGTTTTTATGAAATAAGCTTTCTTGTAATCTGTTTCAAACATTACAACTTTTTCCTTGTCATTTTCTTTAAACGAAAAACAGAATTTCATATTGTTGAACTTTTCGATATTATAAAAAAATTGATAAAAATTCAAAATGCACTTTACAAAACAATGTGTTACATGGCCCCACTATTTCACCCAGTGATTAATGCAGAAGGGTCTCTGCAAGAAACATTTAACAGATGAAGCATATACTATAACAAGCATGCAAACCAGAGAACGATTCTGATTATTTTTGAATCCCCCCTAATATATTGATATTTTATTGCCATTTTATAATATTTAATATGATGTTAAAGTTTAGTGATGAGTCATTAATTTGATAATTTCAGGTTTACTATTAATAAGTGAAGTTATAAATTTCAAGTTTAACAATTTGCAGTTGTTTTCTTTGTTTAGTTAATATTTATGATAAAATACACCATATTGATTAAATATGGTGTTGATAAAGATATTAATTTTTTTTTGCTCATGGCCCACAATACAGAATAATTCATTGAAATTTCTTTGATAACTAAAACTTTTGGTAAGCATGATCAAAATTTGGTTTTGAATTCAATGTCATTTTGTAGTTCTATCCTAATTTATCTAGTATTTTCAACATTTGTATATGATTTTATTAATTATGGAATTTCTAAATTAATACAGTCTTCAAATCTTTCCATCAATTCTTTACACAGCTTTTATAAAATGATTCACAATAATTATAGTGTATCATTAACTATTTCACTTTATTTTTCTATTTCCAACAAATTTGGAAGTTTATATAATTCAATTCACATTATTTTGCATTTAAAAAGTATTTATTTTGAAATAAATGTCAATATATTAGATTATGCTTTAATAAAAGTTGTGTCTTATTGTAACTATAAATTCAAACAGGCAAAACTCACTATACATATTGACACACACAGCAAGCTAGAGTAATCAATGGATGCCAGAAGGCTTGTGCATAAAATCACCATCTAGTGCCTACTCATCCAATATCCTCAGACTAGTTAGTTTCTGGCTTGTGGCCTTCATCAGTGAGGAGCTTTGGCACCAGGTACAGTGCTCTCAGATCCAAAGCTCCTCACTGACAAAGGCCACAAGCCAGAAACTAGTCTGAGAATATTGGATGAGTAGGCACTAGATGGGGATTTTATACACAAACCTTCTGGCATCCATTGATTACTTTAGCTTGTTGTGTGTGGCAATATGTATAGTGAGTTTTGCCTGTTTTAACAACAGTTATACACAAGCATAAGAAGTGATGGTCATGTGATGTTTATTAACTATAAATTCATTGAGAACATCCTATGCATTTCCAAAAAATTCCACGATCCCATCAGAGATCATAAAATCACATCTTTACTTAATGAAAAGTAATAAAATTTAGTAATAATAACTTAAAATCTTTATTATTTTTAGCACATATTTTTTGAAAAAGATAGATACTGAGAAAATGTGATTTTTGTGTATAATATTAATTACAGTTTGTAAAGAATCGAGCAATTGATCATCAAATTATTTAACAACTAAATATTGGAAGTGGATGATACAGTGTTTAGTAATAATAATCTTCATAACTTTGTATGTGCAATCACATTTATAATTGGAATTTCTTTTTCTTAAAATTGTTTTAATTAATAATTTGTTAAGCACATACTCATTATGAAAGTAGTATATATTAAGATTATAACCTTAAGATTATAAACCTAGATGTGACAATAGGGATCTCTACAAATCTTAACACAAGATTAATGACTTTAAAAGATAAGAGCGGCCACTCTTGTTTTTTAAAGTTGTTAAGGCTGCTCTTGTCATTTAAAGTCGTTAATCTTGTTTAAGACTTGTAGAAGTCCCTATTGTCACATCTAGGAACATAGTCTTAAGGTTTTAGCCTTGTTATATATTATTTAAAATTGTGTAGAAGTCCCTATTGTCACATCTAGGAACATAGTCTTAAGGTTTTAGCCTTGTTATATATTATTTAAAATTGTTTTGTAAGATGAAATAAAAATTCATCTTTTGCATCAATTCTCAAATATTTGGTAGATAATAATTCCTTGTTAAGTGCCTTTTTAAATACAAAGTGTGAGCAACAAAGATTCTTCATTTAGCAGTTCTGCCTCAACTAGTTGGAATGCAAATTTTGTTGCTTATAAAATATCACTTAATGCATATTCTGTGTTTTTTTGCTATTTCATCTATTAACCCTTGAACCATATCTTTACTAATTGAAAGTGATTTTTGTATATTGCATGGTGATTTGTGAATATATTTTCTAATTATTATAGAAATTTTGGATAAAAATAAATCTTTATTAATTGTGTGAGGATTTATGAATTTGGCAATTAATATTGAGAAATAACGTTAAAACCATCTTTATTTTATCGCAAAGAGTATGCAAAAATATGTTAGTTGTTATTGCTCAAAGTTACCATGTACCTTTAAAAAATTAATATAAATTGTTATTCCACTAACCATCACATGATTGTCTTTTCATTTTGGACTCATAGAGTTTTATAGTTATCTAAAAAAGTAAAAGTTGGCTTCTGGAAAGTTGCATTTGATCATAACATCTGGGTACAGTGCTCTCAAAGCCAAGGCTCCTCACTGATGAAATCCATAAGATAGAAACTAATCTGGAAATATTGTATATGTAGACAATAGATAGTAATTTTATGCACAAACTTTCTTGTGTTCATTATTTACTCTGGCATGCATTTGGTGGCACTACTGTGTGGAGAATTTTGTCACTGTTTAAATTGTTATTCATATTATCTGGAAGAATATTTTTTAAATAACCCAATAAAGTAAGAAGGCTTCAGGATCGCATCTGAATTTTTTTTCACACATAAAGTACATTGTTTATTGATTGTTTTTGATACTTGTATAAAACAATATTTCAAATATTCCACACTATACTATTTACATATTTCCTCTTTAACTTTTGTATATTTTCCATTACGTTTTTCTTAAAAAAATGCACCATTTAATAATAAATATATTATGAAAATCAAATTATATTCTTACATCAAACAATATATAAACTTGTATATGTGATTACTGAAAAGTAATTGCAATCATGCAGACATAAATAAAACAAATTATATTTTTTATCTGGGATGAAGTAAAGTTCAGTAATGGTTAAATTAAAATAAAATTATTCTAATTTTGAACTGATATGAGTGTGGACTACTTATGATGATTAATCATTTTCACTGAAATGATAGATTTTCAGGATATATGAAGCATCTCATATGCTCACAGATCAAACTATGCACATATTTATAACAGAGTTGTCAAATGGTTGTCAAACTGTATTTGAAAATTTACTGCTATACATTTACAACAATATAATATTTAATATTTGAATACAAGTATTGTGTATATACTTAAGCCAGATGTAATTTAAAGGCAATTGAACAGATTTTCAAGTGATTTTAGTCATTAACTCTTTCTTGTATAATGTGAAAAAGATTAATGATCTCCAATATATGTATTTCATGCTAAACCAGTACTCTTCAGTTGATCCAGATCATCATTCCGCATACATATATACATATAATCAGAGCTTGGATTATATTAAGATAGAAAATCTGCAAGCTTGAATGGACAGGCTTCAATCCTCTCCATTCTTTAACTTTTCAGCCATCCATATAATTGATAGTCTGATGATGGAATGCTCAAAGTCCTTGTTGATGCCAATATTGCTATCATTCCCATGTTGATCTTAAGTCATTCTGACCCATATGTAGAACTTTAATATGTCCATTTAAATATAATATTTGTATAAGAATTAGTGCAATAATATATTGGAAAATAATGCTTTGGGATCCCCCATTATGTTTAATGCCCCCCCCCCTTACTTTAATTGAAGCTTTTGTTTACTTGTCTTCAGCACAGGCCTCATACTCTTTTAGATTCTAAGCTCTTTCGAATGCTTTGAATACTACAAAAGGCTTGTAATGTTCATGTTGAGAATCACTGAGTTCTGGACATATAGCCTAGAGAAATCTTCGTATGAATACCCAGAAAGATAATTAGCATCTTCTAAAGAGCTCTACATTAAAATTAATGTTTTCTGGATCATTATTATATAAAAAAGAAAGCTTGTAATATATTTTTGTGATTATTGTAGAGTTTTAATCCCGCATTTAGCTGTCATTTCAACAGGATTAAGTATAAAACAGGAATATTAGTTCCCCAAGCCTCTTAGCAATTTAACCCTAAGCAGAAGAAATTCCGAAGCGATTAAAAATTATTCATTACGTTCTAAGTTATTTTGATTATTACTTATAATCGATTATATATATATAATCGTTTGTTTTCTGAAGACAGTTTTTATTGCTTATCATTGCCAATTTATTTAACCCTACTAAAATAGGGAGAACATTATGATATTAATGTAATTTTATATTCTTCGTAAAAAATTTATAATTTGGACAGTTATTTAAACAAAACTTTTCTACTACATATTTTTTAAACATTTTGTTTTTAATTAGAGATTAAATAATACAAAATTATGACAGCTAGATGATTAAATTGTTTTACGATATTTCTAATGAAAATTAAGTGAGTTTAGAAAGAGAAAAAAATATTTTGAAATATGTCATTTTTATGAAGCTAGTTATTAAACTAATCAATCTCTAATTGTGTTAAATGTCATTGATATAGTGATATATGGATACTGAACAATGTCAAAATAGATTGACAAGATTAATTTAAAATAGGTAGGAAATTATTTGCTTTATTATTTCATGGTATTTAGAGAATGGAAGACTGACAAAACATTCATTTTAATTTTTCATTTAATTTTAAAAATGTTTTATAAATTTTACAAATTATTGTCAAAAGCAAACCGAATGAAAACATCTACAAGAGTTTAAAATTCAAATCACAAATGGAATTTCAAATTTATATCTAAACAAAATTAATTGAATGGTAGTTGCTGGTCGTGTGATGTTCTAGCACTTAAAATGAGAGTGAGGTTTAGTCTAAGAAGCTTTATCTCTCATATTACTACTGTTTGAAACTACACAGGGATGAAATAATGAATTTTATTTGCTACCTGAAAACTCATATGACGTTGGAACTTCAGAAGTGACAGGTGAATTTTAATCAAGAAAGATTTAGATCACATGTTATCACTTTATTATCACATCAATGATTCATTATTAAAAATAGATGAAGTTAATGAAGATAAAATTTTAATCACAATACAAATAAAAAAAACTTTTAGATCATGAAACCTGCATATAATGCAGATTACTTAATATGCACACATACTTGCTTGAATGACAATAGATTACTATGTTTTTGCCTAATAAGTATTGAAGAAGTTAGCTAACTATGACTGCATTTGCAAAGAACAAAACTGGTGATAACATGTAGAAGGATTGTATCTAAAACAATAATGAGTATGACTTATTAATGTTTACAATGTAGCTCTAAAACTAAGACAATAAAATAAATTCTCTTAAGAAGATCCCAAACAAAGGCATATTATTTTTTGATGATGATCAAATGCCACTGTTTAACTGTAGCATTCTGTTGCTGTCTTACTTTAGTTATCCTTATAAAGATAGCACAATTAGAATTTTGTTAAAACATACAGAGATATTTTGTAATTTTGCTCACATTTAAGTTTACAAAATGTGGCCCTGGAATAAAATTACCTGAATCAAAATCTATTTCTAAAATTATATGTTGAGTGAAAGCAAATAAAGTCATATATTAAACCACTAAACATCACATTGAATATAAAAATATAATTGAATAGAAAAATAACCATATTCGGGCATCAAGATTGAATTAAGAACTAATCAAAGCTTTAGTTCTCTAACTCATCAGGTTACTAGATGAACATTACGAGGTTTTAAAGTGTTCCAAATATTTTTCTTTTTATATTTAACCGTAACTCAGCTTCAAATTTATTAATATATAACTTGCATCACTTTTTTGTAAATTGTATATTATTAAGTTAATTTTTTTTTTGCACTTATTGCATTCACATATCAATGCTTCATTTATTCATGATAATCTTTGATAAAGCATGAAATTGTAAATATATTTCAAAAATTTAATTGAAGCACAAAAATATACAAATCAAAAACACCAAAAACTTATACATATAATACAAAATACATAAACAAATATATAATATTTTTCAAAAATTTTAAATAGAGAAAAATGATTATCATTTCAAAATAACCCTTCCTATAAGAAATTATTTCACGAAAATTGACTTAACTTGTATAAAACCTATTTTTATAGTTCATCTTATCTCATCATCTACTTTTAATTAATTTTATGAGAATTTACTGTAATTATTTTAAAATATGATAAAACTCCTAAACTCGAAACATTCTTAAAATGTGAAAATAAGATATATGTTGATGAGTGCTGTTTCAGCATGAGATGTGAATCTTGGGGATGATAGATCTTTGTCACATGTCTTTGGTCATAAGTTTATGATTACATGTTCCCATAAGTTGTTAAAAGCAAATGATTTAATAAAAATTACACTACAGAAATATTATTCATTATTGAATAATCTCTAGTCTAATGAATGATTAATTATACTTTCAATTAGTGATTTATGTCAAAGTTTGTGAAAGCAGCATGTTTGACACATCAAATAAACTAGTAATTATATATATATATATACATGTACAGAACATTAATAAAAATATGTGTAAAAAATTGTGAGTTGGACCAACTAATGAGTGCTGGTTCAGCATGAAATGTGCATCTGGGCATCATAGATCTTTTTTACATGTCTTTGTCATATGTTTATAATTACATTCCACCACAAGATGTTAAAAGCAGATAGAAAACAGTCCTTACGTTGTGTATTAGTGGCATAGTGAAAATTACACTACAGAAATATTATTCATTAAGATATATGTCTTTATCTATATGTTTTAAGAGTATGCTGTTTTAGAAGTTTCATTATGAATGAAATAAACCAAATGTGATTAGAAAAAAGGGATAAAGCATTAATTTAATAAATGATATATTAATTTTTAAGCAAATTTAATGCTCATATCTAGTCTGAAAATTATGTAATAATTTACATCCTAATAACATTATTAGTAAATAATCTTTAATATTTATCCTAGATTATAACATCAAACTGAGGGCATTCTGTTCAATGTTATATCTTATAAATTTTAATTATTTTCTATTTTGATAAGATGTTACAATGGAGCCACAATATACACTAGATTTGAATTCAAGCTTCCCTTGCTTATATCACATATCATGTATAATATCTACCATTTAGTGGAGAATACTTGATTACAATACAATTAGTACTGTTTGTTGTACTGTAAGTGGGCAGCAGAGTAGTTTTCAACATGCATACATATACTGTTTGTATATATAATGAACTCTTTTTATGTGTATAGTATGCATTTATAAATTAAGATTGTAATACAAATAAAATTAAAAAAAAATAATAATGTAGTTAGTAATAATAAATTGAAAAAGCATATTTACATATATTTTTACAGTACTGAGTGTGTGTGTTTAATCATTCATATTCTTTAAAAAATAATAAAACTTACTTTCTGGCACAATTACAAGACCAACAACTGAAACATACTTTTGATTCCTATCAGATAGCCATAGATTTAAGGCTTTTTTATTTTAATCAAAACATTGTTATTTTCTTTAGTTATAATTTCAGTTGTTTCAGGGACACAACCAACAATGCTATGAAAATACTGATTGAAGATTAATTATTTTGAAATATATGACCCACTTCAGAACATGACTTCTTATCCTTACTTACCAAATCAATGATTTTCATTTTCTCATTTAATATATATATATATGCTCTGCGCACAGATAATGAAGCTATTAGTAAATTGTCAATGAAATTATTAAAATTTTACCGCCAAGTGCTTTCAGGACAGTCTTTTAAAAAAAAAATGCAAAAAAAAAAAAAATCTGCACATTTTCTTATAAGGAATTGCATTTAAATCATGCAGACAATATGATTAAATAATTTTTTGCTTGAGATTTGAAAATCTGATAATTTAACAAGTGAGTGCCACTGTCCCATGATTATAAATTTCAATGTTTTTATTATTTGTGTGTTTACATATTTACTTTTATTTCTTTACACTTATTTGTGTCTAGCATATAACAAATTATGTACTTTGATACAGCATAGCTCATGCATTTACTGAATTTAAATTTAACCTGCTCTGGTTTTAACCGTTCCCTTCTTATATGAAAGAACCCTAGTAAGAACTTTGTCTATATTTACAATGTTTTATTTTTACAATTAAACTTCTTTTCTATATCATATATTGATAATCTTTACATTATTTGTTACAACTGTATGCTTTCAAACAAGAGACATTCTAAAAATGAACATTTGAATTTTGAAAAATAGGCCAATTAAGTTCTAAACAGAGTTTTAACTATAATAATAGTGCTTTTCATTATTGTACATGATGTTAACTATTCTTAAAACATTATAGAACAAAATATTTATTATTTGAATTAAATTTTTAGAAATAAAAATAAATATTAGATTAGACATCATTAAAGAAAAAAAAAAAATCTTAAAATTCTAAATTAAGTTTATTCTTATTAAAAATTGTGTCTGCTTTTCTGTAACTAAATTTTTATGATTTCTCTTCACAAAAATGAATATTTCAAATAAAATGTAATTAAAGTCACATAGTTTTTTGGATTAAATAAATATTTTACAGATATATTGCACAAATAAGCTTAAATATATAAATAAATTACTGAAAATTATAATTTTTCTTTCAGTATAGGGGATTTGAACTCAATTTTCAATCACCCTTCAACTATCTACACTATCTCATACAACTGATACACATGACCACACACACATGTAGAAAAGATAAATAATCACCAATATATGTATTTTGGTCAAAACCAGCACTCATCAGTTAGTCCAGATTATCATCTCCCACACACATATATAGAATCAGTGCTCAGTTTATATTAAGATAGCAAATCTTCATACCTTAATAAACAGGCTTTAATCTATTCCAACTCCAACTTTTCAGCCAGCCATATCATTGAAAATCTGATGAATGATATGGATGGCTGAAAAGTTGGAGGTAGGAGTAGATTGAAGCTTCTCCATTAAAGTATGAAGATTTGCTATCTTAATATAAACTGAGCACTGATTATATACATGTGTGGGAGATGTGAATCTGGACCAACTAATGAGTGCTGGTTTAGCACTCATAAATATGCTTATTGGTGATTATTTATCTTTTCTACATGTTTGTGGTCATGGGTATCAGTTGTATGAGATAGTGTGCATAGTTGAAGGATGCTTGAAAATCTGAGTTCAAATCCCCTATACTTACAATTAAGATCCAGGTTTGTGAAGAAGACCTGACTTTTAAATTTTTCTTTAAGAAAAGACAATTCAAAATTTGTCTTCAGACCAAAACAATCTACCATGTAGAAATGGTTCCATGTAGTGAGATCAAAATATGGCATCTGTCAATTTGTTTATATGCAAATGAACATTCTAATTTTTAGATGTCTGTAATTATAGTGATAATTATCAATTTTTTTAACTAATACTTTTATTTAATGATTTCTTCACAAAAAAAACACACACACACAAAAAAAACTGCACATAGTAATCTAACGTTATAGATGTTAAAATAATGAAGAAAAGCTGAACACAATAGTATCACCACCATAATGCCAAAAACACCTCAAAATAAATAATTTTGTAGCTTCTAAATAAGAACATAATAAATCAAAATTAATTAATTGTATTTAATTAGTAATGTTTTTATGTTATATAATAATTAATAAAATTTGATTTGCATTTAAATAATACTTTATCATATTAAAAAAAACTACAATAATTTTTATAAAATTTATTAAAAATATATTTAAAAATAAGATGTGTATTTGATCTGTTAGATGATTATATTTACACCTATTAACTGAAGAGTGATTTGATATTAAGTTGTTGCTAAATAGGGGCTCTGTCTTTCCATCTGATTAGTTACAGTGATTTCAAGATAGCTTATTGTTGTTTGAAATTATAGCAGTGTATATAAAACATGCTCTGCATTTTTAAATATGTCAGAAAATGGTAAAGATGAGCTCATTTTACATTTACAAACAGTTAGTTTGCATATAGCTCACTAGGACTTTTCAGTACTTCCTTTTTATTTTGTCTATATTCAAACTGGTAAAAGCTTATATTTAAAAATAGCTTTTATATAATTTAAATCAATTTTTGTAAAATAATGCCTTATATGACTTATCAGATGTATTTTGCAATATTAATAATTTTTCTTTAAAATAATAACAATAATAATTTTTGAGAAATATTATATTTTATATAATTACTTGCATATTTGTATATTTATCTGTAAATTTTTGATGTATTTTGATTTGTATATATATTTTTTATATTTCAAAAAAAAAAATTGAAATGTATTTGTAATTTGTGCCTTGTCAAAGATTAAAATAAAAAATTGAAACAGTGGTATATTGATTTATATGCATTAAAATTGTTTATATTTAGTTCAATAATAATCAAGCTTTTAAAATGTGGCATAATGTAGCTTATGTGTTAACAGATTTTAAAGTTAACCACTAGTAAGTATTAAGATTAAGTATAAAGCCAGTTTTCTATCTGTAAAGTTTCTGAGTGCACATAAGCTTATATCTGAATGACAGTATGTAATAAAGCAACACGCGTATTAGAACAATATATGTATTACAACCTATATTAATTCCATAAACTACAAAATTGAAGATTTATGGTTATAATCTAATTAAGCTGCTAAACAAATTTCCTAAATTAAATACATCGTAGAAGTTAAGTATGCAAATTAGATTGTGAGCTAAAAGCTTTAAGATTAATAAGAGAAGACAAAAGTAATAATAAAGAATTAAAATTCAAGTAGATATAGAAAAATGATTGAATAAAGAAACTAAGGATAATGATCAGAAAAATAAAATAAAGAATTCATATTAAAAATAGATAACTCATTAATAATTATCGGAAACTTTTTTTCAATACTTTTTCTATTTCTTTCTTTCTTTTTTTTTACAGATTATTTATATATAAATGGAAATTGTGGTGGTTAATAGCAGTAATATAATATTTTAACTTTTAAAACATTATGAAAAATGGTTATAATAATCCATTAATTTATTTATTTTTTAAATAGGAATAAAAGAGAGTGTGGAAAAAAAAACTGTCATAAAATATTGAAAAATGATTCATATAGGAGTTTAATTACGGATATAATATTGTAATATATAAAAGAGTTTTTATTTTTTAAAAAGTAACTGTTCTATTCATATTACTTCTAATAAAACAGCTTTTTTATGCAGTTAATTCAGCATGACTCTCCATATGAGTAGTTATAAAAATAATTTTGTAAAGTTTTTAAAAAATTGATTGTGAAGAGGTCATTAAGAAGGATTCAATTATTTATATAAACTATATTTAAAAAAAGCCAAATTACAAAGAGACTAATTTGAATAACATATGCGTATATTCCAAATTAATTATACTTAATTCAAAATATATTTAATTAAAAATATATGTATTACTATTATTGTTTATTATGCATATAACATTATTACCATAATATTTGCATCTGCTTATGTTAGGTACTTTGCCAGAAGGCAGACAGACTAACCAAATATCAGTATGACCAATACATGATCTTCATCAGTGGTAATTTTCTATTGCTTGCAACTCACCATTTTAGAGCTACACATGATCTTCATCAGTGGTAATTTTCTATTGCTTGCAACTCACCATTTTAGAGCTATATAATATAAAATATAATGACAATTATAATTATATGCATTTTCTATTAGAATAATCTTCAAAGATTTTTTTGAAATGTATCAATAGAATGAGCCTATGTTCAAATCAACAATCGTGCCACAAAAGGTTTTCTGTATTTTTCCTAAACAGTCTTTGCAATAATGATAGAATACAATGATTGTGAAGCTTTGTAAATAATTGAAATAATAATTGTATGGTCAGTTGTTTAAAAGATCAACATGAAAGGACAATCTGAGAATAATATCCATGAATTTGCTAAGCTTCCCTCAACTAATAATTAATCTAAGAAACTTTAGCTCCTGAGTTCAACTTCTCATCAGTGTAGCAAACCTAGAGAACAAATTTATTGACCCACAACCCATATTAAACCTATTGTTTTTGTCTATCTGCAATCAGTAGTAACATTAATTAAAAATAAATTTTAAAATAATACAGGTAAATGACTACCAATCCAAACTATGTGAATAGGTCTATTTTTAACATTTTTAAGGCAACCAATGTGTGTAACAGACCATCATTTTCATAATGCATACATTAATAAAAATGTTTAATTATTAAAAATCAGGCTATGTAAATATATGTAATATATATATATTCTCAGCTATCATGACATATAAAACCAAAACACTTGCAATTCTATGTTAAAAATTTATTTTCATAAATTTTCAAAAAAGGAAATAGGAAAAAAAATACTGTTGCTTCTAATACCAGACTGTTATTTCTTTAATATATATAAAAGAAAACCACATGATCATTTTTTTGTTTATAATATGTTTTTATAAAGAAATTAAATTAATCTTTAAACTGCATAAAAATCTCAACTGTCTGCGTAGTTCAGGAGAAAAGATACTATAATTCTTTTTTAAAAGTTTATTTTCAATAATAAATGGAAGCAAAACATTATGTTAGCTTCTAATGTCAAACTATTAAACCTTTAGTTAACATTAACAAAGGAAAATCATTTGATGAGTTTTACTTATCTGTAATATATTTTTATAACAAATTAGTATAATTCTTCAGTTGCATAAAATTGCCAACCATGTGCATAATTCAATAGTAAATAAAGTGTGATTTCATAGTAATCATTATTTTCAATAGCAAATAAAACATATAAAATGTGCCTATCACTCCTAATGTCATATTGCTAAATTAATCATCAATCAAAATTAAATTAAAAACACCTGACTAGAATTCAATGCTGGTAAAACATTTTATAAAAAGTTAAACTTATTCTTAAGTTATATCATGTTTCCATTTGGATATACAATAATATCCAAAAACAAAACTTTGTGATTCTATGATATTAAACATCACATGATCAACATTCTTTATGCTTGCACAAGCTGTTTACACAGAGGCTAAACTCTCCATATAGTAGTGCCACTCAGTGCAAGCCAGAATAACCTTCTTGCACCCATTGATTACTCTTGCTTGCACTGAGTGGTGCTAATGTATGGAGAGTTTTGCCACTGTGATTCTATGCTAAAAATTAATTTTTAATAGAAAATTAAAAGAATAAAATATAGTAAATAATTCTAAAATTCAACACTTTTATTATAACATTCTGTCTATATAAGAACTCATTTAAATAACAATATGCAACAATAGTGCTCAACTTTTTTTGACATATTGTAAGCCATAATTTTTCTAATGTGTTCACTATTTTTGATTGTATTTTATTACTTTTTGTTTATCAGTCAGTAAATAGTAAAATTATGATTAGCACCCAAGGTTTAAGAACAGTGGTACTGACAAAAGAAGGACTCAAATTTGTTTGACAATTCAAAATAATAAAAAAAATGCTAAAACATATAATAAAAGTTTATCAGTATGCAATTTGAGTAAATTTTGTGGTAGTTGGCTTGGTGAGCAAACATGATATAAAAAAACAAGAATTTAGAGGTCTTACAATTCTATTCAAAAACCTATTTTCAAAGCAAATGATATTAGAAAATATGAGGATTGATAAAAGTATGGAAACATGATTGAGTCATGATTGAATCATTTTATCATCATTGTAATGATGGAATAAATTTGCCAGAAAGTTTGATAAA
This sequence comes from Epiperipatus broadwayi, assembly GCA_028023455.1. Taxonomy (NCBI): domain Eukaryota; kingdom Metazoa; phylum Onychophora; class Udeonychophora; order Euonychophora; family Peripatidae; genus Epiperipatus; species Epiperipatus broadwayi. The sequence continues at coordinate 724,410 of JAQFVV010006309.1, forward strand.
GTTGTTTCACAAAAAATTAAACTACAGCATACTGGAAAATATAGCAAAGGTTAGCATCACAAATTTAAATAGTATTACTATATTCCTATGAATAAAATACACAAAGAACAATCAGATGATCATAAGAGCTGAAGAATTTGTAAATAAAACTTCTCACTTACTGTTAATGAGAGCCTCAGTCCAGAGTAGGTGGATAATCCAGAAGAAGCAACATTATTTTGGTGATATTGACAACAAAAATAAAAATTATTTCATAAAATTTAAGCAGTCTAACGTTACAATGATTAGTGATTGGAAAAAGTATATATATATATGTAAAATCTTATAAAAAACCCTGTAGATGTAAATTTTATAAATGTAATATTAATATTTTATTAGATATTAAATATGAAGAAAAATTCTAGTAAAGTAATTGTTATAAATTTAATATTATTAAATATTAAAAATGATGGAATTTTCCAGTTATTATTTTGCATTTCTAACTATCAAAATGCTAGAAAAAGTAGATGGGAGTATTTTGTTAGTTATATAAAAATAACAATTGCTTGTTTAATGAATTGACTATCTTTTGGTTGCTAAGATAATCATTTAATGGCAAAAAAGAAGTTGCTCCTCCAGGAGGAGAGATTTGCCTCCTGATGTTCCAAAGTGAGTCTATGGAACATTTATACAGGCTGCCCTGGTTTAAATATTATTTTGAAAAACCTTTAGGCAGATAAAGAAAATAGCTAGGATTATAAATATTTCATACTGAATGGAATTTTTAGTTTATGAGCTTAAATTCAACATAACTAGTAGCAAAAGTTAAAAAGATCTATACCTTTGCTAGTTTTTAATTAATAAGTGTTCATTGTGTCTTAATAATTATTTTCTGTCTATCTTTTAATGAACTTGTTCTTGTAAATATGTTAACTAAAATTTATAACAAGTATTTAAGAAAACCCTAATCTAGTTCTTTGTCTTTTTATTATATAGAAAAATATTTTATGATTTGCATTTTTTGCCTACTGATGTATTAGTCATAATCTACTATGCAAATAAAAGTAGCTAGAATAATATTGACACAATGTTGAATTGATTTCAAAACATTTTTATTCCAAAAGGTAAAGCTTATTGCAAATCTATAGATAATATTAGAAGATTGCAAACTTCTTTTTACTTTGAATTAACAGTTCAGCACATTCCAAAGCTAAATTTATATGTAAGAATAACATTTTTACTATTTACATTCAATTGTATATATCTTATCCAGCTCTGCATGAAGAAATATTGTTAGATGTATTAAACTCTGGTTCTTTTGATTAATTTATTAGTAAGTATGTTTTTTTTTCCATATGTCATAGCATCAGCCAGGAAGCAAACCCACACAACCATCTGCAAACAATGTGTGACTAGTAAGTATGTTTTTTTTTTGGCTTATTATTTGAGTATCGAATGGCATATATCCTTCAATACTAAAGTATGTGGATTAAATAGTGGATGTCATGCAGTTTAAAAGCTTTATTATTTTTGCAAAATCAAAAAAAGCAGTCAATGATTTGCATTTCTATGCAAAAAAACAAACAAACAAACAACAACAACACCTATAAAATATCCTAAAAATTTGATCGCATTTAATGAAGAAAATCTTCATAAATGGATATTTGTTGACGATGGAATTTCTTACTATGCATCATTTTAATGACTTGAAAATTATAGGCAATGTTCTTGATGGTGATTAAAGCAATAATATACATAATGAGATAAAAGAAGTAAATCAATACACAAATGACTGGCTGTTGATCATGTAGGGCATTTAATGAAAGAATTAGAAAGATGGACCTTTATAGAAAACAGGAATTGATGATTTTAAATTTGTAGCAGAAAAAAATTGCTCTGAGAAAGAATAAAGCATATGAAACAGTTTCATTTTGATGAAATATTCTTAGAAATTCTGTAAGTGCAGTAAAACTATTTCTTTTATTGTAGTTATTCTAACTAGAGATTTATTAAACAGTACTATCTATTTGTTATCTATTGGTTACTCAAGTTTGTACAAATTGTCCAAACTGGAATAGGAAAATTGGTTTGCTATTTAAAAATAATATGTAATACAACAAATATATATATATATAAACACTTCATATACATTTTTTTACCACTACAATTAAAATTATATATTTGAGTGATTTTGTTTATTTCTGAAAATTTTCCAAATCCAAAGGAGTTTGAAACTCAGATTTTTGGAATAATGGTAGTATATCTACTTTTCACAGCTTCATTGAAGACTATATATATAGCACATTAAAAGGAATAATTATAAAAACATGAGATATCTAATAAGAATTTCTAATATACTAATAGTAGATGAATCCAAAACTTTTTTCTATAACAGTTTGTTTTATTTTATTCGCACTATATTTTAAAATAATGGTCATAATTTAATTGAGTATTAAAATATTTTTTTCTTACAGAAATTTTATTTTTTAAAATTATTTTTGTTAAATAAAAATTTAAAAAATATTGTGCATATTGTTTGTTCTTATATTTTATGCATGTAAAATAAAGTATAAAATTCTGAACTATAACTTTTTTTATCTATTTATATATTGTAATGGTCCATATTCCTTTAAGGAATGATGGTGAATGCATCTAAATACAATCAGACCTAGGGTCTTCGTGTAAGATGCCATGAATGATACAATAAAAGTCTAATTCATGATTGCCTCTATTTCAAATATGATAATGTAATGTTTAAACATTTAGTATAGATACAACTTAGACCAGTCCATCCAATCGTCTCCTCTCTTTATTATTCTGTTATACTCAGTATTCAAACTCAGGGTTATTTTTACACTTAACTCTCGTCAGGTGTCACTTGATATTCTGTAGCAATAATAATACTTTTATATAAGTTCAATAGATTCTCAAAATTCATTCCAACCAAGTTATCATGATGTTAAATCAGGATGATATGTATATGTGGGTATATGTATTCAATTTTATTTTATTATGAAAATAAAATAAATACTTTAAATAAGTCAGAGATCTCTTTAAATTTAAATAAATTTAACAATATTTATTAATTAAAAACAATTTAAATTTATCTTTATATAACAAAAATTTTAATTACAAGTGTTTAAATACATTTCTACTATATTAGTATATACATTTTAAAATTATATATTCCCATATCCCATAGTAGATTTGTAACATAGCACAAACAGTATTTAATAGATTGCAAAAATAAATAACATTTTATAATTTCAAAGGTTATGATAACTCTAGCTAACTGAATTTAAATTAAGCAATATAAGTATAAATGAAGACTTTTGTAATATTGAATCCTTTTGAAGGTATGGTCACTATCGCTGAAAGAAAAGACCTTTCATCCAAGGATATTAGTCATTTATACCAAATAATAAATAAATATTAATAAATTAATTAACTTAATAATAAACAAGAATTCTGTTATATCATAAGTGAATGAATTTAATATGAAAAAAAAATAAAATCTTACCTTCATATTAAGTTTAATTACTAACCTGGCCAAGTCGCTGCATAAGAAAGACCTAAATTCTATTAAATAAAAAAAAAAATTTAACCCAATGATCATTTCCCATTTTTTGTCTAATGATTTTCCAAAATGGATTTTTCCAAAGTAAGCAGGTTTTATAGGCAAATGAAATAAAATTAAATATTTATAGATGTTGATAACCAAAAATAATATGATGTATTTAAAATTTATGGTATTGTCCTATTTATTTTCCAAAATTTAAGCAGCAATGTTCATTAGGAATAAAGTTCCTTTGCATTTTCTTTATTAATATTTTTAAGAACTTCCTTTTTATAACATAATTTCACTTTTCTAACTCTTTATTTATAACTGTATAAAATAAACTATTTTTTCATCAATATTCCATCAAATCAATTTTGAATTTCCATCAATTGCAGCTATCTTGCAACCATCTTATAATTGAAAGGTAAAAATCCTAGATTAATCAGAATTAGTCAGTTGAGTATTGGTATTTGGTAAGATCTTGCCTAACATTATATATATATTATAAAACATGTTTTTGGGAATAATTGTGTTTAACAGAAAAAAAAAATTAAAATGAATATACTGGCATTTTGACAAGATAACATTTGTCTTCAACTGGGTGAAAGAATAGTAGTAATCATGTGGTTGTAGTAGATAGAATAACCAAGTATTAATGCTAATTCAATGATAAATGATATTATTTTATTAAAAGAAAAAAGTATAACAACAATTACATCATTATTACTATTTTTTCACTCTGGTAAAGGCAAAGGTTATTTTGTTGGAACATTGATATACTTAGTTCAATTTTTTTAAATTAAACATGGTTTCCCTCAAAAACATGTTTTATAAAACATCTTTTACACAAAACATTCATTTCAACATAATATATATTGAGATAGATATTTTCTATCTTAATATCTAACTCATTTCAAATATTTTCTGGCTGGCAAAGCACTAGTTTAATTTTAGTTCTTAAAAGATTTTCACACATTAATAGGTTTGCATTCATTATAGTTGATCAATATTATTTTAGTTTGTAAAAACAACTTTGTAAACAAAAATTATTATCAGTCTGTTTAAAATTTATATTGCAGTAACAATACTTAATCTATGAACCTTTATTAATTCTAATTATTTAGTTTTTATTAATTAAACACTCTTTAACATATCAATTCTTGATTATTAAGCCTTGTTCCTGATTTTAATATTTCAAGTGTTACAGATTTATCTAATTAAAGAAATTTTTGATATAATAATTATTGGTTCAAGGGATTAAGAAATTTCTAGAAAATCTATTGTGAACATTAATTCTTATTAAGTGCATGGTCAGCACATAAATACATAAAGGATTTAACCTTACTTGTATGCACCTTGAGTGCTCAATTTTACTGTGAGAGGGACTTCTACAAATCTTAACACAAGATTCCGACTTTATAAAGATAAGAGCAGACACAAGATTTGTAGAGATCCCTCTCTTGGTAATATTGAGCACTCAATGTGCATAATAGTGATAGAAAGTCTATTGGTGAAATAATTATTGGCTTATCTAGATTTAAAAAAATCATAAACTGATAATCACTGGCTTGGTTAATTAAAAAAATTTGGAAAATGAGTGAGCTAATTAATTAAAAATTTAGAGCTATAAAAAGACCAGCCCAGAATTATACTTCACTCTATTCTCTGAATTCTATATTCTATTCTGTATTCTGCTTGTATTTGTGATCATTACCTTTGCTTGCTTAGCATGAGTTTGTCAGTTATCATGTTAAAAACTATGAGCAGCTAAGGCACTGGGAAAACAAACTTCAGTCTCCAGTATGTAGACTATAGCCATTAAATGTCTAACATTGTTTGATTAGTTAGCCAACAGCATAGCCAACTACTACCTTCAAATATGTCATTCAAGAAATACACTTCTCAATACTAAAAAAGCAATACCAGGGCAAATTCTTTGTTCAAGACTAACAAAACCAGTAAACTAAGAGATGGAAACTACTACTTATATTTTCATGTACATATGTTTATGTAATTCAACTTTTCTGGAAAATAATATCCCCTTTACCATTTTTTCTCTGGACCTTAAGGTAAACTTTACTTATGAACTGTTTTATTAAGACATTATTGGAAAGCCAGTGATATACAAGTTAAATGGTGTAATTTTATATTTGTCTATTTATAAACTTCTTTTATTAATTATTGTTAATGTTTATCAGTTTTAACCCTTAGAATATTTGATCATTTGTTAGTTTTAAGTTTTAATAATAGAAAGTAGTTTGTTTCAAATTTTTAATGTTTTACTAAAAAGAAAACTACTTCAGTGATTGTTAATTACAATCCAGTTTACTTTTAAAGAAAGTTTTCTTTAGAAAAAAAAAAAATTTAAAAAAGAAATAGATTTGTATTTTTTACATATATATATAGTTTTATTAATAAAGAATAAGGCCTCTGAGGTTTTTAAAATCATTACTATATATGTGTGCTACTTACTGTTACATAATATTTGGATAGCTGTCTAAATTTGTCAGCAGTTTTAATTATTCTGTTTGTGTCGTAAGCATCTGAAAGTAAAGGAATTGATATACATATATGGGTGCATTATATAAAGTGTTCTTAGATATTAATCTACTATATGGATGTCTTATTATATGTTTTGACCTTCCATGATTGATTACTATTATTCCTGCTTAAGATGTTCATGGTTATTTACATTTTTGCATTGGATAAAGTGACCTTCCTTCCCATGATTATATATATTTTATTGCTTTATAACATGGATAATTAATAGGTCTATTTATTGTCATTCACTCTTTATTTTTAGTGGTTAGATCCAACTCACAGTATAATAGTCTGAATATGTGACTATGTATAGTAGACTAAGGCTGCATCATTATTGATGATTTTTTAATGCAATTATGGAATATATATATATATATTGGCACATTCAGGGATTATTTAAACATACTAAAAGTAAAATTTAGAGGAAATGTAATATTTTAACTACCAGCTATCAAATACACTATATGCTTAACGGAAGAGAATTAATATTCAAACTCTGTCATATTGAAGTAACATTGCTATTTAAACCCATAAGTAAACTGTATATTAAACTTTGTTAACTTGTTAACAAACTTTGTTGATTGTTAGATTTGTCCAGAATTTTTGTTTATTGCTGTCTGCTCTGCCAATTGTTATTTGACAAGAATCTCTGTTCTCCATGACCTGGAGATAATTTTTAGATATATGAGTGATGACAAAATCAACAGAAAAGATGTAAATTTCCATTCATTTTAATATCCTTGCAAATAAACGATTAAATTTCAAATATATAATGATAGAATATAATTGCAAGTATTATATACATTTATATAGCCCTCATGTTTAAACAAATTAATAGAATATTAGCAATCTGTTATCAGGACATTATAATTAGATAGTAAATGGAATCCTAATTAATTGTAATGTTTCCTTGATAATAGATTGCTAATATTCTATTAGTTTGTTTAATGATGAGATTTGAGATGATATGATTTATATATGAAAAGCAGTTAGTTGTAGATATATATATTTGTTATCCAGTTTAACTTTTTCATATTGTAGGTAATAATCTATTACTAAGTTTTTTTGTAAACCTATTGACTTTTTTAAAACACTTGAGCCTTAACATGTATAATATGTTATTTTAATATAATAAATTAATAGATTTACTAGTGATATGCAAACTGTAATTTTAAATAAAAGGATTGATTACTTTCTATTTAGAATTATAGTTTTAACTGCGCTAGTAAATCTCTTAATTTATTATATTAATTCTAATATCTTTTAATATTAACACACAGTAATGTTAAAATTTCATGAGTGTTAGTTAATACATGTAATAGAGGAATGGAAATAAAGTTAATACTATAAAATCTTCACAATGTTATTCCAAATGAATTTATGTATAAAAGATAATATGGCTATTCTTAACTTTGTGTTTTGGATCAAACGTTTCTTAACATTCAACAAAAACATCACTGATTGAGTATGCCTTTTGTTTAGAATATATTATTTTGTAAACAGTAATAATAATTATTATGTTACTGTTATTAAATTAAAATTTCTTTTTCTTTATAAATGCAATTTATTCACTTTACTTTGAATACTTTTTAGCAAAACCTTTTATTGTACATATATGAATATGCAATCTTATGTTTCAACTATTCTGCAGTCTTCTTCAGAGTCACATTTACTTTAAATGTGGCTTTAAAGAAAACTGCAGGACAGTCAAAACATAGATTTATTGTACATATATGTACAATAAAAGATTTTTCTAAAAAGTGTTCAAAGTGGAGTGAATAAATTGTGTTTATATAACATATTACAGCAAAATAAAGGAACTGATGAATTTGATTTTTATTTTATTTAATATATAAAAAATATTTTTTCAGAAAATCATAGCTATAAATATAATTCTAAATTTATATAATTAAAATAAATACTTATAATAAAAACTGAATCTAATATAATATCAATACATATTTCTATGTACTTAACACAATGCAAATACAATATTTTATTATAGACAAACTTTTAAAAGTCCTCACTATTTCAATTATTCGATAGTCTTCTTTAGAGTTGTAAAACACACACCACGTATATGAGTACCATTACCATAACAAAATTATATACACCAAAATAAATTGTTTATATATATATACTAAAATCATTAAAAACTAGTCAACACTTAGACAATCCCAATGTCAATAACAATTAACAATTTCCAACTGTTGTGAAGGCAACTCCTTTTAACAATATACAAAAAACTAATTTATATAACTTTATTCAAATTTGATTTTTATATTAATTTTAAAGATCACTATTAAAGGGTTTTTGGAACTCTTTCAAAGTGAAACTACAAGTTGTCTGAGATGAAGTGTTATAAATATTTATATAATCTCTTTATTATCCTTTGTTAATCTTTTCATATACAAAAAAATGCAGATAAGTCCTAAGATCAATACCCATAGGAGTATGATATGTTTCTATCAGTAGTAACGACCCCAATCATATCATAGCAAATAATTCATTAACAGGTATCTGACTAACTTAGATTCAATCTGGGAGTTTTACCATTATTGAATAATTAACTAACTACATTGGCTGTGGATCAACTATCTAAAAACACAATTTAAAGCATTTTTATGACTTGAAAAAATTAAATATTCCACTGATATGAATTCAAACTCCAGATCATGAACATAAGTGGACAAATGTAATAACTACTGCACCATAAAAATAACTTTTTTCATACATCTTATTTAAAAAGTTAAGAAGTGATAAAAATATCATTTAATTCTCTTTTAAATATTACAAATAATATTGTAGTTAAAATCTTGATTACATTTTTGAACTCCCTAATTAAAAATAAAATAAGTATCTAGGTTAAATTTATAATTGCAGCTTATTTTGTTTACAGAGTGTAAACTATTTTACTGGTTATCTAAAATTTGTTATGTTTCTCCAGCCTTTTCAGAGAGAGGCACTAATTCTTAAGTGTGACAATTATAAAGCAGTAAGTCTAAATTTATATATAAAAAAGTATGTGTTATATTTATTAAAATTTAAATGGGTTAAAAGCAATATAAGATTCTGGAAATGTTTTTAAAGAAACCAATCTATACTATTTAAATTGATGTAAAAAACAAATATTCAGAAAGAGCTTATTGAAGAGATGTTAAGTATAAAAGAAAATATGACCAGAAATAAGAATAATAAAAGAGTTAAATATAGCAAGTTAAATAGTTTGAATTTATATTAAACACATGAAATAAAGTTATATTGTTTTAGTCCAGAACAAATAAACCAGAAATTTAAGTGGAAAAATAAAAACTTATATGAGATATACACTCACATATGCTCATAAAAAAATAATTATAGTGAGTTAGAGTTTTCAGTTGTTAATATAACAAAGTATGAAAATAGTATTTCTTTTCTTTAATAAAAAACATAATTTGAGATGTTAAATATGGTTATGTGTATCAGTTTTATAAAATGGAGTGGATAGCTGTAGGAAGCTTGAAAATCTGAGTTCAAATCCCTTCTAGATTAAAAGATAGAAGTAAAGCAGGTTTGTAAATATTTCATTTCAGTGAAAATATCTCTCCAATAGAAAAGAAAAAAAATGTGGAAAAAATTAATATTCCTTACCAGACTTGCTAATTGCTAAATGTTTAAGGTTTGAACATTTTCCCATTAATGTTTTATCCTCAAGATAAAAAAAAATATCTAGTGCACATTTCCTGAGAAATATAGATTACTAGCAAGGTTACTATGGCTGGATAAAATATATTTCATATTCATTTCCCCCTTTTTTTGCAGGCATAAATGTATTTTTGTTTTAATGTTTTTTGGATGATTTTCCATACATTGGAGACTAATGCATTAACTCAATATTTTAAACACTTGGAAGGAAAGGCATAAATGAAGCTTTTCTTTTTTTTTCATAAAAGCGACTAAAAAAATTTCTATAAGTTCAAGAAATTTGTTAATTTTTTAGTAAAAAAGTGGTATGCTTTAGTGCAATGGAAGAGTGGCAGATTTGCTAGTTAAATGATCCTACATCGAAAATAATCTACGATTTTTGGTGTTTGAACATCACATAACCTTCTTAGCAACAAGCTATTTGATTATTTTATATTCACAAAATTAAACCGACCTGTTTTGATCAGAGGATACTAACTATATTAGTATTTATAAATATTTTTATTAATGATTACATATTTTGAAAGCAAAACAAAACATTATTATTAATTCTGTTGTTGCTGGAAAAAATATTTTGATTGAATTATTACTGTTTTTACTTCAAACATTTTATTAATTATATTTATTTCATTCTGATAAAAATATGTAATCTGTTACAAAGGTCACCTCCAAAATGCAGTTATGCAAATTAATTTGTTATTCAAATTGAGTGCAAAGTTTAATTACCATTCATTAATGATTTCGTACAAATTTCTTACAATTAAAATATCAGGGAGTTTATTTAAATAAAAAAAATATTAGTACTTTATTTTTTTAAGAACAATTTTTTTTTTTATTTAAATCAATAAATGTAAATATCTAAATATTTTAAAATATATATCTAGTTATATATTTGCTCTCCCAAAAAATAAATGCGTTGATTGGTGGCTGGGTCAATTAAATGTAACGCTAAGATCAAAATGTTGTTTTAAAACACTCATCAAATTTTATTTAAAATTATCATATAAATTGAATTCAACTTTTTAGAAATGTTACATCTCTGGAATAATATACTCAATAAATTGATCAATTTATTTGACTTGTATATGTGAATATAACTATATGCTTTCAAGTTAGATTTTATTACGTACGCAAATGCTATATATCTATACTATTCACTTCGCGGTTAGATTATTTTACTTTATAGCCGATTATTTAATATTCTTCACAACAATTTCATGTCAAAGCCTAATATCCGTTTGGACATTTACATATCTGTGAAATGAGTTGGTAATTTTTTTTTTAATTTTATAAATGTAATTATTTCAATGCAGTCTGAACTACTGAAATAATTACTTCATTACTGGTGGCTTAAATTGAAATTGCTGTTTCAAAGGAAAATAGAATAGACTTTATTTTTATTAAAAGTGATTAAAAAAAAACAAATTAATAATGTTTCTATGGGTGTATGGATTTTTTTTTTTTTTTATAGATAGCTTAACTATTAACAAAAATATCACAAAGGAATGTAGCAGAGATTCGAACCATGAGATAGATTCATTAATGTTTTTATTAAATCCTTCAATTTAGCTACTTTAAACATAGATTCACAGTAATTAATTACATGATTCATGATTTGAGTTTGCCTATAGCTACATAAACCAGTCTCTGTGAAATTCAATTTATAAAGTTGCAACTACCTAGGAGTTATGGTGAGACTCAAGTTGCATCTAAGCTACAATTCATGAATGGAAATAGAACAGTAATAGTGTTTAATTAAATTATATCAAGAAAATAATGCACCCAAGAGTTAGAAAGGTGTTCAATAGTTAATAAACAACACATTTATTTCTATGCATTTGCATAATAAATTGGATGAATGTTTAGAGAATCTTTTACAGACAGATAATTAAAAAGGTATGACAGAAAAAATATTGATCATTTATTTTTGGAATGTAGGATGTTAAAAGAGATGCAAAAAATTGTGTAGAGAAATTGTGGAAGATAAAGGAGTCAAAAGTGATACAGATTTTAAAAATATTTGTTTAGGTCTTTATTGCCAAAAATGGGGACTCTGGAGTTAGGGTATTGGAATTAATGATTGATCTTTTATTGAAATAGGTTAAGAGAAGACAAAATATATATCAATCCTGGTAAAATCTTTTGGTGAATATAGATTAAAAGGATATAATAAAAAAAAGTACAAATAGATTATGTTTAGTGATATTTAATTGTTTCTAAAATGGAAATGTTTAATTTGGATATCAGGAACTCTGGATATATCTATACATTAAAAATTTCCAATATTTAGAGGAAACCATTTTATACCATATCTCACAAATGTCCTTTATCTATAAAACTAATTAAAATATTATTAAACATAAATGAAAATTTATAACTAAAAGACTTAGTGATTTTGAATTGCCATTTCAAAATATAAATTAGTTTTTGGTGATTATTTATTTAAATTTAGCAAGTTTGGATGATATAGATTAATGGAGTCTATATAAAGATCTGTTCCTCATTTTTATGCATTCAACATATCAAAGCATTGCATTGCTTTCCATTAGTTCTAACTAATTCTTTTGCTAATATTTATGAGCATTTGACAATTTTTTTTATTTGATTTTCATATTTTTTTTGCAATTTTAGAATATCTATTTGACAGCAACAAGTTATTTATTAATAAATAAATTAAAGCCTTACAAAAATAATATATTGTTTTACATATTAATATTTGAAAGGTAATAATATTTTAAACATAAATGTCTAAAAATACTGTTAGCATTAGAAACCAATTTTTATATTTTTATTTTCATAGATGAATAATTAGATTAACCTGCAATGGCTATAATTTTTTTTTTTTTTGTCATGTAAATGCTACAAGTAATATCTCTCACCATTTTTAAGAAAGTATTTAATTTTATATAATTATCAATCCAAATTTGATTTTTTAAAATTATAATCATTATTTACAATAAACATTAAAATATTTGTATAAAAAATGTAGCCATAAAATTGCAAAAATAGAGAAATAAAATTACTTTTGTTTAGAAAAGATTCTACTGGACCCAATTTCTCTTTTATAATCAGTTATTATAATAAAATAAATTGCTTTTTATTATTATTATAAGTATTAGTTGTATTAAATATTATAATGTTTGTTAACAAAATTGAAATCGTGTTAATTTGCAAAAGGTGAAGAAAATATACTTTCATTTTGACTACAAGCAGTATGAGATTTCCAAAAAATATATATACATAAAATTTATAATACGTAGGCTAAATAAATTCAAACTAGTTTGAGTTTTAAAAAATAGAAACAAATCAAAAAAGGCCCTGAGATGGACACATGTTCAATTAAAAAATTATATGAAATTAACGTATTTGAAAAAAATATATTGATATTATATACTAATGATATCCAACATGGGTTAGCATTCAAATAATGTCTTATAATAAGTACACAAAGAATATTTAGCATTTTTAAGAATACAGAAGATTTTTAGATGCATTATTATTTATCTCAACATCATTTTAGAACTTATGATGTTATCCAATTTTATTTCATTTAATATATATTTACATGTATATTTCAGATTAGTCAATACATATATTTGTTGTTATTAATATTACAACAATATACCAATGATTTTACTGAAACCCAAGAGATATTTTCCAAGTAATAGCAGTTACCCAAAAACATTAAAGTATTTCAGATACACCATCCAAAAACTTGCTTATATATATATATTGTATGCATGTATTCATAATTTATGTAATTTCTGTTATTATTATAACTTTTTTTGATAAGATTCATATGAAATTTTTTAGGCATAAGAACATTTAATATTGCTTCATTAACTAAATTCATTAGAGTTTGTGATATAAGTTTAATATTGAGATGTAAAATAAATTTTGTTAAAAGAATAGCAAAAAATTCCAAATTATTAATAATGGTGATTAAGTGATGTTTCAGTTGTTTAAATTATCTTATTTCTTAATTATCTCCATCTACTTGCAAGCAAGAAACTTAACATGTGTAATCACTCTATATTTTATACAATAAATTTTTAGTTAATTATTATAGCTTTTTACTTAAAACAAAAATACATATATTTCTACTTCTATAACATGTTGTCTTTAGTATGCATTATTCTTTATTATGTATGAAGATTGGAATTTTAGTAATGAAATACTTAATAACACTTCTAATCTCAATACAATCTTAAAACAGATGCAAAACAGGAAGATTCTCAACATGCAATTCTAGCAAAAGCAATCTCCATCAGTTGGCACAGGTTCTTGCTCATATATAACTTCTTCATCATAGCTTGCTATTTATCCATAACAAACTATTATAATTATTTTTATAAATAGGATATAATTGAATGCACTTATTTTGATGTCATCATCTAGAATAAATGTTAAAAATTACATACTAAACATTTTAGTAAAGATTCATTTGATATTTACGTACGTCTTATTTTTTTTAAATTGTATTAAGTTTAGAAATTTTATTATATATTCGTGCTTGAATTCAATTGAATTTAAAATAGCCGAAAAATCAAATAATAATTTATAATCTACTAAATAAGCAATAAATAATCTTTAATATTTATTCTGAACGACATTATTAATATGACTATATTAAAATTATATTGAATTTGTAAATTAAATTGCCATATAATACTTCGATTAAACAAACAATATATCAGTTCAGTAAACATCTATGCACAAGTTTTCTGGCATCCATTGATTACTCTGGCTTGCACTGAATCGCACTACTGTATGGAGAGTTTTGCCTATTTTAATATCAGTTCATTATTGGCTAAAATTTGTTGCTGCTTGCCGTGTTTTAAGACTATTTACTGTAATAACATACCATACAATAAAGGGAAAAAAGATGTGTTGGCAAACATACAAACTTAAATACACCAATCAAACAATTCTACAGAATGATCTAGGGTTAAACAATAAACAACTCATAGCAAAATCGAAAAATTGGTTCTTAGAACCAAAATACATTGACTTTCTGCTAAAAATCAACCTCTCTTCTTTGCCAACTAATTATTTTCTGGTGTGGAAAAGAGGGTTTAGCAAGATCAACCCCCAATGCCAACTATGTGCCACAGCAGATGAGACAATTCATCACCTCCTGTATTTCTGCCCTTTTCTCAAGCCAATCAGATCCTTTATTAATGAAAACATGTCACTCAACATTAGAGAAGTTTTAGTCATTCAAAAGGCTATAAAGAGTGGCATATTCTCAAAAATCAGAATCACCATTATTCTAACCTTTGCTATCTGGCTATCCAGATGGAAGTGTATATTTGAAAATGCTAATCATGGTGTCTGCAACATCTATATCAAATTACTCAAGTGGCTCAGGAACAGAGAGATTGCTGGCTCCAGACTGACTTTTTCATGAAACCTGGGCTAGGGTCATCCTCCCGGAAGAGTGAAGGAAAGCAACGACCCCAATCTTGGACCACAGCAAGCTCTACAGAGTGAATGCTTTGCAATAGTGTAAAAAGAATATAGCTATGTATAGATAAACATGTTCAATTGTATCTAATAAATTTTAATTTATTTTAATAATAATAAATATAAGAAGAAGAACAAAGCAACAAACAACTAATCGTGTACTTTTTATCTTATTTCAAAACGTTTTGATTGGTTGATAATAAGCTCTAATCACTCAAGTCTTCTATTTGATAGCATTCCTGTAAATGGCACTGTCAAAAGGATTTAAAAACTAATTACTTTTAAATTTCAATAAAATTTCCCAAATTATCATCAGTTTTTTCCTTTTTAAACAAATCTATCATCCTTTAAGAAATTCTCACATATTTTCTTATGCTATCTTTTCTCAATTTTTCTATCATCTGTTTTCTTCTAATGCATTTCTTCTATTATTTATAATTTTTGTTTTGAAGTATGTGCTTAATCCAATATCTTCTTTCTATCTTAATTTTTTCAACAGATAATCTTTTTTTATACTTATTTTCTGATACCTCTACTTCTTTTTCCTTTTCTATTCTACATATTTCTAAAACTTTCAGCTTTTCTCTTCCTTTTTTTAATCATCCAAGTCTTAATCCAAGCAAATTATTTATAATTTTTTTAAAAATCAATTGCCATATATTAATCTATGAATTTTATTAAAATCTAATTAGACATTGCAATTTTAGTTCTAATTTTTTAAATTATTTTTTCAATATCATTTTATTAACTTAACAAATAACTAAAACATAATATTACTTTAAAAATGTCTTCACAAGAAGCATTTTTAATTGTTTGTCTTATTCACTTATTTCACTTTGTTTATTTACATTTATTTTTATTCTAGGAAAGTAAATAAATGGTTTTAATGCAAAGAAAATCATAAGAAGTTCAATTACCAAAAGTGTAAGAGAAATAAATTGAGATATTGGAAATCTCTTTGCACTCATTATAATGCTTATCTGATAGCCAATCAGATGTTGTGATGGCTGTCTGAATGATGATCAAACCGTAAACACGTGACAAAGAATTTATGAGAAAATAGTGGCCACCCTTTTCTTTCTATATATCTATTTATCTATATATTTTGTGCTGTACATTTATAATTTAGACTCTGTGAGTTAATTGTGAAGATATTTAAAGCTTCATGCTTTCAAACCTAAATACTTTCAACTGGCTTAGATATATAAAAAGAAAAGTAGAGAAAAGGGTGGCTGGCCTTTTCTCATAAATTCATTGTCATGCGTTTATTATTTGATCATCATTCAGACAGCCATCCAACATTTGATTGGCTGTCAGATAAGCATTATAATGAGTGCAAAGAGATTTCCAGAATCTCAATTTATTTCAGTTTCAACTATCTGCACTTCTCAAATTAAAAGTGTAAGAGCTGAAATTGATTTCCAAAATCTCACACTCCTGAGTCTAATACTGTACTATTGCACCAAACCACCCACAACTTTATTCTAATGTTTCTGCACATTCAATCAATCCTATTTGAACATTTTGTTAAGTCTTCAAATGCAGCCTTGTTTTCACTAAATCTTCTATAAATGACCCTGAAATCTCATTTCTATTTGATTAAAATAATAATTATTTAGCAATTTATTTAAATAACTCTTACATAAACAGAATATAGCTAACTGGCTCATGCTTACATCTTTTTCTATATCTTTTTTTTTTAAAAGATTCTTATTTAATCTTATAAACCTATGCTTTCCACAGTGTGAACCACAGCTCCCCAGGGAACTGCAGAACTTTCTATGGGGGTCTTCAAAAAGTGTTGTGATTATGAAAGTTTCTGATAAGAAACAAATTTATATATAAAGACTGAATTAAACAAATTTACAATCCTCTAAAAAGGAAATGTATTCATTTTTAAAGTGAATATTAGATAATATTCCCATGAGAAGACAGTTGTTTATCAAAATTTGTCATCATTTATCAAAATTGAAAGAGTAAGTTTGTTAAAAGATCTTGTGCAAGTGTTATTTTACAAGATCACATAGTTAGAAAGTTATCACCATACTAATACATAAATATTTATGATTTTTGTGTGATAATATGTGTAAATACTTAGCTCACTAATGCCTAGTGACAAAATACATGCTCCATCTATTATGTGCCCACTATGTATCTCTTGTTGGTCAGTGGGAGATACAGGTACACGGAAAAGAAACTGCAGTGAAATTCAGTGATTCAGCCAGAGATTTGAACTATTGTGATTTAACATATTAACCATTCGATGGATAATTGCACAATCAGAAAAAGTTCAAAAGATCCACAGAGAATGATAATGTTAGCCAATCAAAAACATCTGGATTAGTCACATTAGAACTACAACAATCTACATTGACTTCTGAAGCTAGTAGTAAGTGACAAAAAATATAAACTAAAAAAAATTAAAATAAGATGCTGTATATATATATAGTATGGATTTATGCAATCAAATAATAATTCTAACAAACCATTGTCTGTAATTTAACAAAAACAATTAGCAAATGATTTTATGTGGATGGACAAACTTATTCATCACTTGAAAACTGTTTATGCTATTTATAAAAATAGAACACTTGAGTTTTTCCAAAGAAAGGCTAAAGAATTTAAATGACAATCAGCATTTTTTTAAAACAAACGAAATTAAATAAATTACTGAACGCATCCTTTGAAATTGTTTATTTGGTAGCTAAAATGAGAAAACCGCATACAATTGGTGAAGACTTCATGTTAATGGCAGCACTAAAAATTTATGAAACTGTTTATGGTTCTAAAGTTTCAGAACCATTAAAGAAAATTCTAATGTACAACAATACAATTAAAAGAAGAATAAATTGTGTTGCCAATAATATTATATCTATCTTAATGTTATAGCTAAGGCAAAGTAGTTATTTTACCATTCAGCTCTATGAATCACATGACAATGCAAACAATGCTAATTTAATGACTTTTGTAAGATATCTGCATAATTTTTAAATTTGTGAAGATATTCTATTTTGCAAAAACCTTGATATAATCAAAGGAAAAGATATATTTGAAATATATATATTTATAGAAAATGCACTTGATAAGAAAAAGTAGGTTAGAATTTGTGCTGACGGTGCTGTATCCATGATTGACAGAAATAGAGGCCAAAAGATTTTATGGAATGCAAGATACATTCATTGCATTATTTCAGGGAAAATTTAGTTTTTCAAAAATAAAAGCATCTTTTAGTAAAGTACTATCAGAAATTTCAAATGCAGTAAATTGCATAGAAAAACAATGCTACCAATACAAGAATGTTTGTATTTTATGCCAAGAGATGGATTCTAATTATGAGATGCTTTTATATCATATAGAAGTGAGATGGCTATTTCATGGAAAAGTTCTCAAAAGAATTTTATCATTAAAAGATGAATTGAGAATTTTTCTAATTGATAAAAATCTTAAATTAGAAATCCAGTTTTATGATCAAAAGGGGTTGTTGTTAATTTCTTATTTGGCAATTTTTTTCAAAAAAGTGTATGAATTGAATTTCTCTCTGCAGGGACAAAATACAAATATATGTTTAAATACATGATTGCAAGCTTTCCAAAGTAAATTATTTGCATGGTCACATTATTTTAAAAATTTTAATTCAGAAATGTTCCCATCTCTTCATGAATTTATTGAAGAAGATAATATTTTGATATCTGAAGATAATAGAAACATTATAATTAATCACCTTAAGAATTGTACGATTTTTTTCAAAAGGTACTTTTCTACTTTAGATGAAAACAGAGAACATGATTAAAACTTCAACATCTACTGTGGCCATCTCAGAAACAATTAATAGAAGTAAGAGCTGGAGTGACAGTTAAAAAGAGCATCCTTTTATTTCTAAGTTCTGATCCCTTTTGCTTCAATTTATTTATGTGAAATTGTTTTTCGTAACTTTTGCTAATTAATAATAAACATAGAATATCTGTAGCAGAATAAACATTAAAAAAAATTTAAGAGTTGCAATTTCAAATATTTTCCAGATATTGAGAGTTCTGTAATAATATCCAGTCACATCCATTCAATTAAACATTATTGTTATTAAAAATAAATAAGTTATTATTGAATATTGTTAATAAGTTTTGTTTCACTTTTTTTTTCATATTTATATATGTACTGAAAATATAAAACTATTAATATATATATA
This sequence comes from Epiperipatus broadwayi, assembly GCA_028023455.1. NCBI lineage: Eukaryota > Metazoa > Onychophora > Udeonychophora > Euonychophora > Peripatidae > Epiperipatus > Epiperipatus broadwayi. The sequence goes on from JAQFVV010006309.1 coordinate 743,822, forward strand.
TACCTAATAATAATAAAATATAGCTACTTTGTTATAAATATAATAAACATATACTATAATTTTGCTTAAATGTAATGCTTTTTATTACCCCCAATTTTATAATATACTATATATTACTTTGTAAATACATTGTTAGTCAATGGTGGCCAAGAAATATATTATTGTTTTCGGGGGGGGGGGGGGGCTCATATCAAAATTTTGAGAAGTACTATTATAAACAACTGTTCAATGTGATTTTTAATAGTTGCATCTTTTTACCTGGATTTTTTAAAAAAATATTGCAACAAAATAAATCTGATTTCTTTTCTCAGATGTCAGCAAGATTAAATGAAATAAATATATATTTTTGCCTTTTCATTATTATCTTTTTATCTTTTCAATCTATTAGGAATACTAAAATTTTAACAAAAGTGACTGTTTTCAATCTTTTTCTAATGGAAGCATAATTTGGTAATAAATTAATGCACCCTACTGAAGTATAAATCAGTATTAAAAATATAATTGCACTTTTAAATATTTTTATATTATTCTATTTAATTGAAATGCCACCAGTTTTTAATTCTTTTAATTTCAGCCAAAACTTAAGAACATTTTTACTATAAATATTTCTTTAATTTGTAGTTTTTTTGCACATAATTCTTTCTTCATTTCATGTTTTAACTACTGTTTTATTTGTTTGATTTTGTTATTTTTTAGCTTATTTTATTTTACTACATACTTTTACTATATATGTATTTATATCCATATTCCTTGCATATAAGAAGTTTTTATGTGAAAAATTGTTATAGTGATCATCCTCAATTTGTACCCAAGATTTTGTTTATCAATCAATTATTTCTATAGTAGCTCTTTAAAACATATTTCTAAAAATATCCATCAATTGTTTAAAATTATGGCCATTTTGTAAGGCTACTGATGTCATAAAATATTGACATTATCAAAAAAAATAAAAATAAAGTGATGAGTTTGAATTCCAAAATGAATATTGTACAAGATTTGTTTATTATGAAGTTGGAATCAAATTTAGATGAAATACAATAATAAATTGCAATTATAATAAGAAAATATGAGTTATGTAATTTTTATTTAGTGATCTTGTACTGTTAGCCTACAATAGGATTTGGTTTTACTGCAATTGTAAGAAATCTGTATATAAAACAAATTTTATTTAGTTAATAATTAAATAAATTTTAATTTTCCCTAAGTAAAAATGCTTGCTATCATAAGCATAAACAATATTGGCAAAAAAAGAAAGAAGAGATTTAATCATATTATTAAAACCATAATAATCAAATGTGTAGTACATTTCTTGATCTAATTATTCTTTAATTATGATTGAATTTTGTAAAAAAAAATAGTGTAATATTTTATTCAAAATTTCATTTGTTAGATAATTACAAAAGCAAAAACACATTAATAATATTACATACATTGCAACAAAAATAAAATTTAAAATGTATCTTAAGTTAATTTTTTTTTTTTCTCATGACTAAATTTTAATTAAACTCACTATGATTCCATGAAATATCAATCTAATCTGATGTAATAAATTCAAAATAGTGACTATAAAACATAAATTTATTATTTTTTAAAATAATATATAAAATATATTATAATAAATATTTATTTACCATGCACTAAAAAGCCAAAAAATAATTTCAACCACAATTGAAATATTTATATTTAACCTGAAATAAAAGCATTTATTATAAAATCTTATATATATTATTTTTAATTTTTTAGTGTTCTGATTTTTTTGTAATTATTCATATTTAAAATGGAAAATAAAAATGATGTTGCAGTATGTGTAATATTTGAAAGAAAATCACACATTACAAATCAGTTTCAATATTATTTTGTTTATGAATGACACATTTTTAAAAAAGAAATTTTTACAATCAAAAGAAATTAAAATTTGTTTTTATTTCTATATTAATTTACCAATGTGTTTCATTTTTAGCTGTTTTTTTTTTTTTAAAAAAAAACTTTTCTTGTGCATTAGTGAAAACTTTTTGAATTGATATTAATGCATTTGAAATTTGATCTACCAACACTGATATGGTAAACAAACAAGAATCATCTAAAATATTTCATTGTCATCAATTTCTAATATATATGCAAAATTTAAAGAAAATCCATTTGATAGAAGACTGTTAAAACTTGATTATAAAATTTGTCCTAAGCAAGCAAACAGAGTTTCTAAGTTAAAGTGTTTAAATACTAAATCTAAAAAAATATTTTGTAATAAATATTTTTATTTATTTACTTTGGACTAAAAATGCACAAAAATATTTCTTCAATCACAATAAGAATTTTTATATTTAATTTAAAATAAAAGCATGGGGAAAGGTGTCCAGAAATTAATTAAGTCAATCCCTATTTTTTATAGCAAGAGATTAATTTTTGTCCTCCCACTCATGCATTTATTTCAAGATAAATATAAAAAGGCCAATCCCATTATGATTAAAGAAACAATTACTTTGTGTATTTGTAATGCAAAGAAAATAAATAAAAGTTTTTATTATAAAATATTTATTTTCTATCTATTATTTTTCAGGTTTTTGTATTAAAGTTCAAAGTAAAGTCATACATTTATTTTTATTTCAATTTAAAAAGATTATTGAGGTACTTTTTAATATAAAGTTGTTGTTTTTTTAAAAAAAGATATATATCACTCTCTCATACAAATTACTGAAAAGTTATTGAAGTGATATCAATGCATTGGAAATTTGATATCAAAATATTTAAAATATCATCCACTAATCTCTTTGGATTTGAGAATCTAGAGAACATACCTTTAATATTTGTGTCATATTGCATTTCCAGTAATTTATAACAAATTTACAAAAATTGAACAAAGTTTATTGAATATAAATATATTAAACCTTGATTTGAAAATTTTATCCAAATAAACTTTGAGACAAACACGTGAATAGTGATTTTATTTAAATAAAAGCATTTAATTAAAATAAATAAGCAAACAAACAAACAGAGATTTTGATATACAACTGAAATATACTTATTATACATTATATTTACATGCAGTTTTTAGGATGCTTAATAAAATATTTATTAATTATCCCTCCTCCAAATTTACAGATTTTTGATATTTATTATATATTTTGAATTTCTGATAAGAAGTTAAACTTTTTTGTTACTTTTTATATGAAAGTCTTCATTTACAGGGCTGTTTGGACTACAAATTAACTTTATTGCCCAGGGTAAAGCTGTGTAAGTTGTAATCAAAATACTTAATATATTTAGGTATTAACATTTCTTTAATTATAACCACAGGTTGATGATCAAATTTATGTAAGTGAAACCTAAGTAATAGGTAACTATGGTAATTAAAACAAGTTATCAAATTATTAATTAAATACATGGAAATTATTTAACACACCCACACACACACACATATATATATATATTGTTGACTGGAAGTTGACTTATAACTAAAACCATGTCTAGTTATCTTTATAATTATCATAGTTGTTTTTTTCTAAGATACCATAAATGTTTCATACAGATTTCACAATCTAAATAAATTGTCTGGTTTATACATGAAGCAAATAAATAAGCGAAAACATACATAGATATTATATGTCATGCTAATGAACTGACCAATATCTAACAAAATTAATATTTGTCTTTTATTGTATCTTTATTTATACGAGGAATAAAAAAGGAAGAGGAAGTATGGAGATTATTAAAATGATTGATACAATTATATTTCATAATAATTAAATATAATAAATTAACCAAGTTGAAATATAATAATAACAATAAGAACTGATCAGGGTTCAAATTAATTGCTCAGCTCATTTATTATACTAACAACTTAAAGTATAACTAGCTCATTATTTACTACTAACAAATGGTTCGATTAAAATACTAATACAAAATTATGAAATTCTTTACCTGAGACATTCAACGAGGTACACTGTTGGTTTAACATTGAGGATGTATCTCAAAAGATATACTCTCAATGGCATAAGAATATTACCCATACTTAATTCATAAAACAAAACTATCTTGTAATACTCTCATGTCTCATAACACCCATAAAAAAATCCTAACTAAATAATCTATAAAATTTATTATAAAACAATAATTCACTATGTTTTCATAAAAATAATATTAAAATTTAACATTAACTGAAATTCTTATCCATCATAAACTTCACCTAATTCTACAATTATTTAACATCTCAAGTTCATCTTCTAATAATAATAATAATAAACAAATTAATAACATGCAGTTAAATATAATGAGGGATTTTACATATATTCAACTACCATCACAACTACACTCACAAGACAACAACAAACAACTAGAATATTTTAACCATTCTCACGATCGTACATAAATCATCATATAATCTTTTATTTCTTGTGTGGCATTCACAAAAAATATTATATTCTCAATATAATTGCTACATTAAATATTTTAAAATTGGCATTGTATAATTTTTATAATCACCTATAATAATATTTTCTTTAATAATAATAATTATTATAATACACTTTTATTAATCATGTGTAATAAAATAATGTTCCAAATAATTTTCATAAATCATGTGTGGATACGAAAGATTCAAAGAAACACTTGGACACATAAACTCTCAAGACAATATGAATTCCAAAAACATTAACAATTTTATTATGATTTAACAATATACTATATTTACAGCAATATAAACTTATAAAATTTAAGATATTTACAAAAAAATAACATAAGAAAATTAATTAAAATATTTACATAAGAAAACATAATAAAAATAATTAAACATTAAATAGCCTTTATTCCGACTATTTACTGTGGAAAATAGAATATATGATACATTATAGTAGTTAGTTATACTATTATTTCTGTCATTATGACAATGATATTCCATTGTCATTATTATAATAACACAATAACAATCAACAAATATAATTTATTCAACTAATAATAATCTTTATCTTTTGGAAAGTAATTATGATTATAGTACTGCCTATAAACTATAAAATTTAAATTTAAATTAGCACTTATTCAATTTAACATATAACATTATATTAAAAAAAACTAAGCACATCGTTTATATGCTATAAAGCATTTCACTTTACCTTTCAGGTATATTTTAACATTTCAATCCAAAATTTAAATAAAGGAAAATGTAGTTACTGAAATAACTTTACTCATCCCTTTACAAAACTAATTACTTTTAAAACATTTTAAAAGTAATCCTATAACTTTACTCTTCTATAAGTTCACTCTTCTTATAGAATATTCAAATTATCTTAAAGAATTGTATTGCTTGACATTCTATATTTATTTGTTTTATAATGTATTACCATAATAACATTCAGATATTATGCTTTCATCATTCTTTCTCATAACCAAACAAAATATGCATTAAATATTTGAGTGTAATGATCTCTAACATTCAAATATTTCTAAGAATATCAAATTGTTTCTTTTCCATTTTCACTATAAACAGTAAATAATTAAACATCATTTGTGATAAAAAAAAATTCTCTCCTCTTGCATTCACAAAAAATGATAATTTTCAATAGTCTAGCTATTATTATAAAAACTTATAAACTATCATTTATGATGCAATATCCAGTGGTGATTAATAGTGATTATAGTGAGGGATATAAATACAATAATAACTCAAATGAGTATAAAACATCATTGTTACACCATTTAAGGCCACATATTTATCATATACCATAAATTCCAGTCATGGCTTCTACCTGAGCTTTTATTGAACTATGGAAAGAATGCAACTGTCTATGTACTAACTATACAGATCTTTGTTGCCTGTACTTTAAATTCATAACTTACAACAATATGATTCACATATAATATTCTTCCTTAATATTCCTAGTTCCCAAGATTTAGTTTTGCAACTAATTTCCCAGACCACTATCTTTCATCTTTCACATTGTGAATACTTCTACTAACACTGCAAAGAAATACTAACCATGTTACATAAAATAATCTTTAAGCCACATTTTCAAAATAAATATCTAATATTAAATTGAAGGTGGTTCAAAACATTATATACACAAATGATTTCAAGAAAACATTCATCATTATCATATATTCATTCAGTTATAGTACTAGTTAATTTAGAGATCAACATTTTCATTTTATTGTATCTAAGCAGATACTATCTGTAATGATATATTAGCAAATCATAATCATATTGTAGAAATATTTGCATGCATTAATAAAAATTACTTAAATACCTTTAGATAACTCACAAGGCATTTTCTTACCTTTACATTATATTCATAAAATAATTAATATGTTCATAATCATATAAATATGATTCATCTGGCTTTAATATTCAAGCAATATGATAATTAAGACTTATCTAATGATATAACAATAATGATATTATATACATATATTGACTATTTATAAAATTATTTCATATATTTACCAAATATTATGCTAATATGAAATTATAGGCTGTGAATATTATTATAATAATAAAGTACAATCCAATGATTAATCTTGATAAAGTTGTCTTAATTTTCAAAATGTACAAATTGTTCAAATAAATGACTGTAATAGGAAAGTATTTTGATTTAGTTATATTTTAACAAAGAATAAACAGTGTTTGAAAAATAAGTAAAATATGACAGAAGTTATATAAAAATGTATAATATATAACAAATACAGAAATATATAACTCTTTCTTACTTATGTTTTTTTAGGGAACAATAATTCTTTTTTATTTGAAAAGGAATTATATTTAAACTGACTTCTCAGCCTTTTTATAAAATTCTATTTTTATAGTAAACTTTGGTTAGCAGTAAATATGCTTGCAGTATATTCAAATTTAAAATGGCTAATAGAAATACTTTTGTTAATTAACTTGTATGTCATTTTGTTTATTTTGCAATTTATACTAGATAATAGTCATCATGGTAAAATACTTAGTAGCTTCTATTAATTTTAAAGACTCAAAGTAATTCTTTGAAAAACTCTTAAAGTTTGTAGTTTATATTTGGTGATAATTATATTATAGAAATATGGTCGCTTTTTGAATTCATAGCACATAATAATTTCCTGAAGCTTTTATTTGTGCTTGAGATGAAGATTCTTTGATAGGTGGTAGTTATCAATTATGAAGTAACAATAAAGTGAGGGATCCAAAAAAAGAAATCATTCTTAGCCAACTATTTTTTTAAGAATAAAAACAATAGTATCATCTGCCTTATAGTCAGATTATTTCTGATATTAATCCTGATTAACTAAATTTTATTTATTTCTACTAGACACTGTTGAGACTTTTGATTCTATAATTCAATCCAATCTCAACTCCAATTAATTAGTAGTTAATAATTTATTCTTTTATAATCTATTATACTTATTCATTGAAAGGCAAATGTCAAAAAACATTACATACCACAACGTAATTAATTCAAAAATTTACTAAAATAAATTAATTAAGGATAATTTGATATTTATGTCTGAAGATAGAAATGATCACCAATTACAAAATAACATAATTACAAAAAAACAAAATATTTGATTACAACTACCTAATCTGATTATTGCTTGTTTTTCAATTTATAGTTAGGAATTCTCTTAGAAATGTATTTTTGTATTTTAAAATGAACATAAAAGAAAATAAATTAACTTATTTCTATTTTAAAGTAATATATATATATAATTGCACAAATAGGGAAATTGAGCAGAAAATTTTAATATAATCAAAATTTATGAATTTTATTAATATATATAAAATTATTGTTTTTTATATATCAAATATCTAATTTAACGTTCATTATATAAACAAAATTATTGCCAACGAATTCTATTATCTCAGTATATATATACATAAATGAATAAATAAAATGACAAATTAGCAAATTAATTGTTCATTATCTAGTTCATACTTTTGATATGTCTGTATAATCTTCATTGTTATATTGCATTGAAATATTTAGATTTAGAAAAGGTTTATTCAGTATAAGTATGAAGAAAACAAAAACCCAGATTAGTTGTTTGCTAATTGACATTATGTCAAGCAAAGTTATGTAAAATATAATGAAAAAATTATTTTATATTTGTGGGTGTACCCATCCCCCATCATTAATTTGTGTATTTAATGTGTCAAAAGCTTATGATTCACGTTTAACTTTCTTCACTATTTATACTTTTACTTTTTCTTTCTTTTATCATTTATTAATTAACTTATTGCTAGTTCAAAATCTTTTTGCTTTTATATTTTCTTATAGATTTTTATTATTATTGTATAGCTTGCATTATATTCTTATCAAGCAAACATGATTATTATCCTAAAGAATCATAAGAACTGTGATTTCTTCCAGACAACACAGTTTATAAATTTAAAAAGTAATTTCCTACACAGGCTGGGTAAACATTACTTCAACATTTTTATTTTTCTTCGTTGGAATAATCTCTCTTTTTATAATTCTCTCAAATACTAATTTTTGTAAAATTGGCAATCAATGAATAGGTTTTATTATCAAATACCTTTATCTGTTAATCATCAAAAATGGAAAGTTTAATCCATTATGTTGCTTTTACTTCTATGAATATGAGGCAAAAGACCTCGAAAGCGCTTAGCGTGTAATAATTTCTGTGTATCTTTATAGCTTCTCATTCAAGTGTGGCATACGCTTTGTTAATTTTGTATAATAAATCATATAATATAATATAAAATAACTTCGCGGAAACGAGCTTTTATGTGTATTATCATTATTATATATTATTGCTATTGTATACAGATATATTATATTGTATAATTTATTTAAATTTTATCAATTAAGTATTACATATAATCTGGAAAAGCACCTTACATTTTTTCCGCTTGTATTTTTCATTAGGAAAAAAGGAATAATAAAAATAGACTTACTTCAGATGCTATATCATTAAAAAATCTTGAATTAGTGCTTTTTTATCTATTATTGTTTCAGTCTTTTTAAAAATACTATTTCTCATATAATATACTATTATTATTATTATTATTATTATTATTATTATTATTATTATTATTATTATTATTATTATTATTATTATTATTATTATTATTATTATTATTATTATTATTATTATTATTATTATTATTATTATTATTATTATTATTATTATTATTATTATTATTATTATTTCTTAAAGTTTTGGCTACTAGTAATCTTTAGTTGAAATTAAGAAATAATAATATTAAAAGTATTTCATAAAAAATAAATGCAAAAAAAGAGAAATGAATATATATGAATATTAATAAAAATAATATTAAACATTATAATTAACAAGTAATTAAAGAAAAAGAAAAAAAATTGGGGAAAAATACCAGACAGATGGTATGAGAAATTTGCAGAACTGATTAAAATCAAGATGAAAGATATTGTTATTCATAAAATTCGTATTATAAGTGCTGATAAAACAGGCAAAACCTCTATATATATTGCCACACACAGCAAGCTAGAGTAATCAATGGATGCCAGAAGGCTTGTGTATAAAATCCTCATCTAGTGCCTACTCATCCAATATCCCCAGACTAGTTTCTGGCTTATGGGGATTTTATGCACAAGCCTTCTGGCATCCATTGATTACTATAGCTTGCTGTGTGTGGCAATATATATAAAGAGTTTTGCCTGTTTTAACAACAGTTATACACAAGCATAAGAGGAGGTGGTCATGTGATGTTTATTGGCTTATAAGTGCTGACCTTATGAAATATGAGAATGAATTTAACAATATCTTAATGACAAGAAATTAGAGGTCTATGTGATCTAATATCATTGAAAAGGATGAGAAGATATACTTAAAAGTAATTCTGAAATAATTATAAATATGATATTGTCTTGTATAAATATATAAAGTCCCTATTTTTCTTTTTTGCATCAAGGAAATATTAAAACTATTAGTAAAATGAATATATTTAGAATATAACTATGATGATAATTATAATAATAGTAATCAACAATAATAAGACCGTATATATCAACAACATAAAAATGTTTATCATCATGAAATATACATGATTATACAAATAGAATATCTTTATACAGTATTTATAATAATTTTTTATATTTAAATAAATTCAGTACATTTAAATGTAACTCTAAAAGCTTATTTAGTTTTTAGATAGAACGCAGAAGAAACAAAAAAAGAAAGTCAAAATAATATAATTAAAATATACATGCATAAACTAAGAAAGAAAAAAACCACATAGAAATATATTATGTCCATACATTAAATCCAATTGAATTTTAATATTTTGTTATTATGAATTTTTAATATTTTTATTTACTTTTCAAATGATATAAGAAGATGATAGATTCAAAGTTAAAACATATAAGAAAAAAAGAAAATAGAATGTATAAATTATGTATTTAAGCAGCAAAGAAAATGTAAAAAAAAAAAATTTATAATATCTGTAATATAATTTTTCATTACTGTTTTAAGTTCTCTAAAGATCTCTAAAATTTTCATTTTCAGATAAATCGTTTAATATTTTAGAAATGTAATAATCTTGTAACTCTATCTCTATATTTATTATATCACATTGTAAATTTTAAACCTTATTATTTTTTAGTTGAAAGTATTTTTCTTTTTATATTTCTTATCAAAATATAATTATTAAAAACAACATATTTTAATAATTCATTCCAAGTATAAAATTTTGTATTTAAATATATATGTGATAAATTATCCAGTATCATTATTAAAAATTAAACTTATAATAATAAAGAACATAGATGATATGAATATTATATGAATTTGGCAATGCAATAAAGAAAGATAAAAAATTAAACTTGTTAATCTTTTTTGAAGTTTGATTAGTCATTGCAAATTATAACAAGAAATTAAACTACATAATATAATTCTGTATCTGAGTGATGATTCATACAACGATTTGTAAATTATAACCAAAATATTTATAGGAATAAGTTATATAATTTTCTACTTCTCGTTTTCCTATATATTGATTTCTACTGTAACATATCATATCATTTACACCTTTCTTAAACACTTTATCAATAATTTTATTTATATCAAACTAACAGTTTCAACTGCTGATGATGACTGCAGGACAGTCAAAACTGTTAGTTTGATATAAATAAAAGTATTGATAAATGTTTAAAAAAGGTGTAAATGGTATGATATGTTACAGTAGAAATCAATACATAGGAAAAGAAGAAGTAAAAAATTATATTACTTCCATAAGAAGTGAAAACACTGAAGACAAAGATTATTAAGAAGCAGTATTTGAGTGTATAATATATGATTATGGAGAATATACATAATATTAAAAATGTTTTTGGAATACCTTAGAGGATTGGAAGATGGAGATACATGAAAATGATCAATAAAAGATGGAAATTGGTAATGAAATTAAATCATTTGAAAAATAATATAAAATTTTTAAAGGATTGTGAAAAATATGAAGTTATACCAAACTTTATAAGGTTGAATTAGCTCTGATGATGACTGCAGGATAGTCAAAACTGTTAGTTTGATATAAATAAAAATATTGATAAAGTGTTTAAGAAAGGTGTAAATGGTATGATAGGAATAAGTTCACTAATCTTATAAAAAATACATGCAAAATATCTAAATTTGTTTATTAAAAGTTCTATATAATAATAATAATAATAATGATGATGATGATGATGATGATAATAATAATAATAATAATAATTATTATTATTATTATTATTGTTGTTGTTATTATTATTATTAATTGATAGTTAAGTGTTTGGAGACAGTGAGTAAGAAAAGCTTAATTGGTGAATAGTAATAATATAGTATTCTTAACATACTTTCAATATCTTTGTCAAATAACATAATCATAGCAATGAATACATGAACTCTAGAGAGTCCAAGTGCTTAAATTTCACTTGCAATACTTAAGAAAAGCAAACCAATATATATTATAGAATTACAATAATAATAATAACAAAAAATAGCAGAAAACAATGCAAAAGGTAAATACTTAATACTTTTTTTTTCATATGTTGTAGCATCGGCTGGGACGCGAACCCACAACTGTCTGCAACCAACTACTTGCTTGCAAGGCGGATGCGATAACCTCTCGGCTAACAACGCTTGACAAATACTTAATACTTAATAGGTGTATTTCTGATAGATTAAAATGTTTAATAATTTGAAAAATTTATTAATTTTATAATATATTTGTAGATAAATTTTATTATTGAGGTTCACAAGATAACTAGCTACAATCAATAAAACCTTATTCAACACTTTTTTAATAAAATAAATTATTAAAAAATAATAAATATATTCTATCTATATTTGATAATAAATGAATTTAGATTTTTCTCGGTTAAAAAAAAAAATATAATTTACAATAAAATTGTTTTTTTTTTTTTTTAAAAAGTACGTAAATATATAAATTAGATAATTGACGAATTATTGAATTACATTTAAACCAAAATAAGTTAATAAATGCATTTGTAAAGTTTGTTTATTTAGTAAGAAAAAAATATTATTTTGAACTAGAGCTGGGTTATAAAAAATGTATTTTATTATGACAATCGTTATTTCCTTAATTTAAAATTAATGTAAAATATAAAAAAAACTATTTAGTTTACTAAATATTTCCTTACATAACCCAATAAAAGCTGAGTTTTTCTACATCTGTTATATTGTCAATTTTAGTAAAAAGAAACAAACTTAGTTTTAATAAATATTAGTCTGAAGGTTTGTAATGATGGTATATTATAAGATGTAATATGTTGGACTATTTCCATCATTTATGAGTGAATATTGAATGTATAGAAAATTTTAAACTTTATTTAAACTTTTCAAATACAAACAACTTGTTAGTAATAACACACAAATAGACAATACAGGTTAGTAATTACACAACGTTTCGAGTAGTATTATTCTCCACTCTTCTTCAGGTGTTGCCGGCCTATATGCACAGTGACAATATTCGCTTAGAAGTTGAACTCGCACCTTTAGATTCTTGTATATTGAATTTAAGGCAAACGCTCTACCAATAGCTCAGTTGGTAGAGCGTTTGCCTTAAATTCAATATACAAGAATCTAAAGGTGTGAGTTCAACTTCTAAGCGAATATTGTCACTGTGCATATAGGCCGGCAACACCTGAAGAAGAGTGGAGAATAATACTACTCGAAACGTTGTGTAATTACTAACCTGTATTGTCTATTTGTGTGTTATTACTAACAAGTTGTTTGTATTTGAAAAGTTTAAATAAAGTTTAAAATTTTCTATACATTCAATATTCACTCATAAATGATGGAAATAGTCCAACATATTACATCTTTTAGTTTTAATAAATATTTACAATGTAAAATAAATAGTGTTAATAATTATAAAATACTTTAAGGTTGTACAATTTTTTTTATTACATTCAAAATATTGATCAATTATTAGAAACAAAAGTAGATTCTCATTGGTAGAAAAGCCTTGAGATCAGCTACTGATCATGGACTATTATCAAGGGGGGTGTAAAACTATTTCATGTTTACAATTCCTTTCTTAACCATAGTATGATGTATGATGTATTCTTCAGGATTTTAATGTAATGATCATATAATTTTTTAATTTTTATCAATGTCTCTCTCATTTCAAGTTTAGTTCATGTATATTGTTCATCTTTTTATAAGTATTAAAAATGGACAGAAGCCTATTTTTTTCTTCCATGATAGTGGGGTCAGAATAGCAGCAAACTCTTCATACAATAGTGTTACCCAGTGCAAATCATAGGAATCAATGGGTGGTAGAAGATTTGTGCAAAATATCTTTATCTAATATCTATTTATCCAATATCCACCGAGTAGTTTCTAGCTTGTGGCTTTCTTCAGTGGCAAGTCTTGGACAAAAGCCACAAGGTAGAAACTAATATAGGGATATTGGATGGGTAGGCACTAGATAGGGATTTTATGCACCAATCTTCTAGAATCCATTGATTACTATGGCTTGCCCTTAGTGGCATTACTACATAGAAACTTTGCTATTGTTTTAGCAGCATTGCAAGCATAGAAATGATGATCATGTGATATATTAATGGTTTAATGACAGTGGATTAATAAAAAGTAATAAAGTATCAATATAGGTGAGTACATTCAGGTATCGTGATCTCTAAATTACCTGAAAAGTGTAAAAAGTTTTTCACAGTGTGAAAATGATTTAAATCTTTATACTAGTGAATAGTTGTAATATTGGTGAAGTTGAAATGAAAGTGGCACTGATAAAAATCAAAAAAGTGTCCAACATCATATGATTGTTTTATCTTTTAAGACATTTTAAATTTTGAAAAAGATAAATAGATTTCTGTTTAATTTGGTATTTTATTACTTGGGTAAAACAGATAAAAGTTAATTGAAGAGATTATCAACTATTTCTTTAACAAGCCTAACATATATTGAATTAAGTACAATGAATTTTTTAGCATGAAAAAAATTTATTTGGAATAATTTTGATGAAATATTTTAAGATATTACTATAAGATATGAATGAAATTAAATTATAAGTTTTCAAATTAAATTTTTAGAGAAAATACTAAGTTTTAAATGTATATATAAAGATGAATATAAATTTTAATTCATGTAGGAAATAGTCAAAAGTAGTGAATATTTTAAAAAATGGAAATAATATTAGTGCAGTAATAACCCTGTATATATATATGACAAAAAATGACAAAAAACTCAAGTCAGATATCACATGACTGAATTTAATAAGCTTGTATTTACAAATGTTATATATAGAGCTCATAAAATAAGCTCTTAATTAAGCTTTGAGAAGATCCTCAACCCAAGACTGTTTTCTGTTTTTGGCATCATCAGTGAGGTGCCAGGATATTCAAGCATTAGATTAAAAATACCAGGACAAGCCCAGAACTTTATCTAGTGTATAACTATTGAGTAGACAATCTGAAATTGTCAGACATCCATATTTCTTCCAATCCAGCTATCTAATTTAAATAGCCATATTGGACTGAACTAAGTTCAGAAACACCATATATTAATAGCTTTAGCAATATAAAATTGAAAAAAGCCTTAATAGCAAAAAATAAAATAAAATAAAAATCAAGTCAGATGTCACATGACTTAATTTAATAAGCTTGTATTTACAAATGTTATATATAGAGCTCGCAAAATAAGCTCTTAACAAGTTTTGAAAATATCCTCAACCCCAGACTGGTTTCTGTTTTTGGTGTCATGAGTGAGGTACTAGGATATTCAAACATTAGATGAAAAATACTAGGACAAGCCCAGAACTTTATCTAATGTATAAACTATTGAGTAGAAAATCTGAAATTTTCAGATATGTATATGTCTTCCAATCTAGTTATCTCACTCAAATAGCCATTAGGGCTTAACTAAGTTCAGATACACCATATATTAATAGCTTTAGCAATATAAAATTGCCAAAACTTTAATAGCAAAAAATAAAATGACAAAAAAATCAAGTCAGATATCACATAACTTAATTTAATAAGCTTGTATTAACAAATGTTATATATAGAGCTCGCAAAATAAGCTCTTAAAAAGCTTTGAAAATATCCTCAACTCCAATTGGTTTCTGCTTCTAGCATCATCCTCATATTTTTAATCGAATGCTTGAATATCCTGGCATGTCACTGACAATGCCAATAAACCACTGGGGTTGAGGATATTCTCAAAACTTGTTAGAAGCTTATTTTGTGAACTCTATATATAACATTTGTAAATACACACTTATTGAATTAAGTCATGTGACATCTGACTTGATTTTTTTTGCCATTTTATTTTTTGCTATTAAGGCTTTGGTGATTTTATATTGCTAAAGCTATTAATATATGGTGTATCTGAACTGAGTTCAGTCCCATATGGCTATTTGAGTTAGATAGCTGGATTGAAAGACATATAGATGTCTGACATTTTCAGATTTTCTACTCAATAGTTATACATTAGATAAAGTGCTGGGTTTGTCCTGGTATTTTTAATCTAATGCTTGAATATTCTGGGACTTCACTCATGATGCCAGAAGCAGAAACCAATCTGGGGTTGAGGATATTCTCAAAGCTTGTTAAGAGCTTATTTTGTGAGCTCTCTCTCTATATATATGGCATTTGAATGTAAATATCAAAATTTACTGTTAGTGATGATCTATATTAAAGACCCATTTTTAATATAAATGTATATAATAGATGTCAATATCTACACAGATCTTAAACACATGTCTATGCTAGAATTTTATTAGTAAATAAATTATCGTTTTACACATTTAAAAATAAAATCAAAAAAAGTATTTTTAATAAATATAAATTAATAAATCTAATTGCAATAAACTTTTTGTTATATTTCTATATTTAACATTTTCTTAATTGCTATGGCCCATGGATGTTTAAAGTCAAAAGTCAGAGTTATTTTAAGCAAATATAGATGAAAACAGAGTGTATACTAAGCCTATGTATGATATACCACATTGCAAATATTGTATTCTTTAAACCTTATTCTTAAAATGGTAAAACAATTTATAGTTTTTTAGTAAATTTTTGTACAAACACTATATTTTTTTAAAGAATCTTTTTTTAACATGTAAAAAAACTATAGAGAATTCAAATTTGTGATTATTAAAATAAATTTGTAGATGTTTTGAGGTATGTACAATTTAATCATAGCATTTTTATATTATTTCAAAATAAATTATTTTAATGTAAAATTACTTTTAATTATAAAATGAAAATCAAGTTTAACATAAAATATTAATTACATTTTTATTATTATTATTATTATTATTATTATAAAATTGACAATATAATAATATTTACAATAACTAAACAAATTTAGTAGTAAATTATTTTTGTTTTTAATTTTTATCAATATTATTATTAAATAAATATTTAAATTTAAATTATTATATAATTTTATATTAATTTTGTTAAAAAATAAATATTCCCTACATGGATGCCTTCTACCTAGACAAGCTGCAGAAAAAATAAAGAGGGTTATTTTTATAAAAGAAAAAAAATTGTTAATATGGAACAGTAAGTGTTATACCTTATTTAAAATTTTATGTAGGATAATCTTAAAATATTAAAAATGTTCTAAATTTAAACTAATATAACATAATTTACAATTTATGAATAAATGTAAAACATATTTATTTTTTAATGTTTAGTTTATGATAATTATTATATCTTTTAGGGTTATTGTTTTTTTATCATATATTAGCTTAACAAAATTTAACATTTTATATAATTTCATATATTTTAACCTTTTCAGAGTCCAATAACCCCCTTTTTATTTGAAAAGATATAATGAGAATTTTTTTTATATCTGAACATTTTATTTTTACAATTAAACATGTTTCCTCTATAATATATTGATAATCTTATATTTATTACAGAAGTAAGCTTTCAAATGATAGATATTCTAAAATTTAATATTTGAACTGTGTAAAATAGGTAAGTAAAATACTAAATGGAGATTGTAACTATAACAATGGAGATTGGCATTATTGAATGTATTTAATTTATTCAAAAAATTAGTAGAACAAAATATTAGATATTTGAATTCTAGTTTTTTAATTTAACAGGAATTTAAAGTTAGTTATTATCAGAGAAAGAAAATATAAGTTAAAAATAAATACTATATTTATTTTTATTAATTTTTTTTTTAAATTTCTTTACTGGTGTTGATAAAAGACCATATTTGTTATTTAACAGAAAATGCATTTGCTTTGCTATAAAAAAAATTTATGACTTGTCTTCCTAGAAATACATTTTTAAAAATAAATTTAATTATAGACATATATGTTTTTAGTTTTAAATAAATATTTTACAAAAATGTTGCATAAATAACTTTTAATATATAAACAAAATACTGAAAATTATAATTTCTGTTTTCAAAGATAAAAAAATTAAATTTTTTATCTGAAATGAAATACTCCACCAATGAGAAATTGTTATTTTTATTGATATCAAAATGGGAACAGAACTAAAGTATTTTATATGCAAATTAGATACTGACATTTTTTAAAGGTCTGTATAATGCTGACATCATCAGATTGTTTTTTAATAAATTTTAATAAAAATTATGATAAATAAACCTGTGGCACCAACATAATATTCAAAGCAGCAAACATAGTGTAGTGTTGCTGCAATAAATATGAAATATTTAAGCAGTTATTTAGAAAATTACATCTTCAATCAAAGGCATAACAAATAAATATGACATTTTTGGTAGTTAACAGATAATTCATAATCACTATTGTAATTAATTTAACTGTTAAACAGAAATCTTGGGATAAATTATTGAAAAATAAAGAGGTTTCAAAGCCTTAAATATTTTTAAAGTGACACATTAGAATTGCTAAAAAATATTTACATAACCTATATTTGAAACAAAGAATTAAAAAGATGGATAGTTAATCAGTAAAAGTAAATTATTGTTTTAAATTTACTATTTCAATTTATGCTATATAAAAAATTACCTACATGAACACATATAGTATTTTGAAGACAGTGTTTTTAATAAAATAAATTACTACAGCATACTGATAGTATGGAAGCTGAACTGAGTTCAAATCTACATGACTATACAAGTGAATGAGCTTGCATTGGAAACATTATGGTGTTTTCATCTTGGGCTTCTAGATTTATAGTTAGCCAAATAGGTAAAAGATGGCTGGTGAAGGGTTGCATTACATCCCAAGATCTAGGTGCAGTGCTCTCAAATACATGGCTCCTCACTGATGAAAGCCACAAATTAGAAACTAGTATGGGGCTGTTGAATGAGTAGGCACTAGTTAGGGATTTTATGCACAAACCTTCATGAATCCATTGAATACAAAGAATTGCACTTGGTAGCACTACTGTATGGAGAGTTTGTTACTCTTATGAAAGTATGTTTATATTTATAGATAATAAAGTTAATTTTTAAATGTTTAAAAAGGTTTGGAACTTCGTTTATAATGCAAAAATAAATTTTATATTTTCGTTATCTATTGATGGTATTCACAATTGCAACATGATTTCTACTTTGTTAAATTTATATATATATATATATATTGAATTATTAAGAATGAATAACGTGGTTATGGAAATTGCAGATAAGGAGAATGAAGGGAACATGCAGATAATTACTGTATCAAAAATATTTTATATTAAAAATTCATACAGTCTCATAAGAATTATATATTTAGAAAATAAAAAAGTATATCTAGTCAAGTGTTGGTGGTCTAGCGGTTAGCCTAACTGCCTTCCAAGCAGCTGTCCGGGTTCACTTTCCACTCAACGCATTTGACATATGAAAAAAACTATAATATCTATATGTGCATTGAAAACATCTTGTAAAGTTTTGCTTTTATACTAAATGAACTGTCAATGAATTTTGTCATCCCCTCCCCCCAAATTTCTTATAGTTTATCTTGTTAATTGTTTCTTAGTTTTTTAAAAATGCATGGGTGTGGAAGTGGGTACTTTATCTTGATTGTATTTAACATTGGACTATTTCCATCATCTAATATTAAGTATTGAAGGTATTTAGAAAAATTTAACTTTATTTAAAATTTCAAATTACAGTTAACTGTTTAGTAATAGCACACAGGTTAGCATATGCACAATGTTTAAAGAGGTATTATTCTCTTTTCTTCTGGTGTTTCTGGCCTGACCAGTAACAATGCTAGCATGGGAAATGAACATGGGCCTTTAAATTCTTGATAGTAGATAACACTCTAACCAACTGAAGCATCCTGCCAAAGCCAACAATCAGTCAAAATTTCATATACTTAATTATGGGTTTTCTCCTTATTTCTCCACTTTTTCCTAAGAGCTAAGTTGATTAGTGGTTTTTCATACATTATTTATAGTCCACTAGGTTGACTTATGAAGTTATTCACCATTGTCATGTGAGTAGCTTCTTTGATTTTTCTTCTTTGTATCTTTTCCTCTCCAATATTTTTTATCCCAATTGAACATATAATTATTGGTACACCCTTGGTCTGCTACCTTAAACACATCTGTTTTCTCTCTTTAATTCTCAGTTTCTGCTCTTGCAATTACTTTTCAATGAGACAATTGATTTCGCCAATATACATTTCCCCTCATTTATATGGTATTAGTTGCAGTTTTTGTTTTTCAGCATTTCAAGCATAGGCTTTGTAGATGTTAGAATTCCCTGTAGTGTGGTATGGCTCTGGAAAACTATTAATTTGCAGATTTTCCTTAATTTCTCTTCTATTTTTGGTATTTATGGATACATTATAGTACCAATAAATGTTTTTCTTTTTTTCTTTTGATAGTTCTTTTTTTTGTCTATTTAAGATTTGCTTAATAAAAGCTGATGGATAACAATTTTTCATATGCTTTATTCTATATAGATCTTTTTTTAAAATTACTAGTATCTGAACAAACTTTGCTCTGTTTCACAGTGATAGTATAATTCCATGTTTTGTGTTTCTGGTGTGATTGGATGAATATGGTAAGTATTTTCCTGTATTTGTGCGTTTTCTATAAACTGTAGTTTTGATTTTGCCATGAGCGAGTTTTGCCATAAGAACATTAAAGAAAGCCAAATTTTGTTCTTGTTTTGACTCAACTGTAAATTTAATTTGAATGAGATATGTTATGTGTTTGCAGAAAGTTTGTAGTAGTTCTCCACCATGTGACCATACAACAAACGTATCATCAATGTAGCAAAGCCAAAATTTAGATGAATATGGACTAGTCTTTATGACTGTGGTTTTGAGTTTTTCCATGTAAACATTGCTAATCAGGGATGACAATGGTGAGCCCATAGACATTATTTGATTTTTCTGGAACAATTCCTTGTTGAATTGAAAGCAGGTTGCTGTTATGCAGAATGTTAATAATTTCATTATACTATCAATAGGAAATATTGTTCTGGTTAGTAAGCAATTATCACCTATGGAAACCACTAGTTAACTTTGATCTTAAGTAGAAAAAGTCTGAAATTTTTACTGACTGTTGCCTTTGGCAAGATGGCTCATTTGGTTAAAGTGTTATCTTAAAATTTAATATTCAAGCATCTATGGATCCAAATTCAATTTTCATGCTATCACTTTCCACTGGTCAGGCCAACAACACCCAAAGAATAGAGAAGTATAATCCTTCTAGAAACATTGTAAATATACTAACTTGTGTGCTATTACTAACATCTGAATGTAATTTGAAAATGTAAATAAAGTTAAATTTTTCTAAAGACATTCAAAACTTAATATTAGATGATCGAATTCATTCAAAATATAAATACACTAAAATACCACCATCACAAACCTTCAGGAAAACACCAAATACTTAGTATGGACCCAATATTATATCAAACTTTAGACATTATGAAAATTATGTCTAAAGCTGGTCAAAGTAAAAAATTATTTAACTTTTTATGTAAACGTAAATCTGAAGGAATAGTTCCTTAGGATTTGCAACCAAAATCTTTAATTCACTTTCAGAGAACTGAGAAAATTACTCAGAGTGCAAGTGAAGCTTTGTTAAGAGAAAGAATAAATGTTTTAAGGTTTTCCAGGTATCAAACTTTGCATTCCATTAATAATATAGAATGTTTTTTAAAAAATAAATTTACTGATGAAGACTTCACAAGATTTTCTCAAGCAGTAAGAAAATCATATTCTACACATGGAAAAATAAAAGAATGTGAAAAAAATACTTGCAAACCTACATGGATATATCAAGTCATAATGTACCAAGCAGTATACCAGTTTCATTTGTTAAAAATATCAGTTCTAAACATCTAACATATGCTGAAATTTTTGTTCTTGAAAAGAGATTAAAATTTGCCATCACACCATCTAATATCCCTTTATTAGATCTAATAGCAGCCACTGAAGATGTAACTCAATAATTGCCTTTAGAAGAAGCAGCAGTATTGCAATGAAGAATAAAGTGAACATGTGAGAGGCAACAAAAGTTGAAGTTGAGGAAAGCAATTAAATGTCTCAAAGTAAATAAATATATAATCATTTTCCCTGCTGACAAAGATAATGTAACAGTTTTTGTAATGGATATCACTGATTATGTAACAAAGTGCAGGAACTCCCCACATTAGGCCAAAACAAAAAAGTGGCAAAAAATCCAATACTTAGTACAGAACATGACAAGCATTACTCAAAAAGCATTGCATGTACTTTAATGATTCACACACAAAAAAACTAATATCATATTTCAGAAAAATTCATAAAATTCATAAGGATATGTTCTATTAAGACCTATTGTTAATTATAGAAACTCACCTTGCCAATATTTGCCAAGATTTCTTTTCAAACTTCTTTGTCCTTCAGCATACAAGACCCAGTAATTTGTCAGAAATTCTAGATACTTTGTAGAACCAACAACATAAAAATTGAAAGAATTGACATTCTAGTAAGTTTTGATGTAGAAAGTTTATTCACAAATGCACCATATGAAGACCATTGTGTACTGTAAGAAAAAGATTAAATAGTTATAATAGCTTACAAACCAAAACAACTCTTCCTATTGATAGTATAATGGAATTATTAACATTCTGCACAACAACAACCTACTTTCAATACAAGTACAAAATTCTTTCAACAAAATCAAAGAATAGCTGTGGGTACACCATTGTCACTCCCTATTAGTAATATTTATATGGAAGAACTCAAAACCATAGCCACAAAGACTACTCCATATCCACCTAAAGTTTGACTTTACTATATTGATGATATATTTGTTTTATGGCCACATGATGGGGCACTACTACAAATTTTTGGAAATATGCCAACAACACATTTCCTTTATTTAAATTCACAATAGAATCAGAAAAAAAACAAACATTTGCATTATTAGATGGCTTTGTTACAATTCTCCCTCATGGCAAAATCAAAATTTCAGTTCACAGAAAACCCCACACATACCAGAAAATAGTTATCATATACATTCAATCACACCAAAATACAAAACATAGAGTTATACTATTACTAGGCAAAAGAACTTTGTTCAGAAACTAACAATTTGAAAAAAGAAAAGATCTATATAAAACAAATTTATGAAAAATGGTTATCCATCAGCTGTTATTAAGAAAACTTTAAATAGACAACAAATAGAACCATCCAAAAAAAATGTTGGTATTGCAGTGTATCCATAGTCACCAAAATAGCAAACAAATTAAGGACAATCTGAAATCAGTATAACATCAAAACAGCTTTCCAGAGCCATACCACACTATGAGGAATTGTAATGTCTACAAAACCTAAACTTGAAATGCTGAAAAGCAAAAACTGCATTTATAAAATGCCATGTGAATATGGAGGAATGTATATTGGTGAGACCAGTCACCTCATTGAAATGTGACTGCAAGAGCACAAACTGATGATGAGAAGAGAGAAAACAGATATGTCTAAGGTAGCAGACCATGTATGTACCAATGAACATACATTCAATTGGGAAAGTACAAAAATATTGGTTAGAGAAAAATAATACTAAGAAAAAAATTCAAAGAAGCTGCTGACATGACAATGGCAAATAACCTCATAAGTCAAACTAGGGCTGTACATAATGTAAGGAAACCACAATCAACTTTGCACTTTTTAAAAAATGCAGAAATCAAGAGAAATCTCATATATAAATAAGTGAAATTTCTACTGACTATTGTCTTTGGATTACTATTTGAATTTCATAGTGGAATGATTAATGTGTCTGCTTGTTACTATCATGGCCTGGTGTTTTTATATCACAAGCAGACTTGGAATTTTCTGATAACTGACTCATTACTAATGAAGATCTATTCAATATTAGTAAGAAAATAAGTATCAAGCTATTAAGTGTAAAGATTTTAAATCCATCTGGGTTAATCAGATAAACCTTTAATCTTTTGACTGTAAAAAAAATAAAGCATAATATAATACCATATTCATCACTGGTGAGAGATATGATAAAAAGAAAAAAATCAAAGGAACCTGATTTATGGCAAAAACCCATGATGAATCAGAGAGCCAATAGAATTCAAAGAAATAAATAATAGATCATTTAAATGTCGTTTAATGATGGATATATTATAATTTATAACTATGAGTATGATGCTAACATATTAAAAGGCTATAAAAATAAACACTGACGTATAAATTCTATTGTAGTATTTTTACATTACATGTAATAATAGTAGAGATTTAGTCTTATTTATATATAAATATTGTAACCTTATGTTTTGATTGTAGAATTTAATGTTAAGTTTTTTATGATAGTACATAAAAAAAATTACATAGTTTATTTTCTAATAAATAAATGTAAATATGTATGGAGTATTTATTTATTTAATTGTTATTACTATAATAGCAATTAAAGAACAGTTGTGAGTCAATAAATTAAGTTATTGATGCCATTATAAGATATCACTAATTTAAATTAGACTTGTATAAGTGACTTTCAATAATTTTTAAGCTTATTAATTTAATTTCTTTGTAATTATAAGTGTATACATCTTAAAATCATTATTTATTTAAAGTACAACTTAGTTTTACACGTGTCAAAGTGAGAAGAGTAAAAATTATTGCATTTTTTAAAAATTAAATTAAGTTATCAATAAATGAACAGTGAAATGTGTTTAAAATGCCTAAGCTAGTTTATTTAAAAATACAGTTTATAAATGCTAGATTGACATATATAACAAATTCTTATCTAGTTTTTATTCCATAAAATCTTAAAATTTAACCAGTAATTTTAGATTATTCATTTTAAAACAATTATCTTATGTCTTTATATGAGTGTGCAAATAATTAATTATTTAAAGTTCTTTCTTGTTTAAAAATTAATATTTTAAATTAAATTAACATTCTTATTTTTAATATTTTAAAGTATCTGTTATTATAAACAGAATATTTAAAACCAATATTCTGAGACATTTTTTAAAAAATGTTTAAATTAAGATATTATTTATTATTGTAACAATAGATATAATATATGCAGTTATATGCATTAATAGTGTAGTTTATTAATTCTATAAAAATTATATGGTTGAGCACTTTTGAAAACTTATAATGTTCTCATATTCATAGCAAGCTAACATACGAAATAATGGAGAGATGAGTGTGTGTGTATATACAGTTGATGGAATTGAAATTTATTTAAATTACAATGTTAATTATTTAGATAAAAGCAGACATTTCTTGGAAAATGAGAAGGATGAAACTTTGTGATTGATAGCTTTATTATTGTTGTATATACAGCATGGTTCTCTGATTTTACTTTTCAAGTCATTTCTCTCTATGTATTGAATAGTTGCAGAAGAAGAAATAAATTGGTGTTTTGCCACCTTTTGGTATTCCAGGAAGATAGAGCTGCATTCTGGTTTATCTGAAATTCTTTTGTATAGATAATGATGCTGTGTAATGCACATAGATAAGGATGCTTGAGTTTCACAATAATAGATTGATTGGCCTCTAGTTTGAAAGCATTTAATTTTATGAACAGTGCTAGGGTGAGTTGAGGTTTAAATCTATCCTTGGAATTGTTGAGTAATCTACTGATAGATGGGGGTACAGAAAGCAAGGTGATAAGTTGGAGAGAATATTTTATTAAATGTTTTTGTTAATGTAAAAATGTATGGCAAGAGAAACCATGGTCTCTCCTTACTAATGAGCTAGAATTCAATTTGTTGTAAAATTATTATTTTTTATAGAAGACTTTGTTTGAAGCCAATGGATAATAAATTTTTGAGGTATAATTCTATGTTTGACTTATAAGATGATTCATGTTTACATAGAGCATGGTTACAGAATAGAAAAAAGGTCAGTTTGTGAGATTGATGAACAGTTAAATTAGGGTACATGAACTCATGAATTTCAAGTGGTATATGCTTCTTTGTATTATTAATTCTAATTTTATAATTATTTTGAAACAATGATGTAATATTTAATTATTGTTTTGTCTACTGTGTAGTCAAGTTTGAAATAGTTATTTTTAGAATTTCTAAACCTAGCAACATAAACATTTAATCTTTTTTAAAACTAGGTCACATAAATTAATTACTAGATTGTCAATCATCCGCTAATTACCTTATCTATCATGTAACTTACAATATATGTCTTGACTGCCACACTTTTTCACATACATAATCATCATCTTCTTCAGTGCTTACAAGTAATATTTTTTATAACTATTTATTATTTGTTAGTTTAAATTAATATGCATTACTAAATAGTCATCTGTTCAAACTTATAACTTATCTCTCCATTATAATTCAAATATTTCCATTTTACACCATAGGAAAAACTGCAATCAATGTGTAAATTTTCTGAAAGCAACATGTTATATCACTGCTATACACAACAGTAAATTATATCAAAGGTATTGAATTTGCTAAAACCTTAATTGATTTCAATTTATTTATCATATTTTAAACTTTATTTTAAAAATGATAATTTTTTTATAGAATGCCACAAGTTTTAAATCATTTTTCATTAACTTTGAAAGGAATTTATGTGATATTTCTACAAGCAATTTAAATGTGATATTTTACTTAAAATGTTGAATATTTCTATCATTTTTACAGAACATTCTCTTTGGCATAATTTTGTTTTATTATCAAATTAGAACTGTTTAACTAAAATAGTGCGATCCTGAACTGATAAAGAGATTCATAAATAATAATCATCAATGTATAAATGCTTATTTAAAAAAACAGTTAATCACATGCCTATGTATTTAAAATGTTATTTTTAAATTTATTATTGCATTTGCATTATCTAAAAAGGCACGAAACATTTGTTTCTCCATTTATTAAAATTGAACATATGACATATTTTAATTATTATGATTATTTTTTCTATAAGAATATTTATGAATGAAATAAACATTTATGCATTTATTACAAGTGAAGCCAGTGTCTGAATGGTAATATGGAATATTTGCTTTGTCTGAGTATAAGTAATAAACTTATTATGCTTGAATAGATTCTATGATAATAAATATTTTTTATCTGTCTTAAAAGGTAAAATATGGTATGAAATGTACTCAATGTGTATTTTAATCTCCATCCTGCCAATACAAACTTTGTCAAGAAAATAAAAATATCATTAATTCTGGGATTCTAGTGTTTCATTTTACAAATTATTTATAAAAAGATGATTTTCATATTCCTATTAATAATTTTTTTACAGCACTTAACATTGTATTTATTGCTTCATATTATTTTAATTAAAATATGTTTTCTATTTATGAATATCTATTTATAATGCCTCCCCATTTTATTTAAGATATGGTTGCACTTCATTCATATTTACTCATAAAACTACCAATTGTTTTTACAAAAGAAAATATTATTATCATTTATTCAACATGCTACTTAAGTGTCTACAATGTTAAGTATTATTCAGTGTGCTATTTTTAATGATAAAGGCATTGCTTATGCTATTGATTTCAGTGTTTTATTTAACTTTGCTATTGTCATGCTAAATACCTAGAATGAATATTTTAATTATGTCAATGTTTAAAATTTTACTTATCTTATATTTTATTTGTCTGTTTATTAATTTTAATCTTCAATACTGCTGAATATTCTGAAAAATCTTTAGCATATCCAAGGACTCTTTATTTGATTACATTCTGTTTAATGGTATAGACAGTCAATCCTTAAGAACTGGTAAAATGGGTGTAAATATTTAGTTTTAAGATTTATTTATACATGCATTATGTCCATTATTTTTCTATGTATTATTTGTGTAAGGTTTTAATATATATCTTATGTTAAGTCCTTAGAATATTAATTATATAAAATACAACCCTTATGGAGTTATTTGGAATGTAAATAAATGTATGAAAGGACTCATGAAGCTGATGTATATATTTATTATTAAATTGTTTTGCACAAATTTATATGCTTATCTATATTTTGATACTATTGCCATATTTGATTGGTTTTACACATCATTTGTTTGTTGTTATTGTAGAAACTAGTAGTGTTAATCTATATTTTATAGATTGTTTTATTATGCTAGTGAGCTTTTATTATATCTTAGGTAATATCAAGCACAAAATGCATTATTTAGGTAACTACCATCTTTTTGATGGTTTATTTTTGTATTTTAAGATTAGAGACAAGGTTCTAATTATTTATTGCTCTCTTGTACAAGTGCTTATTGTAAGTTTAGTCCATCATCTCATTTTTGTCTTGTTTTTAAATACCTTAATGTTTATCTAAATGATATTTTATTAAAGTCATGTGTAAAACTACCCATTTTTTAATGCTGGCTTTTGATATATTTTGAAGGTTATACATGATGCCAAACATTATTTTATTTGCACTCTTGATAATGTCTTCTTCTTCTTCTACTTATTATTTTTCTTCTTCTTTTTCTCCTCCTCCTTCTTTATCTTCATTTTCATCTTCTTCTTTTTTCTTCATCCTCTTCCTTATTTCTTCTTCTCCTCCTCTTCCTTCTTATTATTATTGTTATCATTGTTATTGTTTTATTAATATTATCATAACTTACAATTTTATTTTTCAATTTGGAAAATTATAACCTATAATTTTTATTAAAGTTTCTGGACTATTTTCTTATATTTATTAGGGTCAATAAATATTATTTTAATTGTTATTAATCTTGGATTTGTATTCCTCTAATCATCAACTATATTCTTAGGAATTCACAAAAGGCACACATTTATTATTATTATTATTATCATCATCATCATCATCATTATTATATAAGAGTACAATAAAAATATGATAAAAGTCATTTTATTAAAATTTATGTTGCTGATGTTAAGATAAGATCCATGGATAAGATCACTTTATTTTATCTTGAATTAAAATATAAGATCACTTTATTAAATTCTAAAGTCACCTTATTTTATGTTGAGATAAGATTACTTTATTTTTGTTTTGGATATAAGATCAGAAGAGAACCTGCTGGTGTGATATGTGGGTAGCAACAAAATCCCTTTCCTACTTATAATATCAAGAATATAATCCTGTTATGCTATAATTATTTTTAACATAAAAGTTTTTTATGTTTCATTTTAAAATTAATAATTATTTGATATACTGAGATATCACCTTAAAGATAAGACTATAGCTTATTATTGTTGTCACTAGTATTTCATCCATTATTAGTATAAAAACTTTAGAAGAAAAATACGATTGCATGGGATTAGTAAAGATTTTATTATAGCAAGATCTGGAGATATGAATTATTTTAAGAAAAAAACATTCTAATTATGAGATTTAATTTGTTCAAGAAAACTTTACATTGCTTGTAAGATTTGATTTGTTTAATCAAAAATTTATTTTGATTAAAAAACTGATATGCTTAAGAAAGATTTATTTGATTTACATTTTAAAGTAACCTAACTTTTATTAAACTGCTAAGCATCACATGATCATCATTCTTATGCTTACACAGGCTGATTACTTTGGCTTGCACTGAGTGGAACTATTGTATGGAGAGTTAGCTTCTGTATAACCTAACTTTTCTGTAATTTTGCTGCATAAAATTTATATTTGTCTAGAGAGTAAGAGAACTTTCTTGATTGTTTATTTTAAAGCAGTACTAAGTGCTAGTATAACCTTTGGCTGATCGTTTGATTAGTCCAACCCTTATTGTTTACATTTTTGTATTTCTTATTGTTAATGAGAGATTGACCCGGTAATCGTCTATCTTTCTCCCTTGCATTTTTAAGGCTACAATATATATATATATATATTAAGGTTTTGGTTATTTTTCAGATTAATTGGTAATGTTTACTTCTTGATAAACAATCAATGTCTTTGACAACTCTAATTACAGAAACATTAGAATTAAAAAAAAAAGACAATCTGTATAAGAGAAGCAAAAGTAGATTATATATGTATATTTTATAACATTAATAGCAAAATTGAAAATTTATTCCATTGACATACAGAAACTAGGAAAAGGTGTATGTGTGTGTTAGAGCAATATTAGTGTTTAAGACCCTCGTTATTAGATAGATCCTCGGATAATTTATTTTTGGAACTTTCAGACAAGAACGTCCTCAGAACTCCCAAGTGATAAAGCCTTTTGATTATTTCATTTTATTGGGAAAATGTTCTTCTAATTGTAAGTATAGAAATGCTTAAAATTTTGTAGAATTAATAAAATATAATACGGATTAACTAGTGGCGTTGCACTTCTAAACATTTTATTTTAATGCATTAAAAACATTAATTTTAAAGTAATATCTTATAAATTCAGCTTTAAAACATTTAAGATCCAATATATTTTGCAGAATTCATAGTATTTCATAAATGAAATTTTCCTATTTTTAACCCATAATATAATTTACCGGGTATTATTTAGTAGAGTATAGACTGTTAGATTCTTGAGATCAAGTCTGTGGACTACGGTTTTGTTTTAGCACTTCCGACTCTTGAACTTGATTCGAATTCCTGAACAATTAACGTAAATTGATCATTTTTTCCAAATTAAGTAATTCCTAGAAAACAATCATTGCTATCAGTTAACTTCATTTATAAAAAAAATATAAATATTATATGAGACTTAAGAGTTTAATTATTCTAAATATATACACAACATATACCCATATTCAAATACTTTTTTAACTTTAAAATTATTTAAAATAAGTTTTAATTACAATATATATATTTAAAATTTTTAATTTTTAAGAGTTTTAATAATTTTTGTAAGTAAAAAAAAAATTAATTATATACACCAAAATTGAATATTCAAATGTAAACAGTAAATTGCAAATTATATACATCAAAGCTTTTAGATAATTCACATTCTTTTCTTCAGATTATATTCAGCATCTAAGCAATTACGAGGCACTTAGATTTTCGTTTGAAAAACACTATAATATCTCAGAGTTAATAGCCGCTTTAATCTAGTTTCATTTATAAAATTTTTTTTTTCCAAATAATAACAAAAGCAAAACAGACAATGTTGTAATATACCGATGGATTTTTCCTTTCAATTTCATTAAATGTTTGGAGATGATGTGAGGGCGAAAGGGTTGAATAAATAGAGTGAATGTACACAGCAGAGTATTGTATTCTGCAGAAATGATGCAGAGAAATCTGCATGTTTTTAAAGCTCAACTATTATTAAAAAAAGGAACAAAAGATAAATTTAGTATGATAGAACTCTGCAAAATAATCAGCATTTTTTAATACTCCGCATATAAAATTGATAAATAACAATATTTTTATTTCTAATAAAAACAAAATATCTAATGTTAAAATAATAATAGTCATCCTATGTTTACGTTCAAAAAATCGTAAGATGGTTAAGTATCCAAATAGCAAACTATGCGTCATAATCCTCACACAGTCGAACTGAGTAAAATATTTTATTTTGCTTATTCGATTGAGAATCGACGTAAAAACCTTTAGCTTTTAAAACAACTATTTATTGTTATGCTAAACTTTACATGATAAATAATAATAATGGGAATCGAACTTAGGCCTCCTGGGTGAAAAATATGTTAATCAGTTTTTGTGATTTAGATTTAGTAGAAGATGGCTTTAGTTGAATTGTTCTTTGCATTTTATTTATTACATGAAGATAAAATCTCTGCTAATCCCTGCTTTTGACTTACGAATATAAAGATAGCACGACTATGGTATGCATTGTACTGAAAGCATGCTTAGCCTGAATAAAGTCAATTTTTAAAATAACATGTCTAATTTTTCTTTATAAATGACTGAACATGTTTAAAATTACAAGTACAAAGAAAAGAGATAAGATATTAAATGAAATATAGAATATAAAGATAACAAATGTATATTTAAACCTTAAAATATACTTAACAAATATATAAATATAAGTTCTCTTCTGGAGCTAATAAACTATCTTTCAGACAATCAGATAACATATTAATAACTTTGTTAATGTTATTTTGTCATTGTTTACCAACTTTTAAAGATAATTTTAATATGATATTAATACCTGAAACCTTAAGCTGCATCCAACAGATTGTAAAAGAACCAGAAAGAGATCACATGTAAAATGGATATTCGTTGGTGCAAGATGGAGAAAAAAAATAGGAATTGAAAAAAAACTGGATTAATTTTCACCCTACAGTGGATTAATAAGGTTAATAATAATGATGCTGATTTTAATACAAGATAATTTTATGAAATCTAGTATTTAAACAAATTAGTCTTTTATTTTTAAAAATTAATGAATAGTTACATTACTTGCTGAACAGAGCATATAATGTTTAAATACTAGAAGGGAGCAAACTGAGTTCCAATGCAAAATCTTTTAGTTTATGAGTTTGTCATTACATTTATTTATTAAATTACACAGGACATTATCTCTGTTTATTTTATTGCAGAAACACTTGTTACTCAACATATACTTTTAGAAGTAGTGGCTCTGAAATAAAGTAAATAAATTGAATTACTACTTTTAAATGGTTATGATGTTTAAATAATATGAGAAACTTTATAATTGATTTTAGAAAATCATTTTGTTATTATTCAAAAGTGTTGGACAGTTAATCTCTATTGTAGATTATTACTGTTTTGATATTTACTGAATGCATTTATCTTCTATTGACAAATTTCATTTCCTAATGTCATAATAAAAAACTAAATATATTTATCTCATAAATCAATTCATTAGTAGAGAGTAATAAAAAAGACAATTTAAAGCTTATTATTTAATAGCAAAGTTGTCATGCTGAAATGATAACATTTGTCAATCATATTTAAGATCTGTGTTCAAACTTTAACCAATAAAAGTTACAAAATTGTAGCTTTTAATCAGACTTGGGATTTATCTTTAAGTTACCAGTAATTCAATTAAACATTCAGCATTGATCAATAAAATTTGTATCTATCTATTGCTAGCCACAGAATAAAAAGAACAATGAAAAACTACTTAAACCTTTATAGCAGAAATTTGATTAAAGCACTATTCTTTAACATTCCTTGGTGAGAGATTGTTAAAGAGGCATTTGCCATTTAGTGGTTATTTTACACTTTTTTCTACTTAAATAAGTTGTGTACAATATGTATTTGCAGTTTCCTTCATTAAGTATTCATTCAAATATCAGCCTTTTAAGCTAATTGTGCATATGCTTTGCGAGTGTTAATAATAAATGAATACTTTCTCACCAATACAAGATATAGTATTTATGCAGGAATAAAAGGAATCCTCTTATTCCTACGATTCAAATGCTTATATATGAGCAAATCTGAAGTACTGGCAAGTAAAGCGTGAGGATGGAACCATCACTTTAAATTACTATATACGATGTCTGAATGAATGACGTTGGTGAAATTGTCTAGAATTTACTAAACATCATTCCAACTGAAACTTAATCATATGTAAATAAGCATTTATTTTATATAGCATATGTTTACAATTGTATACATTCAAATATCAGCCTTTTAAACTAATTGTGCATACACTTTGCGAGTGTTAATAATAAATGAATACTTTCTCACCAATACAAGATATAGTATTTATGCAGGAATAAAAGGAATCCTCTTATTCCTATGAGAAAGTATTCATTTATTAGTAACACTCGCAAAGTGTATGCACAATTAGCTTAAAAGGCTGATATTTGAATGTATACAATTGTAAACATACGCTATATAAAATAAATGTTTATTCATTAAGTATTGAAAATGCAAATCCTACATCATCTCAGACTACTTTTCCCAAACTTTATTTCTTCCTATTATACTCTTAGTAAGTTCATGGATATCCATGCCTTAAATTAACTAAACAATTTTTTTTCCATTCTTCACAATACTTCTGAACATATTTCTAGCAATTTTTCAGTCTTGAAATGTATGTTTTATTCAATTTTTTAAAGTTTCCTAAGTAAATTTTATTTTTCATTTATTATTTAAAATACATCAATTATATAAATTTTTTCTTTCAACTTATTCTTTATTTTTCTCTTTTTTAATACTCTAAGTCCCTGATCCATATATAGCAACACTTTGACAAATTACTGACCTCACTATTCTTTGGTTCAAATTCCAATTGCAAATAAAATACATTAAGCTCTATTAAAGCTCATTTAAATGCTTTTATGTTAAGTTGCCCTGCCTGTATATCAGTCAGCAGGTCCACATTTTTGAATTAACAATGGAAAAAAATCTGTTTCTGTTTAGAACTCAAGCTCACTTCCTTAAATTTCCCAAGAAAACTTCTTAGCAACTGAACCAATGGAAATATTACATTTATAGAATAAAATTTTGTTAGTATTGATTTACTTAATTAATTAAAAACCCAATATATATAAATGTTTATATGGTAGATGATCATAATAATTAAATTTAGAATTCATTTGTTAAAGAACACATTTTTCATCTTTGTGACTTATTAAATTATAATTTTTGTCAGGTTTTTTGGTAGTTTTAACCATTTTAAAAATAATATATAACAAAAAGGTAAAAAAGTAAGATGAAAAAAAAAATTTTTTTTAAAGTAATGATTTTATGTAAATAGTCAACTAAAAAGTACAAAATAACAAAGTAATCATCTCTTAGTTAATTTGTCATTCTTGGAAAATATTAGAGATCTTAAAAATTTAGTTATAAAACAATTGGAAAATGCAGAAATATTGTTATTTCATAAAAGCATTTGAGGCTCAAATAAATCATAAAAATCAAAAAGACCTCAAATGCTTTTATGGAACAACAATATTCCTGCAATTTCTAATTGTTTTATAACAAGTCTAGATTCTTAAAAGCTCTAATATTTTCCAAGAATGGCAAATTAATTGAGAGATTACTTTGTTACTTTATAGTTTTTAGTCAGCTTAAAAAAATTTTTTTTTTACAATTTTAATATTCATTACAATTTCTAATTTAATTTTTATCATTACCATGTTCCCTCAAAAATACAACCAGGTCTTATATTAATTTTTGCTCCAAAAGATGCTGTACAGCTTATTTTCAGGGGATAACTTTTTTCATGTACAAAATCTAAATTTATTTAAGTACTACTTCTCTAACAAAAAACTGGAAGATTCTTACTTCAGTAGTCCACAATTTCTCTTTTGTATTTTCCAGGTTTATCTGTGGATCAAAATATTCTGTTTAAAATTTCCATTAAATCAAGTGTTTATTTAAGACTTATGAGACAGGGTGGTGGCAAAAATGATTAAAGTTTAAAATGATTTGTACATATAAAGCATCAAAACAAAATGCAGGTACAAAAATTCAGAAAATGTTTCTGTATTTTACACATGCACATTAAGTACATCCATCACAACACACAACATATCTACCCATAAGCAAATGTGAACATTGTAAACACTTTCCAAATTACTCATAATAGACCTGCTTGAATATTCTTTTAAACACTTTTCTTTAGGAGAAAGATTGATAATTTAATTAAAGCTAAACTTTGATTATTAAAATAATTTCCATTATTTAAAATCTCTTAGAAGTAAAAAATGTTTCATTTTTCTTTTATCTTGAATATTTAAATGCTATCATAATGAAAGTAAAACTAAATCAAGCATTCTAAATTTAAGTATTAAATATAAATAAAAGAAGTACCTAAAATATATATAAATGAAATTATAAATTATCTGATATATTGCTTTGTGATAGATAAAATTTTAGAAGTTTATTAAATTGTTCATAAGCAGATAGAATTATGTTATCAAAAATGATCAATGAGAAAATATATAAATATCATATAATTTTTATTATCATTTATTTAAAGCACTAATGTCAATAATATTGTTTATTTATATATTTATTACTTTATAATTCAATACATCTGTCATGTGAATCTTAATTAGGATTTATATTTGGGGTAGAGCATATATTATGAGCATCCTGAAAAATCATGGTAGGACTTATATTCTCGCTAAATCTTGTTTTCAGAGAAA
This sequence comes from Epiperipatus broadwayi, assembly GCA_028023455.1. Taxonomy (NCBI): domain Eukaryota; kingdom Metazoa; phylum Onychophora; class Udeonychophora; order Euonychophora; family Peripatidae; genus Epiperipatus; species Epiperipatus broadwayi. Next base: position 779,608 of record JAQFVV010006309.1, read on the forward strand.
CACATTACTATAACATCACTAAATTTTTCAGTACTTAAAAGCCTTAGTATCTTAGATATATAGTGAACGAATTTTTATTTGCCTGCATATTTAATTTGTTTTTTAAAATCCCTTTTTACAAAATATAACAAAAAATGTGAAAAATGTATTTTTAAAATTCAATTTCAATAGATTACAATGTAATCAATTATTTTTATTAGAAATATAATCTATTTTTTTTTATTAGAGATTATTTAGTTTCTGAGGTTTATATTTTATTTTTGCATCACAATTTTTACCAATAGTTTTTAACTTTTTTCCTCGTGTCATAGCATCGGCCGGGAAGCGAACCCGTTAACCCGGTACAACTGCTTGTAAGGCGGCCGTGCTGATCTCTCGACTTTTTAATTATTTAAAAACGAAAATGTGCTTCATTTTTTCCTATCCAATTAATTATTTTATTCTTTTAATTTTTTTTATCTTTTATTCATTGCTTTAATTGTAAAAATTTTAATAATGAGAAGAACTTAAACTGAGTTTAGATATTAAGATACCGAATAAATTTTTGTAAAAGGCTTGGCAAGCAATAATAAATTGCGTTTTCACTAATAATTGTTTTATATTATTGCTTAGAAAAATTCATAGGTAGTTCTTGCTTTTGGGTTGAAAATTTAATATCAGTATAATTTTAGTTGTATTTTTATTCCATAAACTGTCGTATCATTAGCAAATATCTATTGTAATAAATCTTTTTTTATCATTAAAAATATCTATACTCTGCAAAATTACACTCATTTAGAAATTTAATGTATAAATGAATGAAAGAGTGTAAATTAAGGTCTTTATTGAAAAAGAATTTGATAATTCTAAGAATTTAAATTAGATTGTATATTATTGTTTTGAAGATTACTTTTATATATAAAGTTTAATCAAAGTTTAATATAATCCCAGCATTATTTTCTCTCCTCTTTGTGTAAAACTGATATTATTGACATCATGTAAAATGTTTAATCAGAAATGATTTTTATCAGTTTTAATTTTTTTCTCATATTATTTTTAAAAATATATCAACAATAAGAAATCATTTACTGCTTCGAATGCTTTTGTTATTTTTGGTATCAGCTGTCATACAGAATAAAAAGAAGTGTCAAAAAATTTTCATTTCAAATTATTTTAACACCACATAAAATTCTGAAATTATTAATTTTTACTTATTAATTTTTTTATTACGTGACATTTCACACAACATTACAATAAGTTTTATAAAGTAAAATAATGTTTTATAATTTTAATGTAATAAATTATCTTTATCTGCTACTGATTTTCATATTATTATTAAGCCACATATTTCTCTTTTTATTTCTGTAATTAGCTTTCCGTTTATTTATAGCTCTCTTTTTTTTTAATTTATTTTTATGAGTTGTATTTGACTATCATTTATGATTACTTAATAATACATTACGTATTTAAAAATTATAAGACCCCCCCCCCCCAATACTTCTTTCATAATGTTCTATTACACTGAATATATTAAATGAAATCAGATAATTTAAACTAATAACTCATTTAAAACTGTTTAATTATAATTTAATACATATTTTTAAGTATATAATTTTTTTTTCAGTTGCACTTAATATTAATTCGCTTCTAATCAAGTTTAAATTGATTAAAGAACAATCATTTATTTAATTTAATATATACGGTATTCGAACTCAGACTTTTACACGACCCACCACTCTCAGTACCATCTTATATTGCTGACCCACCTGATCACACACATGTTGAAAAGATAAATAATCACCAATATAAGTATTTCGTGCTAAACGAGCACTCATCAGTTGGTCCAGATTACCATCTCCACACATATATACAATCAGTGCTCAGCTTTATATTAAGATAGCGCCTGTCCATTAAAGTATGAGTATTGGCTATCTTAATATAAAGCTGAGCACTGATTGTATATGTATGTGGAGATGGTAATCTGGACCAACTGATGAGTGCTGGTTTAGCACGAAATACGAATATTGGTGATTATTTATCTTTTCAACATGTGTGTGATCAGGTATCAGCAATATGAGATAGCACTGAGAGTGGTGGGTCATGTGAAAGTCTGAGTTCGAATCCCAAATATATTACATATATAAATGCAGGTTTAAGCCTGTACAATGTATCAATTTAATATATTAAAATGCTGTAGCTTCTAATGTATAATGCACTGAAGAATCACCTACAGAACTCTATATGAAATAAGATTTAGATGAGCGATATAATAACTAACTTCTGAATTATAAACTATGACAGTACTAAGATCACATGATTGGTTTAAAATAATCTCTTTTATTAGCTGGACTAAGCACAGCTACTTCATAAGTAAGAAATGCCTTTTTGCAAGTAAAATTTCAACAATTCCAGTCTCATAAAATAAAATTTGTAAATTAAAATACAAAGAATTCTATAAAATTTTAGTTAACAAAAGATACAAAAACAATAGAATATTAAAAATTAATAATTATTTATATTGTTTACCTGTTTTATTTATATATTAATTCTCCTGCCTTTGAATGTTACAAAATGACATCTACAATTGTGGTAAATAACAGTATGATTCTCAAAACTTATGATCAGATTCATCTTTAAAAAAATCCTTATTAATTACTTAATTATTAGAATGTTCAACTAATTTTTATATTGAAATGGATTGTTAACATTTAAATTTAATATAAAATCATAAGTATCAAGTTTTTCACTCTCAGAATAACAACTTTCTTCAACGTCTGGTGTCTTAATCATTTTTATTTGCTTTGAATTCCATATAACCTATTTGACATTTTTTCCATGTTGTGCTCTCACCTGGAGAGATCGGAACAAATACAAATAGAATAAGTATACACCCAGGATGCAATGACTCAATAAGAAAAGGAATATTTTAACATTAGTTTAATGAAATTAACTATATGTACAACAAAATTAATATATATATGAAATTGAATATATATCATGTTATTTATTACACTTCTACGAAATCTTATATAAATGTATCTTTACATAGTATCTTTACATATATCACTTCCTTTATTTGCTGTAATATTTAATATAAATACAATTTCCACACCTTACTTCAGATTGTGTGTCTATATATTGTAACCCAAAATTCAGGTAACACCAGAAGCAAAAGAAAATGGAAAGAGATGTGTGTTTATGTGGAATGCATTTGAGATTGTGTATGCCTTTATGAAAAGTAAACCAAAATGAATATATATTTGTTCTATTTCTCTAACAACAGTAATAAATAATTATTGTATAAAAATCATAAGTATAATTTTTACAATGGTTAAATACTTTAAGGTACTTTTATGGATTTACCAAAATAATCTTAATGTGTTCTCATGTACACTATCTATATTGGAATGTGCAATGGATAAATATCTACTCTAAGACAATGAGTATTTTTATTCAGATATGGCCAGCAGTTAACTCTCTCACTCCCTGATTAAAGATAAGTTTAAATCAATTAATTTTCTCAGGGTTCTTAACTAAGACTAATTAAATTATTTATTTAACAGAATACACAATTAAAATTTAGGATTAACTCATCCAAGGTAAGATTAAGGTATCAAAGGAATTTTGTAGTACCCTTCCCATATCTTATTAAATTCTGTATTTCAATTTAGAGACAGAAATAATAAATGATGCAAGTGGATACACTAAAGAAAATTAATTTAACAAAATGGAAATATGATTTCTTTTATTTCAATAATGTGTAAAGATGATGATTTCAATAATGACAGACAATGATATAATAAATATAACAACTACTTTATTATTAATAACAATTATATAAAATAAAATATTAGGAAACAATGATTGTACTTCTAATAGCAATAGTTTTCTAATAAATTATTATAAATATTATTATTTGATTTCTTTAAATAATTTAACATTGGGTTATGATTATGTGTATAGTCAATAAAGTGATGCAAATATAAAACAATATATTGAAAACGGTTGAACACTATTTATTCAATGCCTGTCACTAATTACAGGTGGATAGGGAATGTTTCACAATGTCCTTAATTATTCACAGTGATAATTAGTTCACTAGAAACATTGTTTTTAAGATCAGTCTAATTCCTTAACTCTTTTAGGAACAAGCAAATTGTTTACCTAGTAATCATATCAATGCTATCCAAATATATAACTTCATAAAATCTGATTATTGTATTTTTTAGTGACATGATTCATTACATTGTCTAGCTTATATGTTAAAGTTTTAATCTTTAGTTATGAACAAACTTCAACTAACAAAGTTTAAAATTATTAACACCACCAGAGTACATCGCTGCATGGTATAGCAGCAATCATATTATATACTTTTAGTAGGTACAATAAAGGTAAATATTCCCTGGTGATTTAATTATCTATTCAGGATGTTTACGATCTCTGATAATGTGAGACTGAGAATATGGATAGGTAAAACATTAAATAAGTTAAACATAACAGGCTTATGGAGTTTATAAATTAATTTACCTTAATGCAGCCTATCCTCAATACAAAATATAACATCAGGCAGTGCATTTATACCCATGTCTTACTAATAATATAAGGTAGTACCTGTACCTTTTTATATATTAGCATTCTGTATAATGAAAATAATTCCATAATTTCAGAATAAAATTTATAAGGCAATAACTTTTAACAAGTAATCCTCAAATTCCATGCACAGTTCAAAAACATTATATTTGGGCATATCACACTTCTGAAGCAGCATCTGAAGACTATTGGCATTTTACTGGCAATAATTTTAAGAATATACACTGAACATTAATTTCATATGATGGAATAATCCATTCAGAAATTAAGATTCCAAGCCCAGATTAATAGAATTATTTTTTCCAAAGATTTACAGTAATTATAATTATTACTTCTATTTTGGCTTGTGTGGTTGTAACAATCCATTTTAGAAAATTCTATCTAACACTTTATAATATGTTTGTTGTATTCATGGCTAAAGCATCAATAATTATAAATTCATTATCAGGGGGTTGACATTAGAACTGTAGTTTTGTATAAAATATGCAAGTTAATTGTTTAGTTAGCAATAAGAGAATAATATTTAATGGTTGGTGTTAATCCCATACATAAAATGCAGAAGTTTGATATCTATTAATTCCTCCAACTATATATAGTTCAGGTCATCCTATTGATGTATGAGACTTGGCAGAGAGTAAATAACTCATTGACTCCAGTTACTTTCACCAATCTTCATTAAGATTTTAAACATCTTTGAACAATAATAAATTGAATGTTAATCTGTAATTTGTACAAAGTTTTTAACATACTATAAATCCATAGGGAAAGACAATCAATATAAGTTATTCCAATTTCAGAGAAAAGGCAAATGATTTTTTTAAATATTTATATATAGTAGCACTCTTTAAGTGATTTTATGAATTCCATTGATAACTTAAAACATTTAACTTTGATTTCCCTTTTAATAGTATTCAGTAATAATCATTATTATTGTTACAATTATTTCATTTAGGCTGATGAGAAGATACATTTTGTCAACTAGACAAAGTTCCTAGTAAGTCTTCTACTCTTTCAAAGACCACCTAAATTTTGAATGGCTAAATTTGCACTGTAAGTAAAGTCTACCTAAATTTTGACAGAGGATGATGTTTATATCTTATTACTATGTGGTTTGTTATATCATCTAATATTATCCAGAGTTATTTGTTTTTGAAGATTTTATGGGTAAAATTTGTTCTGTTGCTATGGTAATGGTCAAGAGCAGATGAACTTGAGTGTCTATGAATTTTAAAAGTGCAAATTTTGAGTCATCATTTTTAAAATAAACTTAAATATTAAAATTAAGTGTTATACCTTAATTTAGATTATTACTGTACAAATAAAATATACAATTATTTATCTTACATATAAACAATTTATAACATCAGAATATTATACTATAATAATTATTTTAATTATATTAAACCTTAAAACATCACATGATCACTATTTTCCATGCTTGCTTATAACTATTGTTATAATAGGCAAAACTCTCTCCATACAGTAGTATCACTCTAAGCAAGACAGAGTAATCAATGGATGCCAGATCCTAAGATCTAGGTGCAGTGCTCTCAGGCCATAAGCCAGAAACTAGTTTGGGGATATTGGATGAGTAGGCACTAGATAGGGATTTTATGCACAAGCCTTCTGGCATCCATTGATTACTCTGTCTTGCTTAGAGTGGCACTACTGTATGAAGAGAGCTTTGCTTATTATATATTTTAATTATATTTAAAAGTTCTCAAAATTTTACTAATAAATTTATCTAATAAATAACCTATTAGCCAAATTTTATTAATCAATAAAACAACTTTCTTTTAGTAATTTTATAATGGTAACTTTGTTAAACTAACTATATATTTTACCATAGAAAATTCATGCATGCAGACATATACATTCAAAAGGGATGATTGGTTGTTCAATTTTCATAATATAACTATTAGATTAATGCTTCAAATTTTATGTTTTATTGTAGTTGATCTAGTGCATCTTATCTTGTATATTTTCTATACCATCAATTTTGTGTCTGCTTTCTTTTTGCATATACATATAAAAAAAATCAATTATGCTTTTTTGAAAAGGGGGAAAGAGAAAAAATTAGATGCATGTATTTTTGCTATGCATTGATTAATAAAATCTGTTCAGAGAATATTTTGAGTAACTTTGTACTATTCTATTATAATAGGTAATACTATAAGAGACTTTTTAAATTCACTTTTAACTCTGCCACCAACCATATTACCAATAATAGTGATTGGTTTTCTTAATTTAATATGTAAAGAAATGCAATAAAATTTTTCACAGATTATGGCTATGTTTATTATTTTCTCTAGTAAAATATAAGGTTACAGTATATATATACAATAAAAATTATTTTGCTAATAAAGATGTTTGAAATAAAATATAGAAATTGTATTTATAGTACACTTTGCTATATAATTCTCATAAAATCAACAATAAATATAATCTTATACAAATAATTCTATTTCTAGTTTACTTATCTTTACAATTAAATTGAGAGAGTGCAAACTTCTCAAGCGCTTGTGACTATTAGTAACCAATCAGATCTTAAGCATTGGGACAGAGAATTTAACAAGAAAAGAGTGGTTCCCACTCTCTTCTTTACTTGTCTTTCTATATATCCAAGCCAGTCCAAAGTAGTTATATCTGAGAGCGTGACTCTTAAATATCATCACACTTAATTGACTAGGTTCAAATTATAAACATACAGCATGAAATCTTTCGATTTACTATGCAGTAGTTTTTCTATGTTATAACTTTGCGGCAATATATGTAAATAATATTTTTATAAAGCGCAGATGGTATTGAAATTAAATTGAGAGAGTGCAAACTTCTCAAGCACTTGTGACTATTAGTAACCAATCAGATCTTAAGCACCAGTGCTTAAGATCTGATTGGTTACTAATAGTCACAAGCGCTTGAGAAGTTTGCACTCTCTCAATTTAATTTTCAATACCGTCTGCGCTTTATAAAAATATTATTTATCTTTACAATCTAGTTTCATTTGTTGTTTAAAACATAGTTAAGATCAGATGATGTGTAGAGATTTTATATGGTTTATTATCTACAGCCAGTTATCTTTATTGCAACTAGATGTTATTTGCAATAATTACATTGATGCTAACCAGTATGTTAATTAATTAGTTAAAAATAGTTTTTGTTTGTTTCAAAACCTATTACTTACTTTTAGTTTAATTTGGAATCTCTCTTGTATAAGTTGTTTACATTTTTTACTAACAAAATTAACTTCTCTAATATTCATTCAATAATAAATTATTTCCATTACTTTGTGATTTAATTTCTTATATGTTGTGTTATTTCACTATTATTTTATCCATGCTATACAGCCTGATAAGGGTTAAGGCTTTGCATTATATTTATTTAAAGGAAGAAATTTAAAATTTTCATAATTACATTATTTATTTGCTAATTTTTTAGAAGCCACTAATAGAACAAATGTTTAAAAGAGTTTCAAATAATATTGCATCATTGTTACAATCAATAAAGCATCAGTAAATGATAATATTTATAAAATAAAATTTGTTAAGAATTAAAAATTTATTGCTATTATATCTTTTAAAAAAAATATGTATTGTTACTAATTTTGTCTTCCTTGGATTTGGAATGTATTTGGGATATATTATGGATAAATTACCCATCGATAGTCCAAATCCTAATAAAGCAGATTAGCAAAATACTCCTTAACAATATTCAAACATAAATTTGTCTATAATGTTGTTGAGTAGTAAATGGATACTAAAAGATAATTGGAAAACTTAATATATGGTTGATTTGTTTTTTAAATTAATATATTCGATATATGTAAATAGTTAATGTAAATAATTAGTTAACTATAAATAAATAAGGTTGTATTTGAAGGTATGGTTAGTAAAAATATATGAGAAATGATATGTAATTTAGTTTAGTATAGAAAGGGTATATATAATTAATTTATTGGAGTGAATGTACAGTAATATATCTTTTATGGTGTATAATATATGTATATAATTATTGAATTGTAATTAATGCAGTTTTATTTATTGTATAAAAATAATATGCCTATAAAAAAGGGAAAGGGATATATATATATGGAAATAGGTTACGTGATTATATAAAATAATTTTGTAAAATGAACATTAGAGAGAGTATTGATAGATATAAGAGTCATAAGATCATATTAGAAAAATGTATTTTGAAAAGGCCATAATATCGGTCAAAAACCAATTCAATAATAAAGAATATATATATTTTTTATATTGTTGTTTTATTTCAATTGCGTTGAAATCATTTATTAGCAAAACATTAAAAAAATAATATTGGTCTTTTTTTAAAAAAAAAAAAGAAGATAATATCAATATATTTTTAAAAAGTTATCTTTATTTAAAATTTTTTTTGAATAACTTTATTGCTTAAGATAGCCGGGACTTGATCTTAAGATTCTAGTTTCCAGAGTTTGACACTTCCACTACATTAGACGGTGGAAGCTGTAATGGTCTTAAAATATAATCGATAAATTAACTACCATATGACTATTCTCGAATATACTCCAGAATTATAATAATTATTATGAGGCAATATTTTTTAAAATAAATTTATTTTTAAATAAATTATTAATAGTAATGTGTTATTTTTTTTTGTAAAAATTAGGATATTTAAATAAAAGTTGATTTCTTGAAAGGAATCGATTTCTACAACTGTTTTAATAGCAGTAACATAATCTCTTCTGAATAAATTGCTGTATTGGGGCAGTACCTTTTCTTTGATATGGTATTTAATATATAGTATTTATTGAGCAATCCAAAAACTAAGTAAAAAAGTAACCCTCTCATATTTAAATAAAAAAATATTTACAACCAGAACATATTTCTAACAATGGAGTAATTTGAAATCGAAATACTTTCATTTACATATAAATTGTACTAATTATTATGGCAACATGGTGTCCCAAGCTCTTGATGGTCTTTGTGAGAGGCACAATTTACACATTCACATGCAGTGGCCCTGATACTAAGCTCTTATGTATTATTTGATAACAGCTAAGTAAAGGATATTTCAATGCTCTGTTTATATAAGTTATTATCTTTTAATGTAATAACTTATGTAACTGATTATAATAAATGCATATTTATTGAATTTGTGTGCTAATATAGAAAATAGAATTTAAAGAAATTTTCAAAAGTTGTCAGACTCAATTATGTGCAGTACTATGGCTGCCATTGCATGGTTCAACATGAAGTGTGTGTATCTCAGGGATCATAGATCTTTTTTACATATCTTTGGTCATATGCATATGATTACATCTCTCCACAAGGTGTTTAAAGTGGATAGAAATCAATCCTTACCTTGTATGAGAATGATGTAGTGAAAATTACTCTACAACAATATTATTCATATTCATGCATGATTGGGAAATCCTGATCATTTTAAAATAAATACAATTTTTCCTATATATAAACTTATGAAAAGTTAATAAAATGCGAGTGTCTATAACTTTGTCTATCTATAATATTTCTGACTATAGAAAGTATCACAAAAGTATCACATGTAATAACTGTAAGCAATTCACCATGCCATTTTCAAATAAAACAAACATCTGCCTTATATAAAATAAGATTTTACTCTATTTTATTTATGGATAATGCTGTTTATAGAATATGTGCAGCTGAAGAAGTAAGTTTTTTTTAAAATCAGTAATATGAAATCTGGCATTGACACAGTGTGCAATTTAAAAGTTGATTGTATATATATTATATAACTGAACAGGAAGTAATTGAAACTTCCAATGAGTTTACATAATGTAAATAAACTCTTCAAAAGACAAATGATGATCACCTGTCTCTTTAGAATTTGTTCTTATATACGATTAGTTTATTTACATAATTTTAAATGGAGTGAATTTGATCTATTGCTTATATATAATTTTAGAATAAATGATAAGAATCACATATAATCTGAGTTATTTATTATATATGAATGTATGGAATTATTTATTTAAATCAACTTAATTAGAAAGCACTTAACTTAGAACAACTGCACCAGGTCAAAATAAACTGACAAACTGATGCGGCCAAAAGGAGAATTCATATTAAAAATATTGTACTGTAATATATATAGCAGATGTTTCAGTATTTGAATTCACATATTAAAAAACAGTAAATAAGATTATTATATAATAAATAATTTGCCCATAAAGTTACTAGAAAAATTAATTTAAAGTTGCTTTATGATATTTTAAAATTATAATGTCAAGATCGTAACTTCATTTGACATATTTTTAGCTGGTTGAGAATGATGTTATAAAATCTATTATTATAAAGGAAAATTTTCATTAATCTAGACAAACTTTCCAAAAAATATTTTATTATAAACTTGAACATATGTTTTTTTGGGAAGCGAAGTGTGATACATTTATGTTACAAAACTTATCTTAAAGGCATTTTTAAAAAGGGTAATATTGATTGCTTTTAAATGCACTAAATAGAAAAAAGAACTACAATTAATCAAGGTATTATTTCATAAAGGAAATTTCATTGTAGAAGTTAAATGACAATATAATACCAAACTAACAATATATATATATATTAGAAAAATTCAGTCACATATCACATGACCTAGCTTGCACTACCAATATGTAATATATAAAGAGCCTGCTAATATCTCTAAACAAGCTTATTTATTATTATTTTTTTATGATAAATAAAAATAATAATAATAAATAAGCTTGTTTAGAGCTATTAGCAGGCTCTTTATATACATAATAATTAATAAAACAAGACACAAATTGTGCAACTTGCCTTTGAGTTTGTGCTAAAATGTTCACTAGTTGGAGCTTACCACTAGCGCCAAAACAAGCTTTAATTATAAGTGCCAACAAAGAAAGAATTCAAAATCTCTATCAAAAATCCTCATCTCCAGACCAATTGGTTTCAAGCTTAATGGTTCATCTCAGTGAAGAGTTAGGATTTCAGAAATTAGATCTAAAACTCCAACTTGGAGCACTTATTTAATACATTACTATCAGTAATGGTTTAACATTACTATCAGTTTGCAAACTTGAATTTTTCAGACATGTAAATGTCTTCAAATTCAGCCTTACAAACCAGATAGCTATATGAGTCTGAACTCAGTTCAGTTTCACCATATATTAATGGCTAAAGCAATATTACATCGTAACAGCCTTCAAGGGTGCACTTATACTAATCAATAAAACAAAACACAAATTATGCAACTTGCCTTTAAGCTTGTGCTAAAATGTTCACTAGATGGAGCTTACCACTAGCTCCAAAACAAGCTTTAATTATAAGTGCCAAGAGAAAGAATTCAAAATCTCTATTGGAAAATCCTCATCTCCAGATCAATTGGTTTTGAGTTTAATGGCTCCATATAACTATCTGGTTTGTAAGGCTAGTAACATATTAAATAAGTGTTCTGAGTTGGACTTTTAGATCTAATTTCTGAAGTCCTAACTCTTCACTGAGGTGAGCCATTAAGCTCAAAACCAATTGGTCTGGAGATGAGGATTTTCCAATAGAGATTTTGAATTCTTTTTCTGTTGGCACATATAATTAAAGCTTAATTTTGGAGCTAGTGATAAGCTCCATCTAGTGAATATATATATATATTGCATTTAAAATAGTTATATTCATTTGTCAGCAGCTACTAATGATATTGATAAAATAATTTACTTTTTACACCTATAAATACAAACAAAAAAAATCAAATATTTCTTATAATGTATAATAGTAAGGGGAAAAAGAATCCCAAAGAGCAAAATGTTAATAAGGAATTTTAGCATAAGCATACAAACTAAACTATGAACCCAAATTGGTCATATGTAGTTTGATGGTATTTTGATATTGTTTTGTAATCTCTTTAGTACAAATCTTTTGCAGAAGAACTTTAATATTTTGGCTTATTGTATTTTCAACCACATTCTTTCCATATTATAAGCAAACACTATTTCACATTTTTAGAATGTATTTAAAAACCTTTTAAATATAAATTACATCTAGTTGACATGCATTACTGCTAATTCACATATCTGATCTTATAAAAAATATGCTCTTACAATTGTAGATTTAATACCATTACATCCACAAAATTTAAAAGTATATTAAGCTTCTAATATCTCCATTACAATTTTAAAGTTTTATAGAGTATTCTTAAATGAAAACTTGTAATGAAAGTTTATAAAAACAATAGTTTTTACACAACCTTATTTAACAGGATAATTCTCTTATATGCAACTTATGAGCAGATATTGTTTTATAGGTGATACACTTGCTAAATGTAATAATTATAAAATTGAATTCTATCATTGCCTTTCAATATTTGAGGCTGCCAAAATACTCAGCCTGTTTAAAATTCTCAAGCTGATAAGTATTTAAGTAAAATACTGATTTTTCTTCATTATTTTTTTAATAAATTGCAAGAGTATTTTCAGTTATACCTTTCTACATTTTAAATATTCATTCCTCCTTTTACTTTAATATTCAATACAATCTTTAGCATGAATTATGTTGTATAAATATACATGATTTCAATTATATGCTATTAAACAGATAAATAAATAAAAATAATGTAAACAAAAAAATAATAAATACATACAAATTCAAACACTTCCCTGCTAAATATAACATCAAATCTCAAATGCAAAATTTCAAATTTGAATTTATTAAATCATGTTTTTTTCATGATTTAAGTTCAGTACCATATTTGTAAACAAACATAATACAATAAAGAAAAAAAATGTAAATAAACATATAGATTTTTCCACCTCATTGATCATGTTTAAAAACAAGACATTTAATAAATTTTACATTACAATAGAAATCATTTTTCCATCTGATCATTGTACATGCTCATGTTTTTAAATAACATTTCTTTGGATTATGTTAAAAGCTTCACTGTATTATTCTTTCAGAATTTGAGTGCAATATTTCATGTAAATGTTTTCTAAGTGAAATGCTAACATTTTATAAAATTTAAGAACATTAATAAGGTTGATACAAACATAAAAACTTCAAAACAATTAGAAAAAGCAAAACCTTTGATACTGAAATTGTTATTATATTTCTATAGAAAAATAGTCATTGAAGAGATACGAATATGACTCAGAGCATATGAAAGTCAAAATTTTGCTATTCATTTTATTTTTAAAAAATGATGACATGGTATATAGCAAGGTTTTTTCTTTTTTTTTTGAGTGAATATTAACGAGTAAATACATATAGTAATTATATATAAAAATGTATTCCTTCAATTTATTATTATTAACTACAGTAGTATTTTTTTAATTTTGTTTATATTATAATTTTAATTGATATAAAGAAGCATCTGTCTTATATATATGCATGTTGAACAGTACTGTACATTAGTTCAATAAACACTATACATATTGTAGCCAAACCTTATCAACAAAAATGAGCTATTATACATAAAATATGATAAATGTGAGAGGCTTAGAACAAAGTACAACAGATACCATGACTTCATTGTTTATATATAATGATTAAGCACAATGCTCGTAGTATGCAAGATTGTGAAGTGAAATTTAGAAATGCTGTGAATTGATTTGATTAGTTATATAAATCTTTACCAGCAGAGAATTAATTACTCATAGTGTGAGGGAAGAGTGGTTTACTCCATTATACATAGCTAGATGAAGCCCATATAATGAAAGAATGCAACCAACTGCTACAGTTTCAAGAGCACTACTCGTGTTTAAAATTCCAAGTTTAAATCACATGATTCAGACTTGGATTTTTAAACACAGGTAGGTTGAAACTATAGCAGTTGGTTGTATTCTCTTAATACACACACACACATATATATAATAATTCAGTTGTCTGTGTAAATCTCTGTGATATCTTTTAAGACATTACTTAAATTGATAAATGCTATTCAACATGTAAAACAGATATATTTGCTTAGACAATAAAAGTGTCTTCTTCAAGTGTTCTGGAGATTTCTAAAAGAGAAATATGTTACTAATTAATATTTAATCTCTGCATTTACAATGCTTCACAAGATGGTTAAAGCTGTACATGAAATAGAAATTATGCGTATCTTTCATTCTATGTGTCCAATGTCATGAAAGTGATTTGTGTATTGTATTTCATTAAAACCACGTGTCTATAAAATTCACATCATAAATAGAATATTGCTTCTGTTAATATAAGAATCTATATAGCTATTCTAATATGGTTACAGGTGTGTAAGTATACTATGTGTCTTTTAATTTTTTTCTATGTGAAATTATATTTCTCTTTTAATTTCTTTAACAAATAATCTTTTTTCATTCAATTTTTTAACATCTTTGTGTCTACAATGTTATATCTTCCATTTTATAAAAGTAATACACTAAAAACATTTTACAAGCATTGTTAGCCGAGAGGTCATCGCAGCTGCCTTGCAAGCAAGTAGTTGGTTGCAGATGGTTGTGGGGTCACCTCCCAGCCGATGCTATGACGTATGGAAAAAAAATAATTTACAAATCAGTTTATTAGTTTTACCTCCAAAATATACAGAATCATGCATGAACCTTATTAAATGTCTACATAGACATTTCCATTCAGTATTTAAATCTTCATTTCTATCATTAATCAACTTCCAAAATGTTTAAAAGCATTATTTTTTTCTATAATTTTTATCCTCCTCTTCTTCCTCATCAGTGCCCTGCACCATTTGGCATAGTTGATAAAGGATCCAATTTGAGACTGGTAGGTCCCAGGATCGATTCTGGTGCTCACAGTTCTGGTACTCAAACTTCTTATGATCTCCTAAGCAATAAAACCATATGATTTTTTTTATTACTTCCAATTGCATTTATTCTTATTTTATCACAAATTCTATTTATCTTAATTAAAATTCTGTTAATTTTATTCTCACTATTTGAAAGTACTGTCAAAATAGCAGAAAATCTAATACAATGAATCCTTCTTTATCCAATGACAACCTCATCCATATCGAGGTATCAAAGCAAATCTACAAAATTTCAAGCAATTGGTAAAATACAACATCATTATCTTATACTTTTTCATATAATTATTTTGGGAGGGGAGGGGGACTCTAAAATATTTTGGATTCAAGCTATCAAAAGTTTTTTTCAAACTTTATATAAAAAATAACTTCTCTATTTCTACATGTTTTTTAATATTAATTATATCACTAATTTATTTGTAACTCTTATATACTCTTTTTTTTTCTGTAAGAAAAAAACATCATCTAATAAAAGTACATCTAAGATTATCATCATCAATCACTGATGCAAAATGAAAAATTAAATTAATTATTGTATTTTTTTTACATACAAAAGATCTTTTCTTTAATAAAATTATAATTATTGCAAAGAAATATATCCCATCTATTATCTGAATTTTGCCAAACTATATTTCCTTTATGCTTTTACAACTTCATATTTCGATGCCTGCTTTATTTTTAACTACCAGACTTTTTCCCTTTAAAATAAGTAAAAGTTTGTTATGTTTATCTTACAATCATTTACTGTTCTTTCATTTTTCAAAACAGTCTCCTTCTTTATTAACAGCTTATCTATTTTCAGCATCTAACTTATTTTTATTTTACTATATGTTAATCAATCCTACCCCCTTCATGTTGGAATTTCTCTATTTTATACTTCTCAGTTGATTGTCAAAATTCCTGTTTTGTTTTTTTAAAGTTATATCGAGATATTTCTTTTCCTCTTCATTATGGATAATTAACTTAAGTGCATTATATTAATTTTTATTTACTATATATTTATTTTAAATTAAAACTTAAGCCAAACAAAATTAATTTTTCAAACTATGTTGTAAAGTTTTGAAATAAGGATCCTGTTTATTATTTAATTATATTTTACAATGAAATATAAATAATTTTGCATAATACTGTATTAACTATTTTTTATTTAAGAGTTTCTTTAAAAACATTAAGTAAATAATTTTAAAATAGCAAAACTATTAAAATGTTATTGTAAGTCTTCTATGTACAACAACATTATTCCCTGGAATAACCTTTTGAAATTAAATTTTGTTTTTCAATACTGAACTTAACAATAATAACAAAATATAAAGCATGATTTTAAATATTTGCACAAGTGAGGAAAATAAATTTTATCTAATGAAGCCAATAAAGCTTTTTGCGATTTCATAATGCATTGAAAATTTTAATGCTTCTAGCAAAAAAAAAGAAAAAAGAAATCAAAACAAAAACACATATATAGATTTAAAAATAAATTATATATATAAACAAATACGCAAAAGCTTCAAGGGAAATTTAAAAAGCTTGTATAATTGTAAGAAAATGTTCTAATTTATAGTAACTATATTAATCTCCCTCTCCCCACACGCTCAATTTTAATATTACCGTTCACATTTTCTAGTATGTGCAAATTGTTGCAAAAAGATTTTAAAAGTTTTACTAGTCTGAATAATAGTTAAAGCAACATACAGTGTATATATCTCTGTAGAAAATATATTATTAAAAATTATCTTAAGTACTATTCAGTATATATATTTACGAGATTTTAAAAAAAATTTGCAGCAATTTGCATGTACTAAGAAATATTGAAAATTATAGTCATATTAAAATTATATATATGTATTAAATTAATAATTGTTATAGTTTTGAATATTTTATTATAAGTGTACGAGCTTTTTAAATTTCTTTTAGGCTTTTGTGTATTTATTTGTAAAATATAATTTATTTTAAGTCTATATATGTTTTTTTTTTTTTTTGGATTTTTTCCTTTGCTTGAAGTTTTAAACTTTCCAATGCATTA
Organism: Epiperipatus broadwayi; assembly: GCA_028023455.1. Classification (NCBI taxonomy): domain Eukaryota; kingdom Metazoa; phylum Onychophora; class Udeonychophora; order Euonychophora; family Peripatidae; genus Epiperipatus; species Epiperipatus broadwayi. The sequence continues at coordinate 796,958 of JAQFVV010006309.1, forward strand.
TAAAATCACAAATGGAGGTATTGGCTTCATTAAATAAAATAGTACTTAAGTATTAGTCCTGCAATATAGTAGACTTTTCACATCAACAATAAATGTGTAATCTTGCGATGATATCAAATTGAAAGAAAATAAACCCTGCGATGTATATTAAAAAATGTGTGAAAAGGTGATTTAGACTAGAAATTTGTAAATTAATTAGAAAGGTGATTTAGATTTTTCAAAATGTGCTTTGATTGTTATTAGTTGCAAAAACATTGTCTTTTTCAAAACGTGTTTGGAAAACATCTATTTTTTTTTTTTTTAAACTTTTTTTGAATATTGTTCTTTTGCGTTCAGTTCATTTGATCTAAATTTAATGAGTGTAAGTAGTTTTCCTATTTTGATTTTGTTTTCATAATTTTATGAGTAATGGGTGTGTGTGTACTTTTGGAAGTAATCCAAAATGATGTCAATTTGGAAGCTGCCTATTACCGAATTGAATGCCTTTTGATTGGTTTGGTTTATTTTTTTGTTTTGTTGTGTATATTTACACAAAAAGTATAGGTTTATTAATATTTATCTAAATTTTTTTCTGCCTACATAAAAAGCAGTAATGAAATTCTTATAGTTTCTTTATTGTTGATAATTCTTTGTTTTGTGAATTTACATAAAAAAAGTATAGGTTGGTGAATATTTTTCTTCATTTTTTTCCCCCCTGCACAAAAAACGCTAATAAAAGTCTTATAATTTATATTTCTCTATTGTTCTGAATTATTGGTTTTTTGTTTTGTTTACTTTTTTTATATAAAAAAAATTCAATTTCTGAGTATTTTTCTAAAAAAGATCTCAACACACTTTGCAATCACATGTTTATTTTGAGGGGAAAATTTCCACTTTGCGTATCCATTTTCTGTGGTAACATGAAATTTGAATTGGATTTTTCTAAACACGTTTAATTCCAGTTATTTTTACAGTTTAAATAGTGTACATGTATATTTTATCTGTTTTTGTAAATATTATTTACAAAAAATTATAATTTAGTGATTATTTTATGTCTATGTAAAGTAACATTGGGGAGTTGATTCAATATATTTTCACTGGTGACTCAGAAAATGTAGCTTTTATTATCTAAAATTTATGTTTTGCAATGTTGTTTTTAATTATACATGTATTTCCTTCAATTTGGTTGCTTGAACGTGATCAATTCCTCTTATTTATTACAGTGGTAAGTAGCATATGTGTATATTTGATCTATTTTTGTAAGTAAATATTATTTTAAAAAATATATAATTTAGTGATTGTATGTAAAGTAATATTGGGGAGTTTATTCAATATATTTTCACCAGAGGTTGAGAAAATATAATATTTAAGATATAAAATTTATGGTTTAAAATGTTGTTTGAGTATTACATCTGCAACTCATACATATGTTTATATTTTTTTAGTGTGTTAATTTTAGTCCTGCAATATGGTATTAGTCTTGCTGTAACTTTTCATATTCATCCCAACCTTCTGATAACTTTGTAAATCTTGCAAAAATATTATATACAAGATCATCTGTGTACAAGTTACTTTTTCACCAAAAATCTGGCCAAAATATTATGTACAAGATCCATCCGTGTACGCATTATTTTGGTCAGATCACAAGATTTACAAAGTTATCAGTAGATTGATACAAATGTGAAAAGGCCAGCATGTCTCATACTGTATTGCAAAATTTGTTTCCCACACTTGTTTAAATATTTAAAATCATGTTTTAAATTTTGTTTTAAATATCTTCCACAGAGATATGCCCATATGTTTTTGACATAAACAATCAAGAGATCGTTTGATTTTTCTACTAATGTGTGGTTTGGTCAAATTTTGATTATGTGGCAAGTTTAAATATCAAATTCTGTATTTCAACAACAAAAAAATCAAGCTTCTAAAAACACAACTCCTATTATCAACATTTTTTGAGTTTCTAGGAAAAATGTAAAACAATGATTTAATTATACAATTACACACACTTCTTAATATAATGTTATATATAGAGCTTGCAAACAAGCTCTTAACAAGCTTTGCAGAATATCCCCAACCCTACTGGCTTTCTCAGTGCAGTGCTAGGATATTCAAGCATTAGATTAAAAATCCCAGGACAAGCCCAGCCCTTTATCTAATGGATAACTATTAAGTAGAAAATCTGAAATTTTCAGACATCCATATGTCTTTCAATACAGCTATCTAACTTAAATAGTCATATGGGACTGAACCAAATTCAGATACACCAAATATTAATAACTTAGCAATATAAAATTGCCAAAGCCTTAATAGCAAAAAATAAAATTACAAAAAAATCAAGTCATATGTCACATGATCTTAATTTAACAGGCTATTTAAGTTAGATAGCTGAATTGGAAGACATGGATGTCTGAAAATTTCAGATTTTCTACTTAATAGTTATCCATTAGATAAAGTGCTGGGTTTGTCCTGGTATTTTTAATCTAATGCTTGAATATTCTGGCACCTCACTGAGGAATCCAGTAGCAGAAACCGGTCTGGGGTTAGAGATATTCTGCAAAACTTATTAAGAGCTTAGTTGTGAGCTCTATATATAATATTTGTAATACAAGCTTGTTAAATGAGGTCATGTGACATATGACTTGATTTCTTTATAATTTCTTTGTAACTTCTTAATATAATTTGCTTTGTACATAAGAATTAATTTAAAAACATCTTTTATATAATGAAATATCAATAACTACTACATTTTGTTCCAAGTGTGCTAGCATGTATTATATATAGCAGATAATAACTTTTTATGTATAAGTTTTGATTACAATATATTGTATGCTATGTCCAGGTTCCTCAAACAAGTAAATGCCAATTGTGTCTTCAATTAAGAATCTGTACAGATACACAATTTAATTTAAAAAAAGATCAAAGACCACATTAATTTTAAATATTTAATATACATAGGTTAAAATGTTGATTATGCAATAGTAATAAATATACAATATCAAATATAACTTACTATATAATGTAGTCAAATTATTTAAACTGAGATGGTCTTTAGATATCCTAAGATTTCACATGTGACCTTTATCTGGGATGTCACTGGGTGTGATGGCTTTACAAATTCTTCATGTATGAGCTATTTCTAGCTTGATGTGGAAGCCTTTTCTTCTAAGCATATGGCTTGAACCTTCATATATTATACCAGTATAAATAGGAATAGTGGGAATGACACTGTTATGTACCCATATTAAGGTATCATCCTATTTCATAAATAAAAATAAATGAAATAAAAGGAAAACTCTTTGATAGGTCTTATGAATTCAAGTAACAAAGTTAATGATATAATATACCCAAGAGATAAAATTAAATCAAAGTTTAAAATATATAGTGTTAAAAAAATTGAAGTAGGTTAAATGAAAAGCATTATTTATATGCCCTGGTTTTAAATCCTTAATCTTTACTAATACAATTTAGTGGGTCGTGTGAAAGTCTGAGTTCGAATCCCGCCTATATTACATATATAAATGCAGGTTTAAACCTGTACATTGTATTAATACAATTTAAATAAAATAGAATAACAAAAGATGCTAGCTCTTGTTGCATGTATTGGAAATTAAAAGGTAAGAACTCAAATAATACCAATCAAGTAAAATGAATGTATAATAATACTGTTTAAATTATTTGCTAGTTAAAGTTTGTTTATTTCCATTTTTTTAAATATAAGTTCTAGTTATTCTAATCAAATTATCAAAGTAAATGAAATTCAAAAACGTTCCATTTAACTAAATAATAATTTATTTACAATTGACAAATAAATAAAGAATATATTATAAAAATAAGATTATAAAAATAAGATTGCAATTGTGATGCATGTTTTTACCAATAACTGGTGTCAAATAAAATACTATCAAAATCAGAGAAAAACACATTTGAGTTGTATTTTGTTAAGCAAATAAAAGATTACAATACAAATGTAACTGTTGTGATTTATTCACTATAAAGATGTTAAAACAAATCTAATCACATTATCAGATAAGGCCTGTTTTATTATTATTTATGAATTCTAAATAATTGTCTTAATTTTTTTCAGATTAAGGATATGTATAAACATTTGTTCTCATATACACACATTCCACTAACTCTTTAAGTACAAATGTAACATTAAAACGTTAAATAAAATTAAATAACCTGCTTGTAATGATGAAATAATTGTTATCTAAGGTCCTATTGCATTTTAGAGCTTTCATGAAATTTAAATAGAATTTATTAAATATCCGATGATTATGAAACACTAGTCTCAAAACAACAAAAAAAATGATGCTTAAAGTTTATTCTATTAGACTGCCAAATAGTAATTTTCAGAAGATCATTTAGGCACATTAATCTATTTTATATGATTTTACTGCACTATATATTATCTTGTAGTTTCAATTCCATTAATGTACACACACATTAAGCATCAAATATCAATAGATGTTAAATTCCATGGATGGTTTATCAATATTTGTCATTATAATTTTATTTGAAGATTCTTATCCATTAAAGTATTAAATAATATGTAGACACTGTAATATATATATATGATATAGATTTAATAAAGATTTTGTCAACATTTCGTAATTATAAAACAATTCTAATAGATGGTATTATGGATGTTATAACACAAATATAGAAGATTAAAACTTTAGCATTTTCTTAATAACTGAAACACAGGCTTGTTATATACCTGTGGCTATATATATGTAATATAGGGTATATGAGCACAGACTTTCACACCACCCACCTCTCTCCACTCTATCTAATAACACTGATACACCTAAGCACATATATGCTGAAAAGATAAATAATCACCAATATACATATTTCATGCTAAACCAGCAATCATCAGTTGGTCCAGACTATCATCTTTACACACATATATAGTATAAGTGCTCAGATATACATTAAGATAGACTATCCTCATAGTTTAATGGACAGGCTTCAATCCACTCCTCACTCCAACTCTTCAACCGTCCATCCAATTGAAAATCTGATGTGGCCTTTGAGCATTCCATCATCAGATTTTCAATTGGATGGATGGTTGAAGAATTGGAGTGAGGAGTGGATTGAAGCCTGTCCATTAAACTATGAGGATAGTCTATCTTAACATATATCTGAGCACTTGTACTATATATGTGTGTAAAGATGATAGTCTGGACCAACTGATGATTGCTGGTTTAGCATGAAATACGTATATTGGTGATTATTTATCTTTTCAGCATATATGTGTTTAGGTGTATCAGTGTTATTAGATAGAGTGGAGAGAGGTGGGTGGTGTGAAAGTCTGTGCTCATATACCCTATATTACATTTTCTTAATAAAATAATCCTTTTATTATTTAGTAAATTGACATTATATTTTAAATCATTGACAAAATTATTAATTTTATTCATTTCCATTGGTATTATATTTCAGGCACATGCATATGTATATTTATCTTAACTTTAAACAAGCATTTTAGAAATTTCTAGTAATACCTTAGAACACAATCATATTTCAGTTATTATCCCAAGGCCTCTAAATTTACATTTTGTTGTTTTTAGGAGTAGTTGTCAAACTTTCCTTTTAGTTATTTATGTCATATAGTTTTGCTGCAAACATCTTTAAAAACATGAACATTGCAATTTCATAAAAAAAATGTTTATCAAAATATAGCTTCTATTGAAGTAAGCAAATATATATACAAACAGAACAAAATAATAAGGAATTTCAAAGTATATGCATGGCTTTATATCTTCTGTTTGACTGATACAATATTTAGGTCACTGTTACCATTGAGAGACATGAACTCAAATTCATTTGTTTTTTTAATTCATTGGGTGATTATGATATCATTAAATACCAGTGTTATTGACAATATATCTTTTTCTTAGACTTAAAAATAACAAACAATACATTTTAAATGTTAAATATATGCATATATATATACTCACATTTATGAGAATGCAATCTGTTATTTATTTATTAAAGTCGTTATTGAAAAATATATAATGATATTCTCTTGTTTATATTAAAAGCAAAATATATATGCATCTTTCTTTTAGGCTTATAAATAATTTAATTTTCAAAGAAGTTAATATCTTGTTTTTAAAAGATAAGAAAAAGAACAAATTGTGAATTGCTTTATTTCCCAAAATGTTTATAATAAACTAAAAGCAGACAAAATATCATTTTGAATCTTATCAAAAACAATGTATTCATAGAAACAAATTAATGATTAAAAATTATATACAGTAGAATGAAATTAAAGAAGACATCAATTGGTAATTTTAATAATTAATAATTTTACAAAGTAATGATCTAAAATTCAATAAAAAATTTCTTATATATATATATGACAATACATGGTTCAGGTGTACCAATATGGTACAATATATATACTTCTCTGAGTCATCAAGAACTCTCCAGGTAATATTTTCAATCTATTTTAAGACTTCTATCTTGTAATTAAAATAATTTTTTTAATTAAGCATTAATTTTAAACATATACATTTATAATTTACTATATATGCTATTTTTTATAGTTTTAAGATGTGAATACATTTTACATCTTTAAGATATGAATACCTTTTACTTTAAATAGCTTTAAGACATGAATATTCTTTATTTTAGACAGGTGTGATTTTTGCTATTTTAGAGATATTTAAACACAAATTCTATAATTGTTCGTAAATGAATCAATACATTAGTAGGTCAGTGCAGTAAGCTTGCTTATTATATTGTTTTAAGAATGTAGCCTTTTTCCAATGAAAATATTACATCTAACACCAAACTTTTTATGAGTATAGTATGCATATATAAATCAACATTATAGTATAAAAATGTTAAAAAAGTAATTATTAATAATAAATTGAGAAAACACATTAAGATATTTTTTATTGTATATGTGTTTAATCATTTATACTTACTCAAACTATAATAATAATAATAATATTATTATTATTATTATTATTAGCTACTATATGGTATTTTTCTTTTAACAAAATGAACAATGAAATACCAGTCTTTGATACTTCTATTAAATCCATGATATATTAAGACAATTAAATTATATTGAATTAATTATTTGTTCTGTTTTTTTTTTTTAAATTCCTATGAAAATGTAGTAACAACACCATTATTGGCAGACATGGTTTTTCTGTTTTGATGTTTTTAAAATATGTCTTGATTTAGTGTATGTAGTGATCTTTACTTGAAGTTTACCATTTCAGATTCTTCATGAAAACTTTTAAGTTTTTGATACAATACAAGCACATTTATAAAAATATTGTAGACTTTTTTGTATCACTGCTAAATCAATATCTTTCATTTGATCAATTTAACCTTCATACCATCATCATTAAGGTCTTTGGGCAGAAATCATGTTCTCCTAAATTGTGCTGGTGTAGAGGGAAAGATATTTCTGTAATTTTTATTTTACTAAAGCAAAATCACATACTTTCAAATATTGATTTTTTAATTTAAAAATATCTAAAGATGTCAGTATACACTAAAAGTGGCAATGTTAAAGTATTTCAGTCCTGCCTCCATTGTTGATTTTTATTCTTTTTCTTCAATCATGAAAGCTCTGTGACATTACATTGAGAAAATTTTTGAACAAACAAAAAATATTACTTTTACATAGTTTATTAAATATTTCTATTTTATACACAATAATTATATAATAATTATTTAAAACCAAAACAATACATGGATATTTTTAATAAGAAAAATAAATCTCTAACCTAATGATAATAAAGACAAATACAGTGTTACAATCAGTTTTATGACACTGATCATATAGTGACATTATCTGTCAGTACCAACACTGTGTTATGATTTTTTAAGATATTCTAAAAATTCTAAAGCAATTTTAATATTTTAAAGCATTTGATAAATTCATCAGAGATTAATATTTATTTATTTACATTTTAAAAATAAACTTCAAATAAAAAAGATTTCATTCCTATTCTAGAGCAAAATTTTTTTCCTGTAGACATTTTACATCTTTTGTTTTCATTATAAATTTATTATTTCAATTTTTAAAAGATTTAAATATAATTTTGTAGAATGTTTTTCATTTGTAAATGCATATTTCTACAAAATTAAGACCAATTTACTAAATTTGGATATAGAATAAAGATTTAATGCTAAAATCAAGAGTCAAAAATTTAACCAAGGAGAACAATAGACCAAAAAAAGTACTTTACAAATTTTCTTAAATTTTGTGGAGTTTTCAGTTTTATGTTTAAAAAACAGTACTTGTGATTTTTGACCCATGTGGCCACCAGAGGCGCTGGTCAGGGTCAACCACAGAAATACTTACAGTAGGGGCTCCAAATGCAGCAATGTAATTCAAAAAAGTAATATTAATAAGTGATATCATGTAAGTTTAAAAAGTATTTGAAAATGTTAAATTTACTGAGCATTCCAAGATATGATAAAATTGCTGCTTCCATATTGCAAGAGATACACATTCATAAAATTATTAAATTATAAACATTTTTATGTACATTTTTTTGTTTATTTTTATATATTTTTTTGTATAGCATACAATTGATTTAGTGTATACTGATGATACTACAGCTTCATTGTAATAACCTGTATTACACAAATATTTCTGATATAGTAATTGCAATTTTCCATGGTTAGAAAAGCATATTGAGTTTTTTTCCACGTGGTAGGTGACATTTTCTATTATTGTAAAAAATATGTTATTGGTGATCTTTATGAGTTTTACTAAGGCATTATCTTAATAAAAATATGTAATTAAGTGATTGTTAGTACCAGTGCCATACTAACTCATCAATGATTATATATCTTAAGCAAAAACCATGCTAAGGATGCTAGCTTCCAAAGACTGTCCTTGTTATTGCCCTTTTGATTTTTAAAGGCTTGAGTTTAAAACAAAGCAGATTGGAGTCAGAAATGCTGTGTATGTAATTAAAGGATAGAACAAAATCCCATCACATAGTTGAATAGATTTTTTAGGCAATTTGGCTATTAACATTTATATATATCAAATAATTTAAGTATAATATAAGATCTATTAGAATAAAACTACAAACATTTAAAAATACCTATATAAAATTGAAGATTAATATTCTTTGCTATAGCCAGCTTACAGTATATTCCGCCATCTTGAGCTACTTAAGTTGGTGGAATATGCCATAAGCTGGCTATAGCAAAGGATATTAATCTTCAATTTTATATAAGCATTTTTAAATTTTTGTAGTTTTATTCTAGTGGATTTATATGTATATAACCAGTCAAAACTTAGAACAATATTTACTGGTTTTATAAAGAGGAACATTGCAAAAGAGATGTTTGCAATTCTACTACAATGTTGCTTTTACTTTTTCTATCAATACTGAGTTTAAAGGTCTGATGTACGAAACAGCAAACATTTGAGAGAGATGCTTTTACATACAATAAGCTTCAATAAAGTGACTAGGTCTTTTGGCTAAATCTTGTAATGTTTTTTTTTTTCATAATTTCTCTTCATTTTTCTTTTCTAACATAATCATGAGAATAATAGTGAGAGACAAAATTTGGACTTTTCCGCTAATTAAAAAAACAAGTTAATAAACATGTTTACTTAAAAGCAAAAAGCAAGATATTATGATTGAAAATTAATATGAAACATAATTAAAATATAGGTTTCTGTAGTGGCAGTGAAGAAAAAGTATTTTTAAATTAATATTTCACTTAATACATTCTTCAGTTGTATAATAATAATTAAGATCAGAATCATTGAAAACAATTCAAAAAATCATCCTGATGAAGCAAAACTAGGTCTTCCACTGATAAGATATACTTATAAGCAAAATTTTAGTGATAATATCACCATTTTAGAAACTCTTAGAATGATAAGCTAAAATATATTAATCTCAACACAGAGGTGTAATATGTCAGCAAAAAACAGCGCATTTTCCAAACTAAGCAAAGCTTATATTTTTGCATGAATATAACCCATCTATGCTGTTGATAACATTAGTCAATGAAAATGAGTCTGTGGCAACCTAATAATTGGCTAGATTATTCAATTAAAGCAAATTTTGAAGAATTTGTCTTCTACTTTTTTCATAATAAATAAATTTTGGAAAAAGATGTTTTATTCTCAAAGAAGAAAATAAAAATCAATAATCAACATTATTGTTGTGATAGATAAAAGATTACATATCCAAATTCTTATCAGTATTTTAAAAAAACTTGATAAACTATATGTAACTGTTCAGTACACAGTTTGTTTTGTGTGTAAATAATTGTCTAGCTATTAAATACTATTAAAAATTCAATACAAAATGATTGAATTAACAATGATTTATATATTATATATTTATAGTGCGAACACTCTTGTTTGTAAATGCTAGTATACAGTTCTCTGTGTACAACAAAAAAGAATTTAAAAAAATGATAAGTGATTCACTTAATCTATAGCATGAAGCAAGAGTATGAGAGTCATCAGGTGAGTTGCTCAATGGGTCATGTGATATTCAAGCATCCATATGATAAATTGCACATAACACTATAAATTGAGTTTTCTCTATTTTAGTCACCTGAAAAATGATTCATAAAGGGTATTGTCTTGATTTTTTTACTCTACTGTTGTGATAAACAGTACAGGACACAGCATGGGATCAAATTAGAAATGTCATGTGCAGCCCATGTAAATTCTGGAAGTTTAACATCAAAGTAAAAATAAAGATAATTTATCAAAACATTTGTTGTGTTGAATAACAATTGAAGATGGATAGTTGCCATTCTAATTAAAGGAAAGAAGTTTAAAGTTTCAATAATAAACATCAAAACATTATGTTTGATGTGATTAACTATCATTGCATGATTTCGATTAATAGAAAAAGTTGGCTGAATATCAGGCACACAAAAAAAAACCAAGATGAATTTTAAACTGATGATAGTATTAATGATATGACATTTCCCCTTGCACTTCAAAATAATATTGATTGAATTGATTAGTTTCATATAAACTAAAGTGAAACTTATTCAAGCAATGGAATGCATTGCAATTCTGCTTGTAATACTTTGGGTAGGATATCAACTTCTTCGCACATTGATAACTAAAATGAAATATTTATTGTATTCACAGTCAGAAAGTTTTTGATTGGTGCATATCAACTGAATTCTTTTATACATTACTTCACCAACTAAAACAACTTTCTACTTTCAAATGTTTAAAAGAAATTTATATATAGAGTTCACAAAACAAACCCAATCAGTTTAAAAGAAAAAAAAACCCATTCAATTCTTTAATGGTTTTGTTGCAAACTCAAAACTGAAATTGAAAATATTAAAAGTTTAATATTTAAAAAATGTTCTAATGTATAAACAGCTACATTTTATTCTGACTATAATTAGAACTATGATGTTGTCAATAATTATAAAACTGACAATACAGAACAGTAAGGGTTTGAATAAATTCATATTGTTAAAATCTCAAGAAATCCAACAATAAAGTATGGAATACATTTCTGATTCTGCCTTGATAGGCATATAGTCATGCTGGGATAACTAAATATTCATACTTAAAAACCAAGTTAGCCACTATTATAGTATTAATATAAATTCTGTGGCTATTATATTTCATTTGCTGATGAAGGAAGTTATTTCTGAAATGCATGTATATATTAGAGAGATTTGACTTTTTTTATGCAATATTGTAGACATAATAAAAATATAATATGAATGAAGATTGAAGATAATATGTCAGATTTATTTATATCTGATTCAAAGTGCATTAATCTATTTACTTAAAACAATAAAACTCAAATTTCTTAAAAAGGATCCACAAATTAGTAAACCATTATCTAGCCATATATTAAGTTTATATTATGCAAAAAGGTATTGAATTATTAAAATGAGTTTTGAGATTTGGGAATTTGATATATCAGGTTTATCTGAATAGTGAAAGTTGTTTGCAAAATGTAATCATATAGAGGAAATGATTGTCTTTCTACTCTGGAGGATTGTTGCGATATGATGAGTTGAAATGACGAACACATTTATAAAAAACCCAAACCTAGAAAATTTGCCTAATTTACTTTATTATTTTCTATAATACTAAAAAATATCTATGGATTTTCAAATTGGTGAGGTCAGTTATCCTGAAAAATATGCAGAATATGCATTAAATGCACAGCAATTGTGCCTTAGTGCTTAAATAATCTTTCTTCCATGCCTTGATATTTTATTTTTGAACTAATAAATCTATATTCTAAAATATATTATCTTAAATCTGGTAATAAAATTAAATGTATAAATAAACAGTTTTCCAGAAATAGAAAAAGTGAACCAATCTTTGCTAGTGATGCATGTAATATTCAGTTTGGACAAATAAATATTTTAACAAATTTCTATTAAAATCCATAGTAGTATTAAAATTTTTTACTACCTACATACTATTTGAGTGGAAAATCTTTTGACAATTATAGTTTTGACTTTTCTTGAATAGAAAATTTATAAGTTCAATAGAATCATATCACAGGACATTCTTCTTAACATGTTACTCAGAATTATTTATAAGAAGACTCATAACAAATCATTTTAATAAACTTGCAAATACAATTTTACTTTTTATTTATCAATGCCCATTCATTCAGTCTGATAAAAAGAGAATTCCTCTTTCATGTGACTACCAACTATATATGCTGTAAATAAATCAAAATTGATATCTGAAAATTTCCTTTTATCAGACTGAATGAATAGGCATTTATAAAAAGAAAAAATAATCTTGTATTTTCAAGATTTATTAAAATGATTTATGAGTCTGCTTAAAAATAATTCTGAGTAATGTATTTGAATGAGAATATTCTGTGATATGATTAGAATCCTAAAACATTACATATTTAAGCAATAGTAAAAGTTATTTATGATGCGTTGAAATTAATAAAAGTTCAATATGTTTTATAAAATAGCAAAATGATTTATCATTACACTTGGAGACTCTTAGTTATAATTTTAACCAGGAAAATCCTTGCAAAGTCTCCTCTTTAGTGTATTGGTTTAGAGGTTAGTGAAATCTATCAATCAGTTTCTATGATCTGATAAAATATTTTGTTTTAAACATCCCTTTTTACTTTAATTACAAAAACACCACATATAGCTTTAAGCATATTTATCCATAGGTGATTGTTTAATATTTAGAGCAGCGATAGAGTCATAGACTCTAGTGCTTTCATTATTTCCAGTGCCCAAACTTCTTATGAAGTACCAAGCAATAAACTGGCTGATTATTTTTTTATAATCTTTCCCAAGTTCTTTTTAAATTTTATTTTCAGATGAGCACATAATTAGTGTGAGGTAGCAAATTTTTAAATAAATAAATTCTTATACAAGTTTATCAAATTCAATATATCTAGTTAATCTTTAACAAAAATTTAGACTTTATCTGGGTTTAAATATAATAATTGTCCTAACTTAATTAGGGATTATTTACCATTATTTGAGTACATGCTGAAAAATTATTGTTTGAAATAAGTTGTAATCCAAAAAAAAAAAAAAAGTATTTAAAATAAATTCTGTTTGACTTCCAGAGATAAATAATCAGACATGTCATAAAAATGCAAACTGCTACCCACAATGCATTTCAATTAAATCAAACTTTTTCAGGTAGTTTTGTCTTTGAACATCATCCAATGTTTGATCCAATTGCTCATATATATATATTACTAAGTTTACTTTCAAAACTCCCAAATATTTAGATATTAATTCATCAACATCAAATAATTATCCTTTAAACATGAAATTACTACAATTACATTATTGTCTAAAAATGTAGGGACTTTGAAGTAAATCAGATGATTTAAATTGGTATTAATTTATTTAATTATATAAAAGTAATAGTGTTCTAACATTAGGCAATGTAAATAGTCAAAGTCACCTCAAGGAGACTGTTCAGTGGAAATGCATTATGAGATTGTTTGTATTTTTCTGATGTCTTTTTACTGTTTCTAGAAGTAATTTGTGTTTGTTTTAATTGTAATTTAAAATACATTTGTTTAAAGGCATTCATAAATAAATGAAGTGTAATGATTATATGATACATTTAATCTTTAAAATTAATATTTAAGATATAGGTGCTTTGAAAGCGGTCCTGGGAACCTAAATAGGTAAAATGCGACAACTATGAATTAAATGAATGCATTAACATAAATAATAATCAGCTACTGAGGCAAAAGAGTGTCTGGACCTATTAGAGGATATTTACGTATTTTTCCAAATATCTATAATCACGTTTAAAATAAAAATATAATAATATTATTTTCTAAAAACACTTGATAAACAGAATACAATTAATCCCTATATAACACTGTTGATAGGTTCCTAAAAAATGCTGTGTTACATGAATTTGTGTTATATGAAATAAAGAACTAGTATAAAAAACAGTTTCCAAAGTTAAAAAAGAACTACACTATTTGCATTTTAAACAATAATTGATCAAAAGCATTACATATTGAAATTACAGTTTTCTTTAACATCCCTACTAATCATCATTAAATGAGCACTTTCATGCATGCTTGAATGACAAATACCGACAAAAATGGTATTTCCTCTTAAAAACTCTATGTCCCTTGTTATATGGGGATTTCCCTAATTGTCAAAATTTGTATGAATGTTGTGTTATAAGGGTAATTTCTCCAACTTTCGAACCATGTTAGAATGAAACAGTGTTATTGGAATGCTGTGTTATAGAGTGTTTTCCTGTATATATAATAAATATAAAATATTATTTTATTATTTTACAATAATGGAGTATACCTTATTTCTAATTACAATAATAAATTTTATGTGAAAAAATAATTATGTATTAGTTTGAAATATATATCATTTCTGGAACTTGCATCTGACTAAAATTACATTAATGATAGGTGAAATTTTAACTCTGGTATGTGAAAGTATAGTCACCTATTATATGAAATCTTATTATATTTATGCATCATTGATTTTAACAAGTTCAAATGTTATATTGATTTTTATAATAATAGTGTTTTATTTTTCAAGATGAACATTATAATAGCTGGAATACACAGGCTTATATATACCTGTGTCTATATATGTAATAGACAGGGTATGAGCACAGACTTTTACATGACCCACCACTCTCCACACTATCTCATAACACTGATACACCTGAATACACATATGTCGAAAAGATAAGCATGAAATATGTATATTGGTGATTATTTATCTTTTCGACATATGTGTATTCAGGTGTATCAGTGTTATGAGATAGTGTGGAGAGTGGTGGGTCATGTAAAAGATGAACATTGTAAAAAATAATAACAATTCAAGTGAAAAGAAAAAAAAAACATTTTTTTAAATTTATGGAATTTTATTAATGAATATAAGAATAATTCCAGTCTATCAATTAACCAAGCTAATAAAGGGTTAAGTTTAAAGTCGTTTTTATTAAAAATGTTAAAAACTTAGTTGCGTAAGTAATTAGTGATCCTATCATTGCGTAAAACTTTTCTATAACTGCTTTATCACAAACAAATTGTTTAATAATAAATGTACCCGGCACTATAAGGGTTGTGAATATGATTGGTCGAATTAGCCTGAAACGAAAAACAACAACATATCATTTATTCACTTTTTACTTTAAATTGGTATTCTAAGAGTTCAACTTATATATATTTATTTTTGTCACGATGACGAAATATTTTCTGTTTGTTATATCCATTGATTTTTATTTTTTTTAAGCTTTCATTTCTAAAAATAGAAAACAATCCTTTTTTTTTTAAAAAAAAAAATGTAACTTTTCAATCTGTAAAAGTGCTAGCTTTTTATAACATTATTTTATTATACACTTTGATATTAACTAATAGATAAATATTAAAGTTGCCACAAAAAGAAACAATTTGGCTGAAAGAAAACGACAACTCAATCTTACTAATCAAAAATATCTCATGCAGATTTTTTTTTTGTAGCAAATTTGACTTCTTTCAAACTTCGTGTTCTGCTTGGTAGCAAAGAGCTTTTTTTTTTTAAAATCTATATTTTAAATTTATACTAAAACCTATAATTATTATTATTTTGCAAGAAAAAGTATATATATAGGAATTTCAATTAATATACATTTCAGAAATCGTTAAAAAGCAAGTTTTTTTTTTTGCAATGTAGGTTAGGTTGAATGTAAAATTCAATAACTTCTATAATCTCAACAAAATTAGTTGTAAGTTTTCAAGTAAACCAAAATGGCTGCCCATATTTTTGATAAATGTATAGTGTCGAAGGCCTGTAATCTAATGAATATGGGGTAGTTGTTAAACTAAAACCAAATTAATAAATAAATTGTGAAATTTAAAAAAAAGAAATAAATTGTGATAAATTTCATTAAGAAGCTTTAATTCAATTTTTTTTATTACTTATATTACAGCAACGCTCTTAACACTGTCGTATTTTGGTTCAATTCAGCATATTTTCTTTTTGTCAGCAGTTGTTTTGGTAAATTGTCATAAGGACTTTCCAGCTCCAGAAAGAGACGCAACGGACTATTTCCAAAGATACAGGATCCTGCTCTCCCGAAAAGTGTGCGTTAATGGTCACAATATGATTGCACGTCGCCAACATGCATAAAGTATAAATATTGAATAAATAAAAAAGTATAAATATTGTATATATTTTTTATTTTTCTGTTAATAAATTAATCCAAAAAGAAAATAAGATTTATATATTGTGATTAATTTTTCCACAATGATGCCTTAAAATAATAGTAATAAAAAATAATATTTAAATATTAAATACGTTTCCAGGCACTTATTGTATAAATATTTTTGCCATCCCCCCTCGAAATTGTACATTTATCAAAAAATATAGGCTACTTCATGGTTTACTTGAAAACTCCAAGTAGTCACTTAAAATTTTCATCGTTGAAAAACTAAATTGTTTTGCTACGAATTAATATTAACTTAGTAATAGTTGTATCCCCTATGCAGTTGTAGGTTGACTGACTTAAGAGTTGAAGATTTTTGGTTTAAAACTCAAATTGTCATTTCTCATGCTGAAACATCATATGAGTTCTTGAACCATTAAATTATTACTTTTTACTTAAACTTTATTCATCATTTGTTTTCTTATTTTTTTGTCTTTCTTGATTTGTAATTTTGAACTTTTATGATGAGTTTTTCCTAAAAAAAAAATAACAAGTGAAAATGAAAAAAGAATTAACGCATTTTATTCATTAATATTCTAAATTATATTTTAATTGATTATGCACTGTTTACATAAATGTCATTAAAAAGCTGTCACAAGAAAGTGTAAAAAAAAAAGCAGAAAGATAAACTTTAATTACTAAATTTCATTAAAAAAACTGACAATTTTATTAGAAATAAAAAAAAAATAGACAATTTTTTTTTTACTTTATTATGTTGTATTAATATAAAAGTACATGTTTAATATTTCAGTAGATATTAAAATTAATTCTTTTGTTGTTCTCTAATAATACTTGTAATGCCTTATATGGTATAAGACAGTGGTAGAATGATGGAAATTCTAGATTGAATCTTGATCTTCTGAGTACTTGAGAGTCAAATAATCTCTGGGACATTAACCATTCAAGTATTTATTTAATAATAATAAAAAAGAAGCTAATTGGTAAGTTTTATATTTTTAAATTATGAAGTTGAGACAATGTTATAAAAATAAATGTTTAATAAAATTAAAATGTATATCTAGTAGATATTAAATTAATTATTGCTATTATTTAATATCTATACTATATTTAATATTTGTTTTTAACACTACATCCTGCATTTAAATTTCATCAATATAACACATATTTTTCAGTCAACATCACATGATCACCATTCTTTATGCTTACACAAGCTGTTTACACAGAGGCAAAATTCTCTAAACAGTAGCATCTCTAGTCAGGGGATATTGAGTGACTAGGCACTAGATGGAGATTTTATGTGCAAGCCTTTCTGCATCCACTGATTACTCTGGCTTGCATTCAGTTGGACTACTGTATGGAGAGTTTTGCCTCTGTGTAAACCATTCATCAGCTGAGGTTTTCACATTATCCTCTCTTACTATCCATCTATTCATAAACAATTTTTGCTCATTAGATAAACTAGAGATATCAAATACCTGAATATCTAAGCTATTATGACAGCTACTCTCATGCAAGGTAGGGACCAGGTTTATCCATTTTTGATTCCATCTGGAAGTTCCAAAACAAAATTTTGAATTAAAGATATAAGGATATTATTATATAGCCATATATTTATAGATTAATCTAAAAATCTTTTTAATTTGAAAAAGTTCTTAATTCAGGTAAGCATAGAAGCCAAATCTTCTAGATTAATAGTATTCAATCTATAATATACATTATCATCATTTTCAACCATCATTATTATACTGCAAGATCAATATTTCTTCAAGTTTAATCCAATTGCTTCAATCATTAGTCTCTTTTCTGCAGAATACTAAAAAAATTTTCTATGTCATTCTTTATCTCACATGCAGCCTCTTTCTTGGTCTTTTACAATCTCTTATAATATTTTCTAGCAGTATGTCAGCTCCAGCTCTGTTTCAGTCTCTTAATTCTTTCAATGATAATAGTAATATCTATTTATTCTCACACCCATATATTTTACTTTCAATCTCTTCTTTTTACTTGTGATATATATATATGTACACTTCAATGAATGGTATGAAGTCTCTGTACTGCTTTTCTATTAAGTGTTATTTTTATCAAAAGCATTCCATCCATAGTGAATATTATCAAAGTGTGACTTATTTTATGTACTGCAACAGTTTTAATTAGTAATGCTAAAAGTTGAAGTTCGTTATTTGATCTATTGTTTTACAAATAATTATATTTATTGAGTTATTGATAGTCCTTAAGTTTATTGTATTTTTAAAATTATAAAAGTGGACCCAATAGTTTATCATTAATAATAAGTTGCGAACATTTTAATGTACATATTTTTCTACACACACACACATATAAGTATTTCAAGTTCTCAAATTAGAAAAAAAATCAGGTTCTTGTTTATTTTGAAAACAATGCATATTCCATTATTAAGAGTTTATACATTATTATATTATTTGTGACAATATTTTTTTTATCTTATGATCTTCTGACATCTGGTTTCTTAAAATATACTTATTGCAGACAAAAGTGATCAACCAAAATTTCTGAGACAGAGAATCAACTCTACAATTTTCTGAGAAATCATCATCAATTAAAAATTGGCATGGGAAATATCAAGATTCACATATGTTTCTGTGTTAAACCATTAAAATATCACGTGATCATTATTTCTTATACTTACGCAAGCTGTTAAACTGGTAGCAATTCTCTCTGTATAGCAGTGCCACCCAGTGCAAGCCATAGTAATCAATGAATCAAATCTTAGGGATTTTGATGCACAAACCTTTTAGCATCCATTGATAACTATGGCTTGCACTGCTTACACTAATGTTTGTTGGAGCTTATTAAAATGTCATTGACTGCATGCTCTGGTACAGTTGTAGAGTGGCAGATATGAAGTTCAAAGTCCATGAATTGTGATCCAGCTTATCATTTCTATTGCTTGAAAATCTTACAAATTTCTGAGCTATTAAAGATTTGCTTATTTATTATTAAAAATAATTAATTGTCTATCGCTATTAATATTTTTAATACACCTGGGTCTCTTTTTACGTGGACTTATTTAACATGATTTTGAAGTTATGCGATTCGTGTTTCACCAGAAGTCGATTTCCGATAATGCGCTATTACTTTAAATAATAAATTTCACGCACTTACGTTATATTGAAAGTAATAGCACATTATTGGAATTCGACTTTCATCTTAGTAATTTTAATATTTTCAGTGCTTTATAATAGTAAGATTTTATGCAATAATGAAATTAAAATCATGATTTCCACATTTTATGTATACACATATTAAATTTTACAAGATTATAATATAAATTTGTTCAAACATTGTACGTGTTAATTTTGCATTTTAAATCACATTCTGTTTTAGCTTTTTAAAAAAGAATGTAATCAATTGTTATTTTCTTATTAATGACACTAATCATTAACGTGCTCTTAAATTCCAATGAGAGCTGAATGGTTGTATGTCTGGATATCACGAGCTTCGTAAACAATTAATAAAATCATCGTCTCAAAGATTAATTATGTTGTCACCAGAAAATCATAATAATTAAAATGTGTATAAAAAAATGTAAATTACTGTACTGTAAATTATGCATAAAAATATATTATTTTGAATAAAATTAAATATTATAGTTAAAAAAAGTTTGTCTTGTATCAATTTTTTTCAAATTTGAAATTTTTTATTAGTCATATTTTATTTCCTTATTTTTTTTTTTTTTGCGTGAATTTTAAAGTAATTTTACGTTGGTGCTTTGCTTTTACGTGAATTTTGAAAAATCACAGACCGCATCCCCCCTTTTTCGATGTAAGTTACGTCTATTTTTGCGCGATTTCGTTTGCGCGTGTTTTCTGAGGAACCTATCTATCGCGTAAAATGAGACCCAGGTGTATATGATAATACTGTTAAGAGTGATACTTTTATTACTATTAGTAGCGTCCAGTCTACGGTAGCCATAAAAGTGATTAAAATTAATATAATAAGAATCTTGAACCTCGAACATTTAAAATGTATAGTCTCTGTCTTAAACTATTATTTCAGCATTTATAATTGAATTTTATCAGTGCTACACTTCTTCTAAGTTTAAGTATTATGTTATAGAAATGCTATATGTAGTATATGTAGTATTATTTGTCAGTCTGACTTTACAATAGTAGCACCGTTTTTTATTTTCTGTTAAAGATATTCATCAAAGACTTTCATAAATCATTATATTCATTTTATTTTTTTGAGTAATGTAATAATTTGGATGGATAGTTGAAATCTTAAATGGAATCTTAAGATATTGTAAAGGATTTAAAAAGAGATCACATGTTAAATAAATGGATGAAATAAGGAATTTATTACTGTGAAATGGAAAAGCTATGTATTGACAAAACTGGATTGTATCAAAATAATTGAAAATGATGATGATGATATTTGGATTCAATTACAATTAACATTAAAAAAACTAAAATTAAAAATAGGGAATTGATAAATTAAAAACTGATGTTGCAGAAAAGTTTTCAGAATTGTCAGATTAAAAAATAAGTATAAATAGTAATAGATAAAGTAGATTCAAATTAAAAAGTAGGAATTATTAAAAAAAAAAAAGAAGATGCTTCAGTAGGGATAGTGGTTATAAAAAATAGAGACAAGAAGCCTTGAATTAATTAGTTAATGCTATGATGAATAAAATGTTAAAGAGGGGCAAAAACAAAAATGTAAACTTTATAAAAAAAAATAAAGTTATATATAGAAGTCCTAATAATAAATTGAAATGTAAATCAGTAAATTTAGAAAAGTGTGCTTAGAAGAGGAATTTAGAGAAATAAAGAAACTACAAAGAAAAGATAAGATTAATTTATTTTATAATAGTGTAAAATTGTTCCAATGGAAAAATGCAACATATTTATATATATATTAAGTGTAATAATTTTCAAGGCTAAATGGCTTTATAAGTAACCATTAGAAACCAGGCAACACTTAGATATTCCCAATATAGATACTACTCAACAATCTCAAACTGTTATCAAGGCAACCTCCTTTTAACAATAAAAGGAGGTTGCCTTGATAACAGTTTGAGATTGTTGATTGTTATCTATATTGGGATTGTCTAAGTGTTGATTGGTTTCTAATGTTATATATATATTATTAAAGTTTGTTTACTATTATTATTATAATTGATTATAAAATCTAAATAAATATTGTTGCTTTACTATTTATTGTTTTAGAAATTGAGATGGTTGCGTAACTGACAGATCTAAGTGGGCCTCATTCTGAGAGCATAGTGAGGTAATGTGAGATAAAGGAGCCTCTATGCATATGAGAGAGAAAAATTTTCTTATTTATTTATTATATTTTTATGAATATTGTGCATTGTTTAAAATGTCTATTGATTATTGATATGTTGTAATATATCAAAAATGCAAATAGATGAGTAGGTAGACAGGATTAATATGAACTTGAATATGAGAGGACAGAAAAGATAGTTATTTCCTTATTCTGAGTCCAAACATGAATGCAGATGTAGGTTGAAAGTTTTTTAGTATGATTAGGAGTAAAATCTTATATTAAACTTCATAGTTCATACTAAGCATTCAGATAGAAGATTTACTTTGTCTTTTTGGGAGATCCTAGATAATCATTATTATTACTATTTTTATACCATTTTTAAATTGTAAATAAACTCTTTTGGGTTAAGAAATATTACTTATCTTTTAAAAGTTCAGTAGGAAAGTTATTTTAAAATTCTTTTGCTTTCATTTCTGCATTTCCGCCTATTAATTTCTTTGTCCAATACTTTATTTTTATTCAAAAATTATATTGTTTTAAACTTTTGTTCTCTAACTTTTAAACAAAAGTTTTCTGAAATCCAGTTTTACTATTTAATTGCTTTAAAATTGTTTAAGTACAGTTATTGTGAAAACTTTTCTTTTTCTGCTAATAAAATCAGCTCAAGTAAATAGTTTATGTGGAATAGAATTTTTCCATTTTTTTTAGAAATTACATTTTACAATATTACTGGAGTCTTATGGTTATATCCAGGATAGACATATATCAGGTTAGTATGGGCAATCTTAACTCTGTTTATTATTTATAACTTACTGAATTGTACTCAAGAAAGTGGTCAACGTCTCACGTACATAGAAACATCTTTACTTCTACAAAAGTTCATAATTGACCAACGTGGAGAATGGTGATGATTCTTCGGAGCTGGCTCTCAATACACACTACTTCAACATTCTTTATAATCTAATAACTTACTAATGTAGTTTTTCATTAGTCTTTTTAAATCCACCATTTATAATCTCCAAAAGAGTCAGAAAACAGGATAATTAAATATTTTTCCATCATGATATAAAAAAAGATAATTTAATTACAAGCCTTGTGCATAAAATTCCTATCTAGTGCTTACTCATCCAATATCCCCAGACTAGTTTCTAGCTTGTGGCTTTCTTCAGAGAAGAGCCTTGGCATCCAATGATTACTCTGGTTTGCACTGAGTGGCACTACTGTATGGAGAGTTTTGTCAATCAATTTTGGATCATATATTTGTCAGATTAAACCAGAATCAAAGTTATGAATAGTCTGTACTAAATATTTTTATTTCCTGCTTTTTGATTTATGTTAATTAAAATCAATTAATTAAAAATTTTCTTATTTCTTTAACTAAAAATATATTATAGAATTAATTAGAATCAAAGTATCTTATAAAAAAAAAAAAAAGAATCTTTCCAATAATATTTCATGTTTATCAATACTAATTAGTCTTAATTAATAAAAAGTTTTGTACATAATCCAATTAAATATAGATAATAGAATTTTATAATTAATGTCTGTTATAAATGAAAACAAGCTTGTTTTAGATTTATTTATCAAAATCAAAATTAAATAAAAACTTAAATACACCTTTTATATGTTTGATTTTAAATAATTTATTATACTTTTAAATATCAAAATTATTATTTAACCATTAATTTGTTATTCCAGACTATATATTTTAAATAAATATACATTTTGTTTTGTCTATTTTTTCTTTTCCTTTTCAACTTTATATGTATAATATTTAAATACAAGTACATTATATATATTTTTAAGCTAAATGTAATTATAGGGGATTTGAACCCAGATTTTCAAACTTCCTTTTGTCATCCATTTTATCTATAAGATGCATATGATACCATACAAGTAAAATTTTATCTTTTTCATATGTATGTGGTCATGTGTATAAGTTGTATAAAATGGAGTGGACAACAAAAGAGTTTGAAAGTCTGGATTCAAATCCGCTATAATTATATATATGGACACACACTATTATGTTGGTTTCCATAAGACATTTCTGTGTCAGTACTTACAATAAGAACACATACACACGCTTATTCTAATATAAAAAAAATCTTTCAGCACCTGATTCAAATTACTTTTACCCCATAACAAATTATCACATTTAAAATATTAAACAAACATTTTTTTTTTTTAAAAAAAAAGAACTATTCCTTCTTTGAAAGTCCTCTGGATGTTTTTATTCTCTTCTAATTACTCTTAATTATAAAAAGTTATCTTAGAAAGTTCTAGTTGAAATTTTTTTGTTTCTAACATTTCTCCTCTAAGAAAGTTTTAATTTTTTTTAAAAATTGTTTACTTTTCAATCAGTGTAACTGATGTTAAATATTTTATTTTAAAGAACAAACAGAAATAGTTTCTTTAGCTGCAAAGTTAATATTAGAAATATGTCATTATCAATGTGTGTATATATATATTCTATTTGCCAGCTAATTTCTTCCATCCGCTTCATGAAGATATCATGCATGAGCAATATTTATGCAACTGAAAGTTCATTTGTGCTTCTTTACATATATAAAGTAACTACATTTTGATATTCTGTCATTATAATTATTATTGTTAAAAAAAATTAAAACAGAGTTTAAATATGAAAAATTTAATCAGATTTAATGTCCAAGTATACTTTTAATATTTTTGCATCATATTCATGGTTAGTCTTCTGAGAATATTAATTTTTTGCAGATTTGAATACTATTTGATTTTCGATTTATTATGTATTCATTTTGTGTAATGAACCATATCTCTTTTCACATAATTTTGCTCAGACAAATTTAATGTCTGATTCAGAATCCCTATAAATTTAAATAAACTTACTAACAACACAAAGGACAAAATTCTAACATGGGACCAGCCCAATGTAATTTATGCTGCAGCCAAAAGACTGCCCATATGTATATTATGGTGAGGCCATGACAAATCTTAGAACTAGAATGATCCAACATTTATTAATATATAAAAAATCTAAGATAAAGTCCAAAGCTGTTAATTCATTGGTCTTTCATAATCATAAAAGAGAACATGGCCATAGTTATGATCTGAGAGTTGTTAAAATTATATGCATAGAAAGAAACAATTGCAAACATAAAATAAAAGAAGCATGGTTCATAAAAAAAATGAATATGTGATGTGCCAAAAATTAAATAGCATTCAAATCAACCAAAAAATTAATCTTCTCATTAGACAAACCATAAGTATGACATGGAAACATTGAAAGTATATTTGGTATAATAAATCTTACTAAGTTTTTAATATTTAAACTCTGTTTTAGGTATTTTTTATAATATATAAAATAACCTAAATGTAATGGATAACACTTATGTGTCTAAACTTGGTTATATCTATGATAGCCTAGCTTTCCATTGTCAGATTGGATATAGATAGTTACACTAATATTGACTATCTTCAATTCAGTTTAACTTTGATAATTTGGTAGACTTCAGTCAGGCACACAGTCTACTACATGCATATGGGCTATAAGCCACAGAAAAGCTGTCCCTTTTATGTGAGTTAATGGGAAACTAGCAACTGTCTTTCTCTCCAGTCTAGTAATGTAATAATAAATCAGTTGATCTAAATCCACTATTTCTAGTCTATGCAAAGGAATCTAAAAATAGGATAATTAAGTAAGCTTTTTCATCCTGATTGACAATTTAATTATATCATCTTTCTGTTTTTCAATGTACATTTATTAAAATTAATTATTTAAACTTTTTTTAGCCTTTTAATTAAAGTATGTTTTGTAAAAAAAATTTTTTTTTTTTGGTTCATTGAAATATTTTATGTTTTTGTCAAAATAAAAAATCAAATTAATTTAATAAAAATACTTGCATTCAATAGACCTACCCTTTCTCATATCTAATTTTTAAATCAATTATAATATTTTAGAATATCAAAATTATTATTTAACTATTATCTCATTCTTTCAGATTACATATTTTAAATAAATATATACAGTAAATTTTATTTGTGTTCATTTCTATATTTTCTTTTAAACTTTATACAGCATATATGCTGGAGGGGTGGGTGGAAATGATTCCTTAATGACTGTTACAAATAAAATACATATTAAATAAATAAATAACACATTATATATATTTAATATTATATCTAATACTGACTGCAGTAAATTGTAAAAATTTCATAAATGTCATTAATGTATAGAGAATGAAATTAAAATTGATTAATGAACATCTTCATGCTCTCATTTCTAAATACTTAAGATTTACCTATATATATGTTTAGATATAATTATAGGGGATTTGAACCCAGATTTTCATGCTTCCTTCAGCTATCCAATCTATCTCCTACAACTGATACACATGACTACACACACATGTGAAAGATAAATAATCTTCAATATATGTATTTTAGGCTGACCCAGCACTCATCAGTTAGTTCAGATCATTATCTCCCCCCCACACATATATAATGAGTGCTTGGTTTATAATAAGATAGCAAATTTTCAAACTTTAATGGAAAGGTTTCAATCTATTCCATCAATCCAACTCTTAAGACTTTCATACTATTGAAAAGCTGATGATAGAAGGCTGAAGAATAGGATGGTGAAGTAGACTGAAGTCTGTCCATTAAAGTTTGAAGATTTGTTATCATAATATAAACCAAGTACTGATTATACATATGTGTGGGAAGTGTTGATCTGAACCAACTGATGAGTGCTAGTTCAGCATAAAATACATACATTGGATATCCTTTATCTTTTTCACATATGAATGGTCATGTATATCAATTGTATGAGATATATTGGATAGCTGAAAGGAGCTTGACCGTCTGGGCTCAAATCCCCTGTAATTATATCTAAACTCCAGGGATATAAAGGATACCTGTATATATATATAGGTAAAAAAATAGAGTGATTCATTTTATCTTTTCAAAGACTTTATCTTGTGTTTAAAAAATGAAAATATTCTTCAAGCTTTTGTTGGGAGATGATTCCCTAATGACTGTTACAAATAAAACATGATGCTAGATGAATAAATAACTCATTATATATTGTAACGCTATCAAGATATGTTGTAAAACTCACATATATCTGCATTACATACTCTATAAATTAAAATATATGATCAAACTTAATAAGAAAGAAAAGAATAGTGAAAGAAATTTTAAAATGCAAATTTATAAAATAAAAAGATTGTGTTACATTGTTCTTTTTAAAATAGAATAAAACTATTTATTGAGAGTAGATGAGGGAAAATCTAAAATAAAAAAAAATATTTAAAATTCACTCACTCCTTTTTATAAGCTAAAAGAAAGTAAAATGTATAAAAATAAGTAAATATAAAAAAAATCAGAATAAAAATTAGTTTGTAAAAGAAAAACTTTCGAAAATGTCATTAGTTTAAAAGATTACTGGCTGATAAAGAAAAGGTTATACTAACAATTGAATTAATTAAAAATCTTTGTAAATGATCTCTTCAGTATAAAAGTGATGATATAGTAGATTAATCTAGAAAAAAGATTAGATAAAAGAAAATATAAAAATCAATTAGATTAAAGAAATGAAAAAATTAATTAAAAACATTCGATCAAAATTAAAAATAATGATAAGAAATTAAAACAATGGGAGAGAAACAAGTATAAAAGATCACAACCTTCTACTGTTAATATTCTATTCTTGAGTATGTAAATCAGTCTGGTCTTCAATCTGTTACATCATTAAAATCTTTATTTTTGTGATCGATGCTGAAGCAGTTAATCTTAGCTTAAGATTGAGCTTCATGGTATCATCTACTAACCTGTGTTTAAACCCTATATCCCATCACACTCCTTTAGTTGTGTATATATATTTTATGTATATTTTTGAGATGCGCACCTATATTTATTATTAATTTTTTTAATTATTAATTCTTTTTTATTAAAGTACATAGGTGCGGCTCAGATATATATATTATAGGAGCAAAAATACTAACAAAATATTGATTTTTTAAAAAGTATTTTATTATACATCATTTTTAAAACTTTTTCTTTTTAAATTGTTTTTTCTATTAAATTATACATTTTGTAAAATCCAAAATGAAAGATGCAACCATTAATTGTCCAAAACTAATTAAAGGGTTGGAAGTATAATATTGTTTTAATCTTGGGAAGGAATTTTTAATTAAGTTTTTACTTAAAATAAAATGAGGATTAATAGATTTTACTTTTGTATCAACATTTTTGTTAAATCTATTTCCAATCTGGAAATAGATTTGAATATATTTTGGAATGTTATCAAATGATTGCATCTTCCAAATACAATGGACAAAGAAATGTAAAATTTCTGTTAGATTAAAGATTACGTTTAAGCTAGAGATAATAAATTGAAAGCATTCTTAAAATACCTGGGCAGGAGTATAAAATGGGCTAATTTTGATCACCAAGAGGAGAGCTACTATTGAGAGAACTGATTGCCTCTAGATTCCACACTGCTTTGAACTCTAAAAATGATCTAATAGAAAGCCTTTCCCAACCCTTGTGAGTCATCTTCCACTACTGTAATAATCTGCTGCCCTGAAATGAAGGAAAGCTTAAAAGAACTCTGGGATGCTAAATAGAAGCTTGCTGCCACCTAAGAACTTCATGATTCTTTGAACTGCCGTGCACATGCTTGGATGTTTTAAATTGGACTCTTGAAATGATGCAAGGTAAACTATTTTCAAATCACCACCATTGAAACTAAATCTAGCTAGCCTAACTAATCTCGAACCCTACTATCAAGATTTCTCATGTATTATTTAACTTTGCCTTTTTTTCTTTAATATGTAAATGTATTTTGCTCTTAAATAATTTCTATAAATTTAAGCCTATCTCATATGCTCTAACTTCTTTAACTTTGGTGCAGTCATTTATTTATAGTTATTTATTACTTGATTTTATATATCTAGTTTAGTTATTAATATGCCAATCTCAAGCAAACTGACGAGTTAAATTTCTAAAATCTTTTCTTTCTTCTTTTTAAGTAAACCTCCATGAATTAAGATTATTAATGTTCCCTTAAAATATAATGCATTATTAATTAATATGCTCACCAGATTGTTTTTACGAGTCAACATTTTGTTTATGTTTTAGTATAAAAATTTGTTATTTGTTTAACTCTGGATTTTACTCAGGGTGAATCCAGAATTTAGGATAATTAATGCTCCAAAACCGTATATTTTATAAATGTTATTTATTCAATTCTAAAAAGTGAACTATTAGTTGTTTTCTATAACTGTTAGCTTTATTTTATTTTTCCATACTCTTAAAATATCATATGCTTAAATATTCTCAGTTGTTGTAAATCCACGAAGGTGAGATTGAATCATTTTTAAACAGCAGAAAAGGAAGGGGAGGAATTTTAATGTATATTTTACTATTTTAGTTAAGTAAAATCTTGTATATATATATATTACAGTGGCATAGCACATTATTTGTATAAATTATGGCATTCAAACAAGGATCATTTATTTTAAAGCAGTAAATCCTCTTTCATGTTGTTAGTGAAATTCATTCATACTGCATTACTGACATTCAGCACATCTTTGTGAATATAAATATATTACATGCTTCTAATCTGGAGGTTGTGACAAGATCAAATCCATAGATTTCTTTTCATGCCCTGTCCTGAGGATATTTAGTTGATCTTCCCAGGACTTATTTCGTATAAAAAGTTCTCTGGTGGTGATTCCAATACACCTGGCACATGCTATGCCTATCCACTTTTTTCATATAAAAGGCCTGCACGCCAGTGACATTCATGGAATGCCTATCTACTTTTCTCTAAGCACTGCCCAAAAAGGGGGTTTTAGACTTCGTCTTTTGTCCAGAAGCATGACTTTTCCTGTTATTCCTGTGCCATTGTCAGTACTGCTGCTTTTTCATATTATTATTTCTTTTGCTTATGACCTAATTTTAGTGCTGTAATATTAAAATTGCACTCTGCTCAAAATATATATACACCTGGGTCTCGTTTTATGCGGATTTATTTAATGCAATTTTTAAGTTACGCGATTCATGTTTTTTTAATATCTTTGTATGCAGTTTTCTTTTATGCAATAAAAATTATTAAATCAGAAGTTGAGTTCCAATAATGCACTATTACTTTAAATATTATAAATTTTGCACACTCACGTCATGTTTAAAGTAATAGCGCATTATCGGAGTTCGACTTCCATCTAATAATTTCAATATTTTCAGCACTTTATAATAGTACTGTAATAGATTTTATGCAATAAAGAAGTTCATAATTCACTTAAAATCAGGATTTCCCCATTTTATATACACACATTAAATTTTTCAAGGTTATAATGTAAATCTGTTCATATGTTATAGATGAAAAATAATGTATGTTCTTGTTTTTGCATTTTAAATCACATTCTATTTTTGCTTTTTCAAAAAAGTACATAATCAATTAATCATTTAGTGTCTGCAAGTAATAAATTTTACAGGATTATAATGTAAATCTGTTCAAACGTTATAGATGCCTGTATGATGTATGTTGTTGTTTTTGCATTTTAAATCACATTATTTTTTGCTTTTTAAAAAAAGAGTACGTAATCAATTAATCATTTAATGTCCGCAAGTTTATTTTTAAAAGGTGAGTAACATCGGTGAGCACAATTAAATTTGACAATTAAAATCTGATTTTTAATTGTAATTAACAATTTAAAAATTACATAACGTGGATGTTGATTTTTAAATGGAATTGAAAATTAAAGATAAAAATAATTTAATTTTTAATTGTTAGTTTTAATTAAATTTTGACCAACAGTGGTGAATCAATGTCTTTTTATCATCCTAAGTCTAAGTTCTTATTTTTATTTTAAACTTTTAGTGTACCCTAATGGAAAGGAAAAACACCCAAGAAAATGAATTTCTTTGGAAACAAAAATTTCAATTTTAGATCACTTAGCAAAATGGGATTTCAATTTTAGATCACTTAGCAAAATGGGAAGGATCAACAGCAATTAGAAAAGGTTTTAGTTTGGGTGAATCCACTATAAGACCAATTTAAAAAAATGAAGTTGGTGCTAGTTGTACATCCTCTTGTGATGAATCTGATGTCCCAAATAGTGATAATTATTAAAATATCGTACATGTATAAAAAAAATGTAAATTACACATAAAAATATATTGTTTTGAATAAAATTAAATACTGTAGTTAATAAAAAAAAGTTTGTCTTGTATAATTTTTTTCAAATTTGGAATTTTTTATTAGTCATATTTTATTTTCTTGTTTTTTTTTTATGCGGATTTTAAAGTAATTTTATGTTGCTGCTTTGCTTTTATGCTATTTTTGGAAAATTACAGTATGTATCCCCCATTTTTCAATGTAAGTTAAGTCTATTTTTGTGCACTTTCTTTTGTGCGCATTTTCTGAGGAACCTATCTACCGCATAAAATGAGACCCAGTTGTATATATAAATGCCAAATATTACTAGTTAATTAAAATGTTATTTCAGTCATATTACACAATCCTACCATCATAATTTGTTAGTTCTGTATTTAAGTGTATATGCCTTGGGAAAAATAAAGCGTTCTTCTTACTATAGTTAATTAAAAGAATTTTCAATAAATATTTTGTCATATAACTAAAGTAATTTTCAAATGTGTTTTACTTATGTTTATGACCATGATGGCATGAAAATATTTTATATTATTTTTGTAATAAATCCCAGAATGCTCCTCAAAATAATGTTAGTCATCATGTTTCAGAAACATAAATCAAAGCATTAATGGAAATCTTATATAATCATTTAAATAATTGATTGGCATCTTAATACTGTACCCACCAAAGATGTGTGATAATGTATATATACTATTTAGTTAATAAAAGAGCATATGAGAACCCTTAGCATGAATTTCACTATGTAATTATATACCGTTTGGTAGACTGCTTGCTCTTTCACACACATACTAATGTATGCAATTAATTCATAATTTACATAATAATTTATCATATTAAACTATTTTTATTGTCTAAACTTATTTGAGTAGTTTGAATTCCTTTTTCTCCACTTCCACACATACAATCATGTGTATGCATATTCTAGTTTAGATAAAATAAGTCTCATTGTCTTTTCTGCTCTGCTAATGGGCCGGATTTAAAATAAATTCTCATATACCATCATTATAAGTTATTCATTAGGTGTTTGATCTGGGGCTTAGGGAATGAATTCAAATTCAGGTTGGCTGTACTAAATCTTAGGCTTGACTGGGTTTGAAGTACATTTTGTGAGTTCCAGCTCGTGTTAGATGGATCAACAGGTTTGACCATTACATTGCATTATGTTATTCATTGCTCCAGAGATTCAGAAAACAAGGACAAAATAGAAACATTCATTACTGCTGTGAAAAATATTGCAGAAACTGCAGAACTATCTATATGCATTGCTTGACTGCTTTAGAAGGGTTCAACTGGGCTTCAGACCCCAAAGTCTTGTGCTAAATCAGCTGTCCCACCTAAACCTTCACCGGAAACTGATACCAAAATGGTGAAATAAATGCTGCTACTTTCTCCCATTGTCAAGACAAAGAATGGAAAACAAGCCCTGAAACCATCAATGGAGACCAAAAAGACAACTGGTTCGAAATTGACAATCAT
Organism: Epiperipatus broadwayi; assembly: GCA_028023455.1. Taxonomy (NCBI): domain Eukaryota; kingdom Metazoa; phylum Onychophora; class Udeonychophora; order Euonychophora; family Peripatidae; genus Epiperipatus; species Epiperipatus broadwayi. The sequence continues at coordinate 829,489 of JAQFVV010006309.1, forward strand.
GAAAACCTAGGTAAATATATTTTGATCACTGTCTATAGATACTTTATATTTTTTAAATGAAATTAACTTTAAAGAAGGACTATTATAAAATTTAGCCTGAGTAGTCAGTTATATACATTTTTATATATATGTAAATTTCATATTGTTATGTTATATTAAAGATGTATGCATGAATAAATATTAATGTTTGCTTAGTTATTATTTTGGTCTATTTTCTCTCTCTTGTCACTGTGTCACCATTAATATAAAGTTATAAATAATTCTATATGTTAAGTTAAATGTGCTGGACCCCCTGATTAAAAGTAAAAGCTAGTTTCGGATATTTCAAGTGCTGATTGGTGTGCCTGTTGTCTGAGCATGCAGGCTATGGTGTCTGAGTTTGATACTCAAAAATAAATAAAATGCTTTGGATGACAGGTTTTTGTTCAAGCAGTCAAAGTGAGATTTGTGGTCATGTTATGCTTCATATAGCCAATCTGGTCATAGGTATCATTGATACTTATGATATCAATGATATTCTCCCCTCTGCTTGAAGAACAGGTCTATTCCCATAATATTAAAGATATAAAATAATAATTGCCAAGAAGTATATTTATTGAACTTAATAATAAGCGTATTAAAGTTTAGCAAAAATATAAAAGGTCATGTGTAAAAGTATTTAAACCCAGCAAGAACAAGTTTTATTCAGAAGGATTTAGTTCAATATATTCCAACTTCATTTATATATGCACACACATACACCCAAACACTACTATGTTGGGTGTAATAAGACCAATTTTGTCTCAGCATAGTGTATGTGTGTATATATATATATATATATGTAGTCACAAGATAGAGATGAATATTTATTTTGCTGATTTTAAGTCATTTAATAAAGTAAATTGGATTACTTTGTTGAAAGATTATACATAAATAATATATATATATTGGAATCAGAAGTATATTTGAACTTAACTAATCTAATGAAATAGATAGATAGAAAAAATATGTAAGGCAGGGGTGTTTTCTATCTTTTATTTATATATGAAAATATATAAACTGTCAAATGAATATTATTTTGATAAATATAGAATTAAAATTATTTTATTAATGATATGATAGTGCTAGTATATAATAAAATACTAGGCATGATAGATAAAATCAATCAGGAATGTTAAAAAGAGTGATCGTTATTTGAAGAAATAATGAAGAAAAGGAAAAGCAATATTGGACATATACTTGTAAGCAAATAAATTATAAAACATCTATTGGGATTATATTTATATGTTGGACTATTTCCATCATCTAATATGAGTATTGAATGTCTTTAAAAAATTTACCTTTATTTAAATATTCCAAATACATTCAACTGTTAGTAATAGCACATAGGTTAATATATGCACAACGTTTTGAGAGTTTATTCTCTCCTCTTCTTTAAAGTGTGACTATACATAATGTATGAAAATCACTAATCAACTTTGCTCCTAGAAAAAAGTGGAGAAATTAGGAAAACCTCATAGATAAGTTGTGAGTGCAGATCATTTGACACTAGTAAATCAGTATAATGTTTAATATTTATAAATACTGAACAAATGTTAAAGACATGTATAAAAGATTGTGAGTTGGGATAATTGATAAGCTTAGATGAAATGTCCACATTGGTAATTATTTGTCTGTTTGCATGTTTTTGTTCATATTTTTAAAAACGTGCAGTGAATAGAAGTTTTAAATATATCTAATATATATGAGAAATTGTGTTATTCCATGTGTTTCTGCTTAAATTTATCTGAAACGTAAAAGTAATGAAATTCATGCATAGTGGAGAGAGAATGATCTGACTTTCTGTGTTGATAGATAATTGCAGTATGGTGGAGTTGAAGTGAGAGAAGTACTGACAAAAAACCCAACAACAAAAATAGTATTTATAATTTTAAAATTGAAATATATAACTAAAAAAATATAGAGAAACACAATGAAGAAAAAAATTACAACTATTAAAAAAATAAGTCATGCAATAATTAATATTGCTTTATAATATTAATAAATTGTTTTTCTCTTCACTAGTAAAAATCGTAATTATAAATATGTGATTTTTTTCGCATGCGTTAGTGAAGCTATAATTATACTATAATGTGTAATAGGTCTGCTTAGCGCTTTCGAGATTTAATGTTCGAATCTAATACTCATAGCTTTGTGAATGAAGACTGTTGTGATTTATTGTACACATATGCTAACCTTAATACAAGAATTTACCAACACAGGTATGCATACAACAGTGTTAAAAATAAAAATGAAGGAACATCAGTATTCTGGGACCACCAAGCAGCTACAGGCCATGTATTCGAACCCAGTTCTGCTCAAATAATTTGTACAGAGAAAAGTGATGCCAGAAGAAAAGTTAAAGAAGCTTTTTACATAGTATATGATCTCAGTGCCATCAATAGAAGAGAGGCATGCTTTGCTCTCTCCAAACAATGGACTAACTAATTAAAAATTCAAACTCGCATACGAAAAAAAAGTCGCATATTTATAATATTAAATGGTAAATAATATAATAAAGTAATAATAATAAAATATTGTAATGTAATAATTTTAAGTTTTAGATAATTGCTGTACCATCTGGTCAGATATTTAAATATATGTAAATAAAAAAAATATTTTTTTTAAACCATAAATTTTTTGTATACAGGATTGTTAATTATTAAAATTGCCAATTGATATCTTTTTTTAATTTCATTCTATGAGTGTATTGTCTTTGATAAGATTCAGAATGAAGTTTGGTCTATTTTTTAATTTATTGTAAACATTTTACAATATAAAGCACATTGCAATTTGTTCTACTCTTTATCTTTTAAAAGTAAAATGACATGAACTTTTTCAAAAGTTGAAAGTTATTTATAAGTTTTAAAAAATACATATATATATATTTGCTTGTAATAACAAGAAAAAATTATATTGTATATATTTCAATAGGAGACATTAATAAATAAGTAACAGATTAGATTCTTATGTGTGTGAGTATATATATAGTTATATTTGAAATGTATTATTTGTTATTTTAAAGTCTAAGGAAAAGATATGTTATCAAAAATGCTGGCCTGTATGTAATGATGTTTTAAAGGGTATTATTTATAATAATCACTCAATGAATTTTACAAAACAAACAAGTTTGCGCATGTGATATAATATATTGCATCAGTCAGAGTATATATAAGTCTGTATTGTCAAGCTAAAACCTTTTTTTTTATTTTGTTCTGTTTGCTTTTGTATTTACTTAATTCCATAGAAGTTATATTTTTGATAAACATTTTTTTACAAAATTGCCATATACATATTTCTAAAGACGTTTGCTGCAAAATTATATAACACGCACAACTAAAAAAGGAAGTTCGACATCTACTTTTAGGACAACAAAAATATAAATGTAAAGACTTTTGAAACAAAAAAGAAAATACAGTTGTTATAGCTTTCTAAAAAGTTTCTTTTAATTTTTTTACTAAAAATTTCCAAAATGCTTATTTAAAGTTAAAATAAAATACATATGCATGTGCCTGAAATATAACACAAATGCCTATGAAAAAAATTAATAATTCTATCAAGGATTTAAAATATAATATCAATGTAATAAACTGAAATAATTATTTTATTAAGAAAATAATAAAGTTTTGATCTTCTATATTGATGTGATGTGATGCACTGTGACTTCTCCTTATACTGAGTCAGGAATCTCTCAGCAACTATACCCAGAGAAACCTGTTAGCCACTTTACCTTCCCTTTCCATTCTCCGCTCTAAGTTTTCCCATAATCTGCTCCATCCCATTTCCACAACATAATCTTTGTCAACTCCATGACCTTCATATCTAAATCCCCCTTATCTTTTCTCAAACCTAGCATAAAAACCAATAACTCACTTTCTGTATAATCACTTTGTTCATATTTAATCTTCCATAACTTCATTATTTGTACCCTTTCTGCTTCCAAGCATTTACATTGAAATAACAGAAGCATAATATTTTCTATGCCTTCCTTACACAACTTGCAGACTAAATCACCCATATATTTCCATTTACATATATATTACCTTGTTAAACCACTAAACATCACATGATCACCATCTTATGCTAGCACATTCCCTTGTTGTTAAAGATCCCATTCGAGCCTTAAACAATAAACTACTTTCCTGACTATTATCATAAATTAACTCACACCCAATGTTCCATTTGCTTCTATATATATTTAAACTCGTTTTACTCTCCATCTCTCCAACTCCCTATTCTTTATTAATGCATCTATTCTTCTATCCCACTCCTTACCACTATAACACTCAACAATCCTCCTAACACAATCATCCCATCTTTTGTACAAGTATACTCACATATATTATTTATCCAAATCTTCTGCATACGACATTACCTTTCTCACCCATCTTGTTGCCTGCTCTTTACTTGTAACCCAATTAAATACTATTTTGGCTATTCTTTTATTATCCATAAACTGCAATCTACTGAACATTTTCAATTTGCTTATTGCATCTCTCATATAAAAACTTGACCATCCCATTTCTCCTTGAATTGCCTCCTTTGCTGTCCACACCTCTGCATCTAATGCATGTCTTCCTACTTCCCTTTGTACTTTTTCTAAGTAATCTAATACCCCTTTACTAACACATAATGCATCATTTCCATATGTTAAGCCTGCTACTGCCATTCCCTTCCATACAATTCTAGTTACATCATATTTATTATATGAAAACACTGTTAATTTCTTTTCTTTTCTTTGCTTCATTTATCATTTTTTTCTCTCATTCATCCAAGCAATTTTTCTGATTACTCAAGATGATTCCTAAATAACTATATCTATTCACCACACTTAACTTTATATCCCCCAATAAGAAATCTTCGTCTTCTCTTTCCCCAGTATTCACCATCATTATATTTGATTTTTCTTCACTAAATTTAATCCTCATATCTTTACACACCCTTGCGCAAGTCCTCAGCATAACTTCCATATTTTCTCTTCTTTCTGCACACAAAAAGACATCATCCACAAAAAAGACCAAACAATGTATATACTCCATTGCCACCTATTAATGGTATCTCTATCCCTCTTCGTAGCCTTTCTATTGCTCTCTCCATTTCACTCAAATACAACAAAAACAAAATAGATGACATAGGGCATCCTTGCCTTAGTCCCACCCCATTTTTAACTTTAACTGATTCTATATCCCCTAATTGATATGTATAATAATTATTTTTATATAATTTCTTAATAACATCCACTAAAGCTTCATCCATTCCCAGATTTGCTAAACTTATCCATAATCTATTTCTATTCACTCTATCATGTACCTTCTCTATATCTATAAAACTCATATATAATTGTCTACCTGAATTCCTACTCATATCCATAAGTTGTGTAACTACAAATAAACTATCTCCTGTACACCTATCTAACCTAAAACCTCCTTGCATTTTCCCCACTATATTATTTTCTTCCATCCATTTTGCAACTCTTCCAGCCATCATATATGAAAAACTTTATATAAAACTGATGTTACCGCTATCAGTCTATAATTGTTTAACTTTCTATGATCCTTACCTTTTCCTTTAAATAATAATCTTACTCTCGTATTACTACAACTACCCGGAAAAACTCTTTTTCTGTGCCATCTTATTAAAACATGATAATAGCTTTACTTTTGCCCTATGTCCTAAATTCATTACCATCTCTGCTGCCCATCCATTTAAACCTCTTACCTTATCATATCTTAATTTCTTCCCTGCCTCATTCAGTTCATTTTCTGTAAACCTAATATACCCATTACTATATGCTTTCATATTTTCTATTCCTCTGTCCTCACATCTAACATCTTTTCTATATCCATTGCATAACTATTCAATAATCTTTCTAATTCTTCTCTAGAGCTACATTCTATTCCCTCCTCATCCAGTAATACTATCTCTCTCATCCCTAAATTTCTCCTTTTAATGTAATTCCAAAATTTTTTACTCCCTTCCACTTTTATTAATATCGTCCAATAATTTACTATTCAGTTTCATTCTCTCTCTATAATTATCTATTTTAGCTAACTTCTTCTTTTCTAAATACTTTTTCCATTTAGCATTAATATCTTTTTTACTTTCTTTGTTCTTAATAGCACACTTATATTCTTTGCATGCTTTTTCCCTCTCTTTTACATTTTTACTAACTCTCATTTTTTTATTACTTTTATTCTTCTGAATATTCTCACCTAAAACCCTATTTGCCACTTTTTCTATTTCATCACACCAGTCCTCATACTCATTTCCAACCAACTCTTCCATGGTTTCTTCAACTTGTATTTTATACTCTTCCAACTTATTCTTATCATTCACTCTCCATCCACATCTTTCACTATTGTTTCTACTTTTATTTCTATTCTCCATCACATTACTAACCATTTCAATTACAAAGAAATTATGATCACTATTACATACTCTTTTTTTATTATCAATCACCTTAATTTTCCATACTTTATTCATTCTCTCTTTCTCTACCAATTCATAATCTATTGTATGGGATATATTATTTCTAGGCCATGTGTATCATTCCCTCTTTCTCTACCAATACATAATCTATTGTATAGGATATATTATTTCTAGACCATGTGTATTGTCCCTCATAAATATTTGATAAGTTTCCAATGCTCAAATTCACTCTCTGACAAAAAAATTTCAAAAGCTGTCCATTCTTATTATCTATATCATTAATTTCTTCAATATGCCCATTCATATCTCCTATAACCATTATACTCTTACCCTTTTCTTTAAAATTCTGTATATCCTAAACTAGGCACTCATATATGCTATTGTTCCACTCCATTATAGTTTGACTAACTCCAGTAGCTATATAAACTATAGTTACCATCCAATCTTGTCTTTCCAACCTTATTTCAAACCACAAATGTTCTTGACATTTAACAATATTTAAATATTTTTTTTGATATAAAACCTATACCATCACTCTTTTTTTCTTTCTCTTTTCTATTTATACCCTGCCATACCAAATCTTCCAAAACAGGTTTTTCTTCTCTTCGATGTGTTTCCACTACTGTTAATACCTCAAGATCTTCATTTTCAATTGCTTTGTTTAATTCCTGCCACTTTTCTGGTCTCCTACCACCTTGCATATTCAAATATCCAATTTTAACAATTTTTTCTTTCCTAACTACTCTTGTAAATTTTTTTGATTCTTTCTTCTCCATTGTGTTTATAAATAACTTGCTTACCATTAATTTTACAGACCCATTCCCTCTCCACATCTGCATTTATATCTGAATCAACTGCCCTTTGTTGATTTCTTACATTCCATCCATTCTTCTTCTTTCTAATAACACTGCAATTTAAAATCTCACCCCCCCCCCTTTACAAGTTTCCCGAACTACATTCTTTATAAATCAGACTCCCTAAAACTTCACTTCCTTGTTTCCCTAAGTGCAAACCATCTTTACTATATAATTCCCTCTTCTCAATAAAAAAATCCCACACATCCACAAATGTAACATCATTTTTCTCACACTATTCTTTCAATCTCTCATTTATAGAACATTCCCTATCTAACATATACCTTTTATCAAATCTTGGTAATAATCCAATTATTCCTACTCTTCCTTTAACCATACTCAAATTCCTAATCAATTCTATGTACTCACCCATTACTCTGATGACTGATAAATTATTAGTCCCTACCATAACATATACATCTCTATTCCCTTGCTTCTTTACTTTATCTGTAACATCCCTAATTCTAGCTCCCAGCAAACATATTCTTACATACCTGCTTCTCTTTTCCCTTGCAATTATATCTCCACATTCTCTTATTAATGAATCGCCTATCAATACTGTCTCATAGTCTATTTTCTCTGCTTCATTCACAACCTTCTCTACCACCTTCTGGACTTCCTTATCTACTTTTCTTCCTTATCATTCCTACTCAATAATTCCTTTATCTGCTCACACTTCATTTCTAATGATTTTAATTTTGCTTCCACATCCTTTCTCTCTTCCTCTATCTTACTTATTCTTTGACCACTACAAACACACTCTATCCTGCCTTCCTCAACTATGTTTTGTTCATTTCTCCTGACTTCCTGCCTTCCTCAACTACATTTTGCTCCATTTTCCTGACTTTCTCTTTATGTTATCTACACTTTGAAACCACTTTTTCACTTCTTTTATCACATTCACACACTGTCTACATAACCATAAACCTGTTACATCTTTCCTTGTCTTATTTAAGCATTTCAAGTGGAAAATCTCATCACATATATTACATTTCCACAGCACCCCTAATTCCTTTCTGACGATTATATATGCATTGTAAAGTATAAATGCAATCCATATTACTTATTTTCCAAGCCACCTATTCTATATTTGACTTTATATTTCCTCTCCTACTCTTCAAACCCTTTGCACAGAAAGATAAAAACTTTACTTTCAAAAACGATTGATCAATAATCACATGTACCTTAGGCCTCTAAAACGTTATCTTTTATCTCAAAATAACTAACTGTTTTTAAATTAAAATTAAGAAAAAAACTTTAGTAGCAAATTTAAACCAACTAATCTTACATACAACTTAGTTACAGAAATCCTTACATCAACACAAATTCAACAAAACAATTTTTATTATAACTGTTATATTTTTAAAATGGTGATCGAAACACTTTTTTTAAAATAATTTTGATCTTTCCAAATTCAAAAACTATCTTTCTTGATCACAATTTACTCCTTATTTTCATACCACAATTAAACAGTCTTTAAATTGATGATTTCAAATGATTAATCACATAAGAAAAACAGAAAACCTGGTACTTAGCTTTAAGATTGAAATCAATATGAAGGCCCTCTGCTGGTGTTATTTGTATTATTACATTTGTAATGCCATCTATTGGAATCATTTTATAATTATGAAATGTTGATAAAGTCTTTAGTCTTTATCACTCTCAGGAGATTTTGTTGATGAAGATTACTCATTTTTGTAATATAATTTGCCATCTGTAATAACAAACTACTGATATAATACATATATTTAATAAATTTCAATTATTGGCAATTAAAATTTTACACATTTGACTATTTAAATAGGGCTTGATAAACATCAAGCCCAACCATAAGGTTACAATATATATATGCTTTCATATTTGTATATATAAACACACAGATAAATATATACAGTAGAGCAATTATAAAGTTATTTTGTTAAATCAAATTAAAATATTTTCTAAAAAGTTGTAAAAGATAATTGATTTTATAATTTAGTTTAAAAAATAGGTTAAAAGCAAAAAGTGTTTTAAAAATAATTAAAAGTAGAAATGACATTCAAATAAAAAAGTCATTAAAATGATAGTAAACTTATTGATAGATTAAAATGAGATAAATAATTGAGATGATTTAATTAAAAAGGCTGTTTGTTATTCCCATTCAAAAATAAGAACTTAAAAATATAGTATTGAGCAAATAAGCTCAGCCTACACTGGATTCTCTAATATTATCTCTAGCCAATTGATTAAAGCATTCGAAAGATAAGTGGTGGATCTGAATTTTACTAATAAACTAGCTCTAGTGAATATAAATAATGCTTGCAATTTGTTCAGAGTAATTCTAGTCTGCTTCCAGGATTCTATTCTGTCATTATTCTTATGCTACTGTTATTCTGTAAGTTAGTTAATTAATTTTCTAGTTCAGAGATCTACCATGCAAGAGTAGAGAAACCATTATCTTCTTTGCTCTGTCAAACTGGCAGAGGGTGAGCTACAAAACCCATTGCTGAGTCCTGGAAAGACAAGCTATCTATATGTGAAGATGCCATCTGAATGTATGTCCACTAACATTAACATATATGAATAAATCTGATGTCCAATGCTACAGGAAGACCCAGCCCCCAAACCAAGACTAAATTGATACCTAAATACCATAAATAAATGTAAAATTGTTACTTAAAGCTACTGTCACCATAGCAATGGTTTTAAGAATAAATTTCACCAAAATAAACCAATACTTAAAGACTGAATGTGAACTTTTGAAGCTGAAAGAATAAGTATAAATTTTAAACTAAACTTTAGTTAATTGTTATTTATCTCCTAGGTAATGAAATATATTAGTAAATAGTTATTTATTTAATCTGTTTATGAGCAGGTATGGCAAAAGATTGTATTTTGTTCTATTTATCATGCTACAATTTAGTCAGTGATAATTGTATAAAAATTTATAAAAGGTAATTAATTGGCTTGTAATTGCAATCTTTGTTCATGCTATTAGATGTTTGTATGTTAATTAAATGTTATTTCCACATTATTTAAAAGATAAATAATATGTTAAAGTAGTAAATTTGTAAATTATGAATGGAATTCAATCATGCAGTATAAATAAGCTAGATTAAGGTTATATTAACTATTCTTGTGTTTTGAGGTGATATAATTGATAAAAATGAATGGCTGTCAATTCATCAATTCAGGTTATGCTAGTTACATCTGAAATTCATTTTTATGTAATGAATTAGTGAAATGATTGTAACATCATTTGTGATTTCTGGTCCCCTAACTGTCATTATTTTGGTTAAATAATGATTGGCAGTAGATAAACAATTCCTATTGTATAGTATCTGCTTTAGTTCATACATCTCTGTAGTGACACATTTGCAACTGCCAGTCACTAGTATGCAGTATCAAATACTAAAAAGTATAAAACTATAGAAGATTAATCCTTACCATATGTGTATAATTTATCATGTATTGATTTGTTCACAAACTATTGTAGTACAGATGTTATTTCCTGTATTTTACAATTATTTTTATTATTTTAATTGCTTACTAATATCATAATCTGAAATTGATCACAGCAATCAATTAGTTAAATTATTTTTTATAATATAGTATTAACATCACTGGGCAAAATCATTTAGTCTTAGAACAATGATAATGAGAGGTGCTAGCTGTTAGAAATCTATGCAGTAGATTGGGATCCATTCACAAACAAATTATGATAATAATAATGTACATTAGTATTTTCAAATGTTGTTTTAAAATATTTAAACTACCAGTATACTATATCTGTGCATAAATTAAAATATAATATTTAGGAATGTTAAGTTACTTTAATTAATTTATAAAGTAATTAGCTAAAGTGCTGTCAATGTGTGTTTTATATATGCAAATAAATTGTGTTTGTTTCATTCTTTTTGGAAGTTTGTCATCACTATTTGCAATCAATAATTTAACTAAAATAGTTAAAAGTTTTTATTTCTCCCTTTAGCAGGCTGTAAAAGAAAAAATTGTTAGTCTGTGACATCAGAATATGGAATGCAAATGTGGATTGTGCTCAGGTGATTTTCATGTGGGTTGTGCAATTCTGTCAGTTACAATAAATATCAAATGAATATTATTTATAAAAAGTATAAGCTCACTTCTAATTGTGACAAAATCATCACCTATCTACATTATTATCACATTATTCTTTGATTTAAATATAACAATTGTATTTGACGAGTACTCATCACAAAAAGTGTGTTAATGTTGTATTTAATAGCTTTCAATGTTTTCTTCCAATATACAGAATTAGTTTAATGCAGTGATGAAATGGTAGTGTCACGATGAGCTATCATCTTGTGAATTGATTCCTAAGTTAATAAAAATTAAGCATTTGAATTAGGACTGTTGTGCTCACCTTCTTCTTGAGATCTGCACATCACATGATCTTATATATTAAACCATAAGTGTGAACTGCTAACTGGTTATTATATGTAAATCACATCACTGCATCTTTCATTTTAAATAAATCAATAATATACTATTAATCTGTTGTCAAGGCAATACTTCATTTATTGCCTAATTGTAATGCTGCCATGACAACCAATTAGTGATATTCTATTGGTTTATTTAAAAATGAGAGCTGTAGTGATATAATTTTTATATATATATTCACACACTACTTTTATGTCTGCTACTAGCAAGCACTTTCTATAATTTAATGTTATTAATATCAATGAAGAATTTATTCAATACAATTCAATGAACTTTAAATAATGTAACACTGTTAGGTAAAAAAAAAAAAAAGGATTTTTGTCATACATATTCAATACCAATTTCTGGCATCAAAAATGTCTGTTAAATCACTATATACCACCTATAAATAGTCAAAATAAAAGTCATAGATCATTTCATAGATCACATGACTCTATCTCTTAAGCTTGTAAGTTATAAACAGTGAGGATTGCCAATTCCTCTACAAGCTTTATGATAAATGCTTAGCCAGAGCCAGCACTTAAAATATCTCTGTCAGGAACCCCTCCCCAAACCCCTGACCATGGTTTCGTGCTTTGGCACTCCTCAGAGAGGTGTCAGGGTAGGTTCAGACACTAGATCTAAAAATACCAACCCAAAGCTAAGCACTTAGCTAAAAGTTATCTATTGAGTGGAAAATCTGAAATTTTCAGACATGTACATGTCTTCAAACCCAGCTATCCAACTCAAATAGCTATATGGGGCTGATAGATCTTCAGCCATGCCACATAGTAGTAGTCATAGCAATATAAAATTGCATAAGACTTTTTGGCAGAGACTATAAATAGTCAAAATAAAAGTCATAGATCATTTCATAGATCACATGACCCTATCTCTTAAGCTTGTAAGTTATAAACAGTGAGGATTGCCAATTCCTCTACAAGCTTTATGATAAATGCTTAGCCAGAGCCAGCACTTAAAATATCTCTGTCAGGAACCCCTCCCCAAACCCCTGACCATGGTTTCGTGCTTTGGCACTCCTCAGAGAGGTGTCAGGGTAGGTTCAGACACTAGATCTAAAAATACCAACCCAAAGCTAAGCACTTAGCTAAAAGTTATCTATTGAGTGGAAAATCTGAAATTTTCAGACATGTACATGTCTTCAAACCCAGCTATCCAACTCAAATAGCTATATGGGGCTGATAGATCTTCAGCCATGCCACATAGTAGTAGTCATAGCAATATAAAATTGCATAAGACTTTTTGGCAGAGACTATAAATAGTCAAAATAAAAGTCATAGATCATTTCATAGATCACATGACCCTATCTCTTAAGCTTGTAAGTTATAAACAGTGAGGATTGCCAATTCCTCTACAAGCTTTATGATAAATGCTTAGCCAGAGCCAGCACTTAAAATATCTCTGTCAGGAACCCCTCCCCAAACCCCTGACCATGGTTTCGTGCTTTGGCACTCCTCAGAGAGGTGTCAGGGTAGGTTCAGACACTAGATCTAAAAATACCAACCCAAAGCTAAGCACTTAGCTAAAAGTTATCTATTGAGTGGAAAATCTGAAATTTTCAGACATGTACATGTCTTCAAACCCAGCTATCCAACTCAAATAGCTATATGGGGCTGATAGATCTTCAGCCATGCCACATAGTAGTAGTCATAGCAATATAAAATTGCATAAGACTTTTTGGCAGAGACTATAAATAGTCAAAATAAAAGTCATAGATCATTTCATAGATCACATGACCCTATCTCTTAAGCTTGTAAGTTATAAACAGTGAGGATTGCCAATTCCTCTACAAGCTTTATGATAAATGCTTAGCCAGAGCCAGCACTTAAAATATCTCTGTCAGGAACCCCTCCCCAAACCCCTGACCATGGTTTCGTGCTTTGGCACTCCTCAGAGAGGTGTCAGGGTAGGTTCAGACACTAGATCTAAAAATACCAACCCAAAGCTAAGCACTTAGCTAAAAGTTATCTATTGAGTGGAAAATCTGAAATTTTCAGACATGTACATGTCTTCAAACCCAGCTATCCAACTCAAATAGCTATATGGGGCTGATAGATCTTCAGCCATGCCACATAGTAGTAGTCATAGCAATATAAAATTGCATAAGACTCAACACTCTTATGGCCGAACTTAAGTAGCTAAGCACTTAGCTTTGGGTTGGTATTTTTAGATCTAGTGTCTGAACCTACCTGACACCTCTCTGAGGAGTGCCAAAGCACGAAACCATGGTCAGGGGTTTGGGGAGGGGTTCCTGACAGAGATATTTTAAGTGCTGGCTCTGGCTAAGCATTTATCATAAAGCTTGTAGAGGAATTGGCAATCCTCACTGTTTATAACTTACAAGCTTAAGAGATAGGGTCATGTGATCTATGAAATGATCTATGACTTTTATTTTGACTATTTATAGTCTCTGCCAAAAAGTCTTATGCAATTTTATATTGCTATGACTACTACTATGTGGCATGGCTGAAGATCTATCAGCCCCATATAGCTATTTGAGTTGGATAGCTGGGTTTGAAGACATGTACATGTCTGAAAATTTCAGATTTTCCACTCAATAGATAACTTTTAGCTAAGTGCTTAGCTTTGGGTTGGTATTTTTAGATCTAGTGTCTGAACCTACCCTGACACCTCTCTGAGGAGTGCCAAAGCACGAAACCATGGTCAGGGGTTTGGGGAGGGGTTCCTGACAGAGATATTTTAAGTGCTGGCTCTGGCTAAGCATTTATCATAAAGCTTGTAGAGGAATTGGCAATCCTCACTGTTTATAACTTACAAGCTTAAGAGATAGGGTCATGTGATCTATGAAATGATCTATGACTTTTATTTTGACTATTTATAGTCTCTGCCAAAAAGTCTTATGCAATTTTATATTGCTATGACTACTACTATGTGGCATGGCTGAAGATCTATCAGCCCCATATAGCTATTTGAGTTGGATAGCTGGGTTTGAAGACATGTACATGTCTGAAAATTTCAGATTTTCCACTCAATAGATAACTTTTAGCTAAGTGCTTAGCTTTGGGTTGGTATTTTTAGATCTAGTGTCTGAACCTACCCTGACACCTCTCTGAGGAGTGCCAAAGCACGAAACCATGGTCAGGGGTTTGGGGAGGGGTTCCTGACAGAGATATTTTAAGTGCTGGCTCTGGCTAAGCATTTATCATAAAGCTTGTAGAGGAATTGGCAATCCTCACTGTTTACTATATACCACCTTTTTCAATTTTTTTACTTTCAATACAAATATTTCTATCGTTAAGATCTTTTATACTTTTTTTTTCTGCAGCTAAGTCTTTTTAACAAATAAAGTTCCTTCCATCATATCATTTATAACACTTAAAAATATATCCAATTTATTTCTTCTTTTTATTCTCAATTTTTCAAAAATGCTATTGTTACCACTTTTTTTTTTATTACTTCAATATTTTTAGTTTTATTAACTCAATAAGTATGTTATTTTTTCTTCAAATATACATTCCAAAAGTTCCCATTTTACTGATTAATTAAACATTTGCAGTTGCTAACTCTTACTTTAATATAATAATGGGTTATTTGATTTATTTAAGATAAATAACAGAAATTATTTTTTTTAGTTTCTTTTCAAATTATTAGAATTTTTAAACAGTAAAATAGATAAATTTGATATGAGAAACCTTTACAATTCTTTCCTATTTTATCTCTTTGCTTTTCTTCTTTCTTTGAATACTATTAACTTACAAGCATTTAAAAGTTATCCTTTTCTAACATAGATGATTAGGTTTCTTTGTTATATTGTAAGATGTTAATATTACAAAAATTCTTATGATTTAAAGTATTTCTGTAATAAAGTTGGTGAAATTAGAACTATAAATTGAAAAAGCTATCTATTACTTTATATATGACTTCAATATTTTGTAGTTAACTTCTGACAAAGATAAAATTACCAACTCTTCAAAACTTTTGTTATTATTACAAACTATATATATATAAATCAAAAGGATTTGCACATATAGAATCTGATACAATAATATATAATACATCCAAAACTGGAAACTCTATAATTTTCAATACACCACTATATAAATAAATAAGGTATTTATGGATAATTCTGGACATTAAGGTTGGAAGCCATTTTTTTAATTATATATTTTCAGTAGCATGGTTATTCTGTAACCCTAATAAATATGTTTTACTGTTAATATTAAAACATATCAATAAATTGATTATAAATTCCTATTAACTTTAAAAAGTAGCAATAAATGTATTATAAATTTTATCCACATGATGTAATTAATGCCAACATGAATAACACACATTAGATATTTTTTGTTCTTGAAAAAAAAATTCCTGTAAAAATTATATTTACTGCATTTTGAATTATTAAATTTATTTTATTTAAAATTTATTGTCATACTTTTGAGCTATTTCTATGAATGAGTTTTATAATACATTTATTGCCTTTATTTAAAGTTAAATAGTTATTCAGTAATCATAAAAAATATGTTTTACTTATTAATATTAAAAAATATTAATAAATTGATTATAAGTTCCTGTTAACTTTAAAAAATAGCAATAAATGTATTATAAATTCCATTCACAGAAATAACACAAAAGTATGACAATAAATTTTAAATAAAATAAATTTAATAATTCAAACCTCAGTAAATATTTTTCTGAAGGTTTGTGATAATATTATATCAGATATGATAATATATTGGACCATTTCCACCATCTATCATTAAAAGTTGAATGTATAGAAAATTTTATTTAAACTTTTCAAATACAAACAACTTGTTAGTAATAACATACAAATAGACATCACAGGTTAGTCTATTTATGTGTTATTACTATCAAATTGACTGTATTTGAAAAGTTTAAATAAATATTACAATTTTCTATACATTCAACATTTAATGATAGATAATGTAAATAGTCCAACATATTATTACATATACGGTAAATATAATTTTTACAAATTTTTTTTTTTAAGAACAAAAGGTGACTAACTTGAGTTATTCATGCAGGTGTTAATTACATCTTGTGAATGGAATTTATAATATATTAATTGCTATTTTTTAAAGTTAACAGAAATATATAATCAGTTTATTGATATTTTTTAATATTAACAAGTAAAAAGTATTTTTTTTTTGGAGGGGTTAAAGGATAAGTATGCCCTGAAAATGTATAATTAAATAAAATAAACACAACTGCCAATCTCAGTGTCTGGAATTGTTTGTAATCAACCTTGGTATCCAGGATTATCTGCAAGTACCACAAATAAATAACAGCTATAATTAACTTATAGTCTGACTGCCATCTTGAATATCATTTAAAATTTTAAAATCAAAATCTTGTTAAATTCATACAATGTTAATGTTCTAATGTGAATGGAATGTTCTAATGTGAATGGCTAAACTTCTAACATTTGCATATATTAATTTATTAAATAAACAATATAATTGTACAAATATAAAAAAATTATCAAAGGTTAACCATTGACATTAGAATATTAATGTGCTATCTCAATGAGATTTTAATTTTTTTAATTTAACTGCAAATGTTGGCCAAGATGATAGTCATATTGTAAACTAGATATAACTTATTTGTTTACTGATATATTGGTAAATTTGAAAATTGCAGAGTTCATTCCATTGTTTCAATTTATTATATATATTATTATAATGTGAAAGCTAAACAACTTCAAACAGATACGCTTTAAGCATGCTTATGTGACAGCCAATCAGATGGAATAATGACATCACATGGGACTCTCAATTCTAAAACATTTATTAATATCATTTCATTAGATTTAAAAATATTGCTTTGTTGTAAATCGGATGATTTTGCGTTGTTAATTTATATATATAATATTTAATGGATTAAATGTGAAGATACTTAAGCTTCACACTCTTAGTTCAAAATGCTTGAGTCTGGCTTATTTAAATAAAATTGAGGCATAGATTAAGATGGGTCCCATCTTTTTCTAATAGTTCTGGCTTGTGTTTTAGAATTGAGAGTCCCAAGTGATGTCATTATTCCATCTGATTGGCTGTCACGTAAGCATGTTTAAAGCATATCTGTTTGAAGTTGTTTAGCTTTCACTTATTATAATATTATCTGTTTACACTTAAATTTGATATATATATTATTGTTTTTACACTCAATTGTATAGTGCCAGAAAACTGGGAAAAATATAATGATTTTTAAAGTGCGTTTTTATTGAACTAGTCTGTTTTTGTTCAAGTCAGCTGTCCTTTGCCATTATTTTTCATTTATGTAAATGTGTCCTACTATATTAGTTTACTGTACAAGCATTGCAGTTTCTGCTTATGGTTCATGCAAATTATTATGAATCAGCTTTTGTCAAGTCAAATGTAATTACATTTATTTTAACCTAATATACAGACATTACTTTTTATTAAAGATCAAATACATCTTTTTATTAACAATGCTGATTTGATTGTTCAATATCTCAACTGTTTTCACTCATGCACAAAATTCTTACATAATTTTACTCCACATTTATCTAGTCTAATTGAAGATACTAATTTAGTTGAAGCACATTGTCTTAAAGATTACCTACACTGAAAGAATGAAAAGTTGAGATTTAATAGTATATAAGATTGTGTGCATGCCTTAAGCAAATTGAAACACTGACTAAAAAATAAATAAGATCTTGAAATGTTAATAATAAAGAGGTATATTTGACTTTTTTTAAAAATAGTATCTTTATGTGAGGTTAAAAAAATGTAATTATTTCTGACCTGATGATGGATTATTGATGATTTGTATATTTATTAATAGATAGTAATTGTCAACATGCATAGGGAATTAAATGCTTGCAAATTGATATATCAATTTATAAGAGGCTCATTGATTAATTAATCGAATGCTGTTAATACACTTATAACAACCCTGTACTGCACCAATACAAAATGATCATTTGCATTAGTAGACTCACACATGTATATAGGAATAACATATTAAAAACAAGTTTCTAAATGCTACTCCTATATATCTGTATATATTAATGCAGAAGATTACTTTGCATTGGAATAACAACCTAGTAAATACAAGAATGCTAAACATGCATTACCAGTATTTGATTATTTAGTTAATAAACTGGAAATTATATATATGTCTGTGTAAAAAGGTAAAACAATTCTATTTTAAAATAAATGTCTTTGCAGCATTCTTTTAAAAAAACAATGGAGAATATATTATTCATCAGGCTAGTTGAATTATTGGATGGGTAAGGTTTTATCGTTTTTTTCTTTGTTTTATCATCTAGCTAAAAAGAATTAGATACCATTTGCCAAACAATAATTGGATGGTTATCTGGATTTACTTTCTGTAAACTATCTGAAATGAAGATTCAGTTAACAAATTTGCTTTTTATCAAATCATTTATATATATACATAATATGTATTTTAATTATATATAGATATATGTATAAGTATATATAAAATATTTTTAAAAAGGTTTTTAATTAATGTGTTTTATTTATGGAACTGATACCTGGACATTTATTTAAAGAGCAATATAAAGACTTCAGACCACTCAAAGAAGTAGGACACATATTAGGAGTAACAAGAGAGATTGAAAATGAAATACATGGGTAAGAGAACAAACAGATGTTACTGACATCATTGAAAAAATTAAAAGACTGAAGTGGAGTTGGACTGGACATATTGCTAAAAGAGATGATAATAGATGAACAGTTGAAACCTTAAACTGAATTCCAAGGGATTGTAAAAGACTTAAAAAGAGACCAGATGTAAGATGGATGAAATAAAAAAGTGTGCTGGGTGATGTGGAGAAGAGAGGCTAGAGATCAGAGAAGATGGATTGAACTTGGAAAGACCTTCATTCCACAGTGGATTGATAATGATTGACAATGATATATAAAATATATAGATTGAGAGATCAATTTCTAAAGTAAATGAATTGTTTATTTAATACAATTTCCTAGTGTTGGTTATGTACTGTACTTGAAAATAAAATCACTTTTATTTGTTTTAAAGTTTTTACAAAGTCACTTTAAACAGACTATAGCTCCAGCAAGTGTGAAATTTAAATCAACAGAGATAGCAGTCTCATTCAAATCAGCATACAATCTAATTTATAAAGGCAAAGTTAATTGCTACTTACTTTAAGAAAATATAAACATATAAAGTTAAATGCAAATTGTATTAATATTAATAAGTATTGTTATTAGAAAATGAAAAGTGGCATTATTTGCAAATTTTTTCAAAAATGAATATTTGGAAATCTGACTCATAAATTATTGTAATAACATATTTGAGCATAGTGGTTTTGTATATAATAAAAAATATGCATTAAACAAACTAATAAATGTTATTGTAAAGTAAATATTATCAAAGTTAAAATGTCTGACCCTGAAATCTTTTCAGTTTACATAGTAAATACTTTGTTTTAAAAAATAGAAGCTATTTTTTCTGCTGATTTCTGTAAATAAACATGAAATATTGCTATTAAAATTGTAAATAAGGATTTAAAAAGTATGATTGGGATTATTTGCATACTTATTACGAAGCCAGAATTAGGGTTATTTGCATATTGCATATTATGAGCTAAGGTTTAAAGTTATTTGCATAATGACTTAAGGTTATTGGTATATTATGACAGCAGTTTTTTTTACACATACTTAGATGTTGATATTATATTAATATTGCTTATACATAATTATAGTTGCACTATAATTTATTTTCCACACAAAAGGAAACATTATGATAATAAACAGTCAAGTCTATAAAAAAATTCATTTAATTTAAAATTTGCTTTCAGCTAGCCAAGTCTTGTTACTATATGAAATTAATTTTTTACATTTTTTTTCTTTATAAAAATACTTTTATAATGTTATTAACTAAAAATTATAAATTACTGAATTCATTAATTGCCAAAAAGTTTAAAATATAACTTACAAAATCATCTTCAAAACAATGTAAAATATCGTCAAGCATTGTTAGCCAAGAGGTCAGCGCAGCCACCTTGCAAGCAAGCAGTTGGTTGCAGCAGGTTCACCTCCTGGCCTATGCTATGACATATGGAGAGAAAAAAAGAACAATGTAAATATATCTGTGAATGCTGTGTCCAGTTCTGTAACTGCAAGCAAACATTATTAATGCATCCAATTCTTTATGTAGTTTAGTATCATAGTAGAATAATAATCTGTACTGTTAGAAATGGGTTTCCAGTTTTAAAAAATCAATTCGGTCATTTATTGGAAAGATGATAATCTAGATATGATTTTGATATCTGAATATTACATTATTTTTCAAATAAATTTTTTGTTTTTATTTTTTATCTGCAATAAAGTAAATAAACATAAAACAGACATTGTTATCAGCAATAAAAATGTGGGTGAAATAAAAAAATTTATTGCTAGAAATATATTATTTTTTATACGTATATATATATTCAAAATCTACTTTATTTGAAAATTTAATATATAACCTTACAGTTATAAATTAATTATTTATAACATTTTTAAAAAATTCTAAAAATTATTGGCTTTTATAAAATCATGAGTAAATTATTCAAATCATTCCCTAGATAAAACATAGTTAATTATTAGTAAAATTGATTTGAAAAAAACTTTTAATTAAAATTATGTAATAAAAAATAATTTATTTAAAAATAAATTATTTGTATAACTTAACATAAAAATATTTTACAAAAAATTTTTAAATAGTTTCCTATCTTTAAAATATTTCACTATTTTTAAAATAACATGTATTACAACTACTGGATGCAGCTTTGAAGGGCTTTTGAAATAATAAAAAGTATATATGACTGAATAATTTTTTTATTGTGATGGTAATTTGTTATGTGTGCATAATGACAATATATGAGAGAAAAGTAGTTATATTTTTGTCAAATTTTCAAAGAAAAGGTCAAGATTCAAATGGGATTTTATTGTCTTTCACTTGATAGTCTCTATATGTAGAAATTTTTTATATGGTGTCAAACTATTCACAAAGGTAATTAATAATCCTTTGAAAATTAATAAGATAAAACTTAAACTACATAAATAACTGTTAACTAAAGTGATGCCATTTGTCTTTCTGCATTAAAACTGTGATGAGATTATGTGGTTTTGCAGTAACATTTCTGTCTTTAAATTACATGCACAGCATCCTGCTCAAATCCTTTTTTTTTCATTTGTTTTTTTAACTTTATTTATATATATATAATCATTAGAAACCAGTCAACACTTAGTCAATCCCAATATAGATAATAATAAACAATCCCAAACTGTTATTAAGGCAACTTTCTTTTATTATTAAAAGGAGATTGCCTTGATAACAGTTTGAGATTGTTGAGTAGTATCTATATTGGGATTGTCTAATGTGTTGACTGATTTCTAATGGTTATTTATAAATCCATTTATCCTTGAGCATTATTACATTTATATATATTTTCTTTGGAGTTATAAAAGCTAATGAGAGTAACAAACATTAAAAATATACTTTGAACATATAAAAGGTATTTAAAGATTAAAAAAAACGTTATTATATTAATTATCTATACAATCAACAAGTATTGACTTTTTAAAACGTTCTCTTTGCATTTTTCCTTAATTTATGTATTTATTTTTTAATTTTGTTTTACTTTTACAAATTTTGCTTTCCCAAACATATAAGATATGAACATTAAGCATTTTTATCTATATTTTCGTTAATAAATTTTTTATGCATTATGTTAAAATGATGTCATTTCATAACACCACGCAATATATTTTGCTGAAGTAGTTTGGATATTGGCCACTGCTTTCATACTAGAAGTTCTGTTTTTTTTCCTTTTCTATTTTATAAAAGTTTGTCTAATTAGATCTATTTTTTTCCTCTTAATATTTAATGCACAGTTTGCTTTTAAAATTAGAGAAAATAGGCAGGCTTAATAAGTTATAGGAATATGATATGTCTCACTACTAGTGAAGGCTATATCGTATTGCAATCATAATTTTTTTTGACTTTACAGTCTGCGTGTCTTGACATTTTAAAGAATAATCCAGAATAAGCTCGGATTTTATCCTTGATTATTAATATTTAGATATCAACTTTAAACTATTAGTATGACAGTATAGAGGAGTTAAAAATAAATACGATTGGGAGGTACCTTAAAAACACCTCTTTGATAAAGGCTATAATTAGAAAATAGTCTGGGATGTAAAACATAAAATAAATATATCTAGAGTAGAATGCAAAAACTGTTCCTCAAGCATATACATTTATTGACTAATACAGGATGGTAATTGGGTTGCTGTCAGTCAATTGCCTGAAAAAAATTTTAAGTTGAACTTTAAAATGTATGATTAATTTTTCATTAATAAATATTTTTATTTTTATACAGCACAATATTTATTTTAATAACTTAGGGAGCAAATCAATGTCCATACACTGTTTTAACAAATTGATGTGAACTTACCCATAAGCAAAGATAAACCCGAACAAGTGAATTAACTTAACCTTTTAAATTTTTGCTTATGGGTGAATGCACATAAATTTGTTAAAACAGTGCATGTGTGGAGGTTGATTTGCTCCTAAAGATAATACAATAAATACTATGTTGTATAAAAATAAAATATTTATTAATGTATTTAAATTCTAAATTATTATATGTTAATTGCATGTAGTTAAAAATGAGATAAATTTTTTCACTTATAATATTTAAATTATGTTTGTCAATCTGAACATTGTTTAAAAAATCAGGTTTATAATAGACTCAAGGTCTGAATATACATGATAAACAAAAGGTTGGCTTATAAATATATAAACTTGAAAAACAAGTATTCACTTGTTCTTTTAAATCTTTGTTTATGGGTAAGTGCGCATCCGTTTCCAAAACAGTGCATATGTAGAGATTGATTTGTTCCCAAAGACATTATAATTAATTTTTCACTATGTTTATCCAAAGTCTGAATAGAGTTTGTAATAAAATTAAATTATTTTTTAGTATAATTATTGTTAAAGAATTTTTAAAACTAATAAAAATAATTAAAATATTAAAATTAATTTGAAAAAAGAAAACTATATACTGCTATGCCTTTACTAATGCGAAGTTGAAAACATTTTCTAATTTTTACCACATAAGTTTTTAATATTTCTAAATCAATAATTATAAAGATATAATATATTTTATATTTATTATTAAAAGTATTATTTAAAAAATGAAAATATATTTGAACCACAAATTAGAACAATTGTTGTGGGGAGGGGGGGATGACGACTTCCAAATAAAAAAACAGTAAAATTGTCAAGGAATGAAAATACTATGACAAACAGTAGTGGATGATATGGGCATACTTGTATAAAATATTTCAGGACTTTTTAAAAAGCAGAATTAGAAAATGATTAACATAATCAAAAAAAATTTTCACATGTGTGTATAGAAGTGAAATGATTTTTAAAAATATGAGCTTTTTTTACAATTTTAAAAGATCAATTTTCACTCTAAAAAATTTCCAAGCTGAGAAGAGGTTTAGAATATTGGTTTCAATTTTCCCATGACATAAAGAAACAGAGTTGAAGTGAAACAAGAAAAAATAATTCTCAAGAAAAAAAAAAAAAACAATAGAAATTTTATTGGGAACATTTTCAATTCAATTTTATTTTATACTTTTAAAAGATTAATTTTATATTTACTTTTACAATTAATGTTATTAATTTTAAATCATATTTTTCCAGTTTAAATAAATATTTTTGTTAGTAATTTTTGCTTCAAGCTATGGGCCTAGATCAGGTTATCCTAAATACATGTATTTCATTGCTATCTACAATAAACATTCTTCCAATAGTTTTAAGTTTATAATTATTAGAATTATATCATATTAGAAATGGATACTTATCAAAAGCATAAGATATTACATAAAATTTGATAGGTATAAGTATAACTACCAGTTAGTTGAAAGCTTGCTCAACACTTTATGTTGATGTATTTAACATTTTTATTTTAAAGTATTAAACAAACTTTTCTTAGTATATATTTGTATGTATTACTTATATTGAATAAACATTCTTTTGGAAACTGTTATCTGAATTATAGTAGATATTAGTACATAATGTATGTGTTTTTTGCTCAAAAAATTAAGTGGAATTTTTATAACATTTAAAATGAATTTTTTTTAAAAGCAATTGTTTATTATTAATTTGTAAATGAATTAGACTTCTTTTTTCATTAAAAATATTGTTTTGAGAAGTAAAATAATAACATTATACAGTTTCAAAGATATTCCAAGATGTAATGTATATGCATATACAAAGTAAAGTAAACAGATATCTACTATTGAATATAAAATGAATAAATAAAGTTGAAATAATAAGACAAGTTTGATGATTCAGTATTAAATAAATATTAAAATTCCAAGTTATTAAAGTTAACCATTAGCTCATATTGTAAATATTTATTTTGTTCAATTTTCTATATATTATTGACTACATATTCTTAATAAGGTTTTTTGTTTTTATTGAAATAAGAAAAATTTTTAGTTCTAAAATAATGTGCAAAACAAACATAAACATCTTAACCTATTTTTGTAACAATAAATACAAAAACTTTAAATAAAGGTAGTTGTGACTTACACCCAATGTGGCCACTGGGTGATGCTGCTGTACCATCAATAACCCCCAAGAAGCATGCAAGTAATAAATTTCTATCTAAAAACCGCTGAAATTGACAAATTAAAAATGCCTAAGGCAAAAATAAATTGAACAAATCCATCTAAAATACAAACAAAAAAACAAGAAAACTATAAAATTTCAAATTACAAAAACAAAAATCGGTGAAAATGCATCAAATGCAACCCCCCCCCCTAATGAAGAATTTCTATCCAAAAATCGCTGAAATCGACAAATTAAAATGCCTAAATTGAAAAAATCCTTCTAAAATACAAATTTAAAAAAAAAAAACGATTGTTGGATAGAAATTCTTCATGGGGGGGGGTTTGCACTTAATGCATTATCACCGATTTCTGTTTTTGTAATTTGAAATTTTATAGTGTTTTCTTGTTTTTTTATTTGTATTTTAAATGGATTTGTTCGATTTATTTTTGCCTTAGGCATTTTTAATTTGTCAATTTCAGTGATTTTCAGATAGAAATTTATCACTTGCATGCTTCATGGTGGTTGTTGATGGTACTGCAGTGTCACCTAGCGGCCACATTGGACATAAGTCACAACTACCTAAATAAATTAATTCTCATTGATATATGTTCAATACTGGAAATTATCATTTATTAATGTGTTATTGCAAATCCAGAACAATAAAAGCTATTAAGAAAAATAATATTAACAGTTTATATTCCTATCCTTCAACTAATAAACTTAAATTAGAGCTTGCAGTTTATTTTAAAATATTAAGACTTTGAAGATGTGCAGACTTATTTGAAATCAATAAAAAATATGTGATATTTTAGACAGTAATTTCTGGTAAATTTTCTATTGAGATGACAATTTATGATGAAAGAAAAATGAAAATTTTTAATAATGATTTATTAAGAAGAATTGAATTTCTAGAGGTTTTTAATGTAGTACAAATAATAATAATAATAATAATAGTAAGATAATTGTGAATTGGCAAGGAAAGCTATAGTAAAGAATAAAAGTCTCAAAAGTGTAAACATCTTGGTATTGAAAAGAAAATGTTTTTGCAATTTGAAGAAAAGATGGAACTACTACTAAAAAGAAAGATATCTAAAATGTGTGGAAGAAGTTTATAAATAATTATATAGCATAAAGAAACTAATTTAAGTGAAGAAATGAGCCCTGCACTTGAATCTATGAAAAAGGAAAAAATTCAGGAAATGGTGGAATTATTATTCATATTGTAAAGGAAGCTGAAGAAAAAAAAACATGTTGGCAAAGTTATATACCAAATGTCGAAATGATGATGGTTGTAATGGATGATTAAAATAATGTAATAATAATTTTGATATTTAAAAAAGATGATATAAATATACCACAAATCACAAACCAACAGTCCTTTATCAGTTCAATTTTTTTTTACCAAAATAATTACAATTTATTCATAGTGAACTTTGAATTGTAACCAACCAAAAGAATAAGCTGAATTTAAAAATGGCTTTATCACAGAAAATCAAAATATTAAGAAAAGTTATAGAATGGACCAATAAATATGAATTATCATTATGATTTGCATTTATAAATTCTGAAAAGACATTTGATTCTGAAAGTGTATTCAGTGATTAAAGTTTTAGATTATCAAGATATAAACACAGGATATTATAGTATAAAAAATATGTGTCAAAATTTATGAGCAGTGATTAGATTTAATAATGATACTAAGATTAACATTGAGATTAATTTCCAATAGGATGATTCCATATCTTTAAAACTTTTTCCAGCAGTTTTATAAGAATTAAAATGGAAAACTAAAAAAGTAAAAATAAATGGAGATTAATTAAATCATCTAAATTTTTTTATATTAAGTGATTGTTTTTGCAAACAATGTCTGAGAGCTTCAGGAAATGTTACAAAAATTATCACATGAAAGTAAGAAAATAGAACTAAAGATAAATGCTAAAAAATCTAAAATGGTGTTTGATAGATTGCTTCAGAAGAAAAAAAATATGATCAATAATGATGAATTAAAAAAAGTTAACAATAAAAAATATTTGGGTTAGATTATTAATGTAGATGGAAAGCATAATAGACAAAATTATTAATAGAATTGAACTTGAAAGAATTGGTTTTTGTTAGATAAATTTAGTGCTAAAAATATGTCTATGTGTATGGAAAGAAAGATTACTAATATATGTGTTTCATTACTTTTTACTTATAGATTTGAGATGTGAACACTTATCAGAAGAACAATATAGAAACTTCGGAATATTGATCAAAGTTTGAAGAGAAGTATTTTAGGGATAACAAAATGAGATCAAAAGGAAAACAAAAGTGAGAGAAGAAATAGGTTTCATTGAAAAGATTGAAAGAATTAAGAGATTAAAATTAACCTGGGATAGATACATTGTTCAAAGAGATAATAATAGATGGAAGTAGAAGTTAAAAGACTTGGAAAGTGACTACATGTGAAATGGATAAAATAAGAAAATTTACTACTGTGATACGAAGAAGAAAGACTGTATCAGAAAAACTGAATTAAACTTGGAAAGCCATTTATCCTGCTTTTGATAATGATTGAAATGATATATATATATATATTGTAATTACGAGGACTATATAAAAGCTAAAAAAGGTGTTAAAAAAGACAAAAGTTCTATTATTATTATTTAAAAGATCTATATAAAATATGATTAACAAAGGATTATGATTTGCATTGACTAAGGATAAGCAACCTGATCAATACATGTGTGTGCATGTATGATAACAGATAAGTAAATAATTAAACAAAAATTATACACATCAATATTTAAATATTTTATCATGTAAATTATTGATATTGTTATTAATTATTGTTTAGAATAAGTAATACAAAGGAGTAAAACATTCTTGATTGTTATTATTATTACGATTTATAAAATATTATTCTTTATATATTTTTTATGCAAATGAGTTTATTTTAAAATTAACACTAGAGAATGAGGGAAAATCAACAGTTTTTTGATATAGTTGTCTGATTTGTAAAAAGGAACTGGATTTTTGCATTAAAAACTGAGGAAATAGACATTGAACTGAATGACACAAATATAAAGACTATCTTCAAACTGATTTAAAAACTTAATTATGGATTAATTATGTATTTTAATATCTCAGAAAGCAAAAATATGGATTGCTAAGATAATAAAAGTGAAGAGAGGTTTATCTCTCATTTGCTATTATATTTTTCCAAGGAATTGAATGGGAAGCTTAATGTGGAATAAGTGAATTATGTTGATTCTCATCTCTCTTTAAAATTAATGAATATTCATATTTTGTTATATTTATCAATCAACTAAGAAAGAAAAAGAATATACAAAAATATTACTGTTTAAAAACAAATTGGATATTCAAAGCTAATGGCTAATATATTAATTCCATTCAATTATTATATCACCAGCTTCGACATGTATTACCTATGGGTTTCAAAAAGACATATAAGAATAGAATACTTGAACAATTGATACAGTTATTATTTCTATTACACCTTTCAGGTTAAATAATTAAAAATTGTAATAATGTATTTATTTTATAAAAATAATTTCCCAAAGCATTCTAATAGAAATAACACTTTTTATACTTAAAAAATATGTATTAATTAATGATTGATATATACATATATGAATCTATTATAAAATTGAGAGACACATAATACTTGAGTTAAATCGTTATTCTTATTTATATAAGAGACATATAAAATATTTGATAAATGAATTTCATTGTAAATATTAACTTTTACTATGCATTAAATATGTTTAACTCAAAGCAGAGCAGAGATGTAGATTTTTTAAAATCTTTACTACACATGGAGAGTTAAGTATTGATAATAGTTGGTGACATATACTTCTACTGTATTTCATGATTTTAATATGTAAATTAAAAATAATTTAAATTATAAAGGGTAAAAAAATATTTGCGATTATTGTAACTGCTTTATAATGATAACCTATAATAAAAAGGGTTTGAAATAATATTATTTTATAATATTACATACATTTATATTCTGACATAAGTGAAATATTTTGTTCACGATTGTAAATTTTCTTTATCGAAAATAGTGTGTAAGCATTAATTCATTGTTATTTCATTGGCATTTTACTTTTCATGTTCATGTTGTATATTATATATAATAAAGTTCGTATTGTTATCAGTTGCTAGTGTTTTTAATCCCAAAATTTTATTTATGTCTCAACTCTACTTTGAAGTTATTGCAAAATCTGTCAGTGATGGATGTCACACCTATTCATTATGTTACTCTTATTTTAAGATTATAATAAAAAACTTTATATTTCATGTCATGTACTTGCACATTTACTACAGGCTGTAAGGTCACTGTAACTGACTAGAAAAATTGCATCCATATTGTTGTAAACAGACCATCTAGCTTGCATGGTCCTCATCGTTATCAACTTAAAAATTTTTGCAGGTCAGAATACACTTTGATACCACAGTCGATGCATGTATTTATTCTATTACAATATATATTGTAATGGTATGGAGAATAAGGGTGAACCTGGGATGACAGAAAATCATCATCAACCCTACTTAATACATTAATCTAAATTTAAATATATTAATAATATAATGAATATGAGCATGAGAGTTCTGCAAAAACAAATTATAAGTTCATCCGCATTGCAGAAAAGAATAACAATCATTCATTATCATGATTGATCAACAATAAAAAAATCAATAGTCAACTTTGTGACTGGATTTGAAATGGGTCTACTATAGATCAGGCTAATTATTTAGCTGTTGCCAACATAGGATAGCAATACAACACAATAATTTGTATGCACAGACTCAGGTGCTAATCCATCAGAATATATAAAAAAATCAAATAATGCTGAGGAACTAAAAATATGCTGATCATCATCAATATTTTGGCCATTTAATAATCAAATTTATTAATGTACTGGAAAACTATAAACTTAATTTCTAATTAATACTAAAATAAAATTTAGTGCATGAGCTTTAAGGGATATACCTTTGCACCATACAGCATTAGAGAAGTAATGAAATCATCATCAACTGGATGTTCATAACACTAAACATAAACCTCAATCCATATAGCTGATCATTATGTATAAATACAGCTCAGGGAGCAAGAGTTCTTTAACTATTACTGTGAGCAAAAGATCATATCAATATTGTACCAGTCGAAAAACACACATTGATCCAACAAACCCCTGAATACAGGTAAAGTACCTCGAGTATGACCATGTACAAGATATATAAATCAGGTACATCGTGAATTCTGCCCTATTTACCTATATCCCCAGGTCAAAGATCTAATCAATAGCCTTTCTCGACGATACGATCGAATTCCTTTATTTTCACTGTGCCGGCAGCTGGGTCTTAAAGCATGAGATTCGATTTTATTATATTTAAATGAGAACTTGGGTGATTGGTTGATAGGTATATTTAAAAATCAAAATTTATTTAAAATAAAAATTAATAAAATGATTCGAGAACACTGGAAGTTTGTTTTAGTTATATATATATTTAAAATCATTTGACATTTTACATTAATTTAACTCAAGCTCTTAAAAAAACAAAAATACAATTTTTAAATTAACTTCATAATTATATGATTACATGACGACTTTATTTATATTAGCGGTCAGCATTGACGTTATTAGGTTTGTACAATTTATTTTGTTAAGTTTGTACATCTTTAATTTTGTTTACATTTATTCTCCTTTTTTTTAAAATAGCAAAAATTATTTCATAATTAAATGACCACGGATTTCAAAATTCCCCGTGCACATTTATTACAAGCTTGTAATATAGCGGTAGGTTTAAACATCTGCCTAACGCACATATATAAGAATAACTGTTTTATTGGTTTTTTTTTACAAAAAGATTTAAAAAAAAACAACATTTTTATTGGAAAAGATATTAATTAAATAGACGATTATAAGACTAATTTGACGTCTTACTCCACTAACAGATAGAAAAAAAAAGATTTTTATTTATCTTTATAAAATTAATAATTTGGATTTTCAACAACTAATGTTTTATGACATTAGTGGACCTTGCTGGCATAGCTTATAAATAACTTTAAAACTGTAAGCGATTATAATAAAAAAAATCTATCAGTTAATTATCAAAGCAAACAAGTCACTTTAGTTGGACTTACAACTAAAATCATACCTATAATGAAATATACCGTGAATTAGCCAAAACCAAACGATTTTAACTAATTATGCAAACGAACAAAAGAGTCGATTACTCAGGTCGAAGATCCTTTCGGTAGAATCATCTCCCTATGGCTTACGTATTAGATAGGCAAAATAAAAGCAAAATAATGTCGGGTTAATAAATATACGAATGCAAAATGGAGAGAAGAAACGTAAGTAAGAAAATACGAGCCGGATTACGGACACTCGTATGTCTATTCCAACGAAGAATAAAAGGAAAATCGATACGTCCACATGTCGTGTCCATGTATCGATAGGAGATAGGAATTACAGAGAGTCCTCATATTCGCCTCTACGAATTCTGCTGACAAACCAACTCTATCTCAAACACGCTGTCCGTTTCACAGGCGTATGCGAAGAACGGAAGCTAACTCCAAATCACAAAATCTATGACCGTTTTAGGTCTGTTCATGAGACTCCAAGCATTCTTTATTAACCCGAGATCTTATAATTATTAAATAGGGACGAATTATAATTAAATAGCCTTAAAATGATCTAATACTGCATAGAGAACAACCTGCGTAAACAACTACTTTATATAAATATTTAACATACAAAAAAAAAACATACTTATAGAAATAAGGGAATTTAATTCTCGAAAAAATCCCCCCTTCCCTCTTTCCTAACTTAAAAAAAATGCATGATAATTAACTGACGCTATCCAGCGGCGCTGTTACTAGGTCAAAAATCCATAGCATATTTTATTCTATTTTGAATTACAGAAATATAAAATTATAGAATCCCATTGTGGGAAATCTATAATAAATTTATTTGAAATTACGGTAGATTTGCTTAGAAACATATATATAGATTCGACATAACCTCACTCGCGAAAATAGATCAACTTACTTTACTTTTAAAATCAAATCGTTCTTTCCCGAACTCCCTCTAATAAAACATAGTTTGCTCTCTTAGCAAATTACTCTGAGCCCCCGCGAGTGAAGCTTGTCGAAATACAAAAAAAAATCAAAGCATGAAATAATCTCATGCTAAAATTAATATAAAACAAATAAATTCATATTCAATTAAAAATATTAGAAAATTATTGTGAGCTTGAGTTATCAAAAAGGAAAAACATTATAAATAATTTAAAAGAACAGGTTAAAGAGACAGTTAAAAAAAAGATTCTTAATAAAAATTAACTTTTGACATTTCTTTTTAAGCTTTATGAACCTACATTTATATTCTAATGATAATTTTTAAAATCTTGACGACAGGATTCAAGCTCTTCGGCATTTTACCTGGAGTTCCCCGGTATGAGTTCACGGGCGAACGTTGATGGCTGGTAGCATTTGAAGGCAGGTTCTGGCAGCAACATAACGGAAGATTTCAGGTCTCAGGAAAGAAAGGGCAGCGATTACCCTGTTTTACTCCTCGATCATCATAGCGTGCTTTTCTACAACTCTGTCTGTTCTCTGGTCACTCTCTGTCTGGTCTCCCTCTCTTTAAAAAGGCCACTATTTATTACTTCCTGCTGCCTCAGGTGATCTTTCAGAAAACAATAGAAATTGGTTTTTATTGTAATTTTAGAAAGTTTGTACCTCGATAAGGATCAATATATTTCAATATAATTTTATGTTAGGTTTTTAATTTAGATTACAATGTAGAATCTCTACTAATTAATGAATAGAGATTCCACAGTGAATGGATTTTGGTAATTTATCTATGCTTTTAATTTAAACATTTATTTTAAACTTCTTATCGAGGTACAAATCTTTTCAAAAAGGCCATCTTGGATTCTTGAACTAAAAATAAAGCATTTTAAACATATACAGTATATCTAAAATATATAAAAAAAATTCAAAGTTAATTATTTGAATTTTTTTCTTTTAATAATAAAATAGAATAAGTGTTAGTACAATTATGATCCAAAATAAATTATAGGATTTATTCAGGATAGTTAAAAATGTTTTTTTTTAGAATAATAAAAAAAAAGCAAATGTTAATAAAATAAATAATTAGGTGGATCAGACTGTGAAACGGCAAATCTGAATCAGATTTACCATTTCAATATATAATCTAAAACTATTTTAGGATTGAATAAATTCACTGGAATAAGTTAATGAAATATAAATTTATTAATTAGAAATAATAATAAGAAATGAAATTAAGGTCTGCTAAATACACTATAAATATAAATTTGGTATTCTGATTTTGATTAAAATAATACAAAAAAATGCTATTACATTGTAATTTTAATATATCTCTATAGGGTTACATAAAACATACCTATATATAAATACTCAGATGAGCTATACAATATTTTAAAATTAACATCTTTGAATTGTCATAAACAAATAATAAAAATTCTTTTTTATAGTATATAATAATTAATATTAAAATGTGGTTTTGCATGACATGCATGTATATAAGTAAACAAATGTGCTGTATAATATGAAATGAACATATTTGAATTGTCATAGACTTATAAAAAACAATTCATTTTAATAAATTTATAAAGTATAACTGATTTTAACATGTGTCTACATAATACTAATCTATATAAACACACATGCTGTAACATTTTTCAATTGTTGTAAGCTAATAAAAAGTCATTCACATTATTAATACATTAATTAATTTTAACATATATGTGTTTGATGACTGATTTTAATATATATGGGTACTTATTCAAATTTGTGTGCACACACTGGCATTTATATCACAGTGATATTTCATTAGTTAATAAATAAACTTATTAAATAAATTATTTCTATTACTAATTGTAGTTATTTTTATCAAACACATTTTAGAAGGTCCCTCTTTGAAAAAAAAACATATACAAAAGTTTCTTTTTTTTCTTTTTCAAGTTACTTTTAATTACAAATGCCTTAAAAATTATTAGTGAGTTCTTTTGTTTTTCATCTCCAATATAAAAAGTTTTTGAGTTTCCCTTTTAATAAATAAAACTGGAAACTGTCATTTATTATTTTATTTCATTATTTAAATTTTAGTTGAATAATTTAGTCAAAACATTATTTACTTTTACAATCAACTGATATCTGTATGTACTTTATATACATGATGCAGTACTTTTGTCTGTGCTTCTTTGCATGTAGATAAAGCATCATAGGTATAAAATTATAGCAAGGTAATCAATCCTTCAGCAAGCTGATGGAATCTCTTAGTAAGCTGGTCCACTCTAAAACAGTAGTCTGGTTTATTGACATCTTCAGGAAAGATATAAATGAGGTAATTGTTGACATTCAGTTAGTTCCATTCAGTCTCTATAATTGATAGACTTCAGGCATGCTATCTAATACACACATATATAAGTGATATAACACATAAAAGCTGGGAATTGCTTTCATGTGAATTCAAGCTCTACCATCATTGTACTAGCAGCAGCATCTGGATGTACTGTCTTTTGCCTTCAGTTATAACTTCATAATAATCATCCTATATATTATTTTACCCCCCCATCTTTTAAATCCATCTTTTTTATACTGTATTGTGAAATTTAAAACATTAATTAAGTATTTTCTCTTTTTATCTTGAAAAAAAAAGTTAATGTCTCTTTTCAATTTACCTTAATTAAAACCAAATTTTTTTTATCTAAAAAGCATTTTAAATCCTTCCAATAACAAAGTATATTATGATAAATTTTATTACAAGCTTTAATTTAAAAAAATTATTAATCTAATTAAAAATAGATAGAGAAATTCTATAATTACTGGTATTATCTATTTTAACATAAAAACAATCTTGTTTTAGATTTATTTTATAATTTTAGATTTCTTTTTTAATTATCAAAATTAGAATAAAACATTTAATAGATCTTTTTAAATGTTTAATTTATAATAATTTTTTAAATTCAAAATTATTATTTAACTGTTAACTGCTATCCCAGTGTAATAAAATAAATATGTACAAAAAATTTGTTTTTGTTTATTTCTACTTTTCCTTTCAAATTTATATATATATATGCACACACATTACTATGTCTTTTAAACCATGAGACACATAACCATCTCAATATATATATATAATTAGCAGTTATACAATTTTTTAGATGTAATTTATATATTTATTTTGTCTTTGGAATCCTGATGTTTGTCAGACATCTTTAATCTCCTTTATTGTTTCATTTTTAATGCATTTTAACAAAAAATACATAAATAATTTTTTTAAGCGGTTTTCATTGTTAGTATTTATTAATTCATTATACATCATAATAATAACACTAATTATTGTTTTTTGAAGTTTATAAGTATATGCATTTCTTATATTACTAATAAATAATAGCAAACATTCAAAACTTAATTTTTTATGAAAATGCTTTAAAATGTATTTTTTATTATCTGTTTCAATTTTAAAAGATATAATTATTGAAATATAATACATAAATGTTTTTTTTTAATTACATTCATTAAAAATAAGATCCTAAATATCTATTTTAAACACTCTCAAAATTGTTTTTTTTTTCCTTAAGGAATTATTGTCATATAGAACCCATTACTTAAAACATTAATTAACAGTGGATATTGCAACCAGAGATAAAGTTTAATTTTTTTTCACTAGAAAACTATGATTTTTATATTGTTATCTTTATGCCCTATATTATTATACTTGACTTTATAAATAAGCATAATTTATTGAAATTACTTTAATTTTATATGTATTTTTTATTTTTTTGTTGTCTCATGCAAACAAAAAATTATTCATAAACCCTTCTTTACAAGCCTGTTGAATAGTCAAAATAAAAATTAGTGTTCATCTCCTCAAGACACTGGCCCATTACATTTCATCATCATTGTTTTTATTATACTATATATATTTGAGACCAAATTCTATATAAATACTATCAGTACATAATTGGTTTCAATAAATATGCATGCACATATATATTATTGACATTTTATTATTTAATCATTTAACAAATTATTGTTAACTAATTCACTGATTTATTACTTCTACACTATTATGAGATGAATTGTCCTGATCACTATTGTAATTATTCATGGTATCTAAGATTTCTTGTCTACATTTTAATAATTTATTTTTGTTAAAGTTGTATATATAGATATAATGATATATAGTAATTTTATACATAGTAATTTTGTAATACATTAATTTGCCCTGTTTATAAAAGGAAACAATGTTTGGGTGAGTTAATAAATGATTATGATAAAATTGATATTTTAGAATGTGTAAATTCAGTATATATAATTAAATGTATGGATTGTGATAAAAAAGTAATGTAAATATGACTTATATAGGAACAAGTAAGAATAAATTAAAAACTATATTAAGGCAGCATTTATATGATAAAAAATCTGCTATATATATTCATAAAAAGGAATTTAAGCATGAAAATTTTGATATAAGGCCATTGGAATGCGTGAAAAAATTTAAAGAGAGAATAAAAAAAGAGGAAGTATATATAGATCAGTATAAACCAGTATTAAATAGAATGTTAATAAATAAAGATAAAAAATAAGATAATATAGGAATAATATATTAAAAAGGGGGGGGGGGGTATAAAAAGAATGTTAATGGGTAAAGATTTAGAGAATAGATAATAAATTTATATAAGAAGAGTATTAAATTATAAAGGTATTTTAAAAGAAATAATTAAAGATAAGGAAGGAGGTAAATAATTGTATTTGTAGATGATAATAATATTGTGATTTTATTTGAATATTATATATTTGGAATGTATTAATATTTTAATTATTTGTGTTATTATTTTTGTTTTTTATTTTTATTTTATTATTATTATTATTATTATTATTATTTTAAGGAAACTTGATAATGACTACAGAATGTAGTTGAAACGTTGTATGGAAGAGAAATAAAATTATAGTTTGGAATAAAACAAGTTTTTTTAAAAAAAAAGAAGGAATGTTGAATTTATATATTTATTATCATGGAGCTATAATTTAAAAAGAAAAAGAAGTGCAAAGTTGTGTATATAATTATAATTTTATATTGAAATATATAATCAGATGACAATTATCAAGCATTATTAATTAACAATCAAATTGTCCTCTAGCTTCTGTGTTCAATAACATTGTTATGTATGGAAACTTAGAAAGTTATTGGACAGAGCAGAAAAGGACAGTTCAATTATTAATTATTGGTAATCAATAATTATCACCTGACTTTACAAATATATTTAAAAATATATTGCTTGAATCTATTTATATAAAAAATGCTAGGAACTATTCTAAATATAATTGATAGAATATCTAGCTTATGGGATGAGTTTAACTTACTTGTGGCTGAAAATACATTGTATGAAAATAAGTCCAAATGTT
Organism: Epiperipatus broadwayi; assembly: GCA_028023455.1. Lineage (NCBI taxonomy): Eukaryota > Metazoa > Onychophora > Udeonychophora > Euonychophora > Peripatidae > Epiperipatus > Epiperipatus broadwayi. The sequence goes on from JAQFVV010006309.1 coordinate 867,328, forward strand.
TTACAAAAGATAGCAATTAATGATACTAAAAATTAAAAGTGAACTGTATTTAAATTGTAATAATTATACAAATAAACAATAATAACATATAATTTATACAGAAACAATATTTAATAAAAATACAATATTTCTTTTTTTTACCTTTTTTAAATGTAAATAAATTAATTAGTATTTCCAAAAATGCTAAGTAATATGTAATATAGGGGATTTGAATACAGACTTTCAAGCTCCCTTCAACCATCCATGCTATCTTTTACAGCTGATATACATGGCCACATGGTTTCTCCATTAATTGCATTCCAGTCCATTTAGACATATTACGTGTTTAACTGGTAAATCTACAATTCTTTCACTAAAAATGCTAAATCTAAAAAAAAAACAAAAAAGTAATATTATCAAATTATATGTCAATGAAAAATGTTATACATAGGAAAATAATGATGTTGTTAGAATAAAGATTAAATAAACGCTAGCTACTCAATCACTGAATAAAAAATGCTACAAATAATTTAATAAAACCAATTTTTTTTTGGCTTTAAAAATCTAACTTTCAATGTAATTTCAATTTAGATTACATAAAAATATTATCCGAAGAAAGGGACAGTAAAAAAAGAAACATTGAATAGGCAATTCTTATAATTTAAAATTATACAATAAATAGTATGCCAATATTGCAATATATATTTTCTGGAAAATCATGTGACATCTGTTTAGGGTCGACATAAGTTTAGTTAATAATAATTCCAATCTAAGTAATTTAAAGTATTTTTGTATATGTTATATATTGTTGTTCATTTGTACTATTATAATTTAAAAGTATTACATATAGTATATTTTTAATGGTTCAATTATTAATTTATACATATGTATTATAACTACAGATGAATGACTTATATTCAAATAAGTGTGATTAAAATTTTGTTTAGCTCATTTGAAAATTAATATGCTGATAAATTCTTACCTTCTAAAAAATATGAATATATATTGTTTATTGTAGAAGCTTCATGATAAATATTTGATATATCTGTTATGTGTAATTTATTTTAAAGATATTGTAACATTATTTATTTTTCTTCACACTGATATCAATATGTCAATATTTTTTCTTGACAAGTACATTTTATTTATTTAAATACATTCTAGAGCATATACATATGTATGAGAGAATATTTTATATAAATAATTAGTCACACATTAACAAATGCATATATTTTAAATGGGATTTAAAAGATACTAGCAATAAAAAATTAGTTATAGTGAAATAGCAATAACAAAAGGAGTGTGTGTGTGGTTGTTCATTTCAGTTTACTTTCTTAACATTTCAAACTTTATGTTTTAAAATAGATTTTGTTTTGCTCAAATATTAATAATAATTAGTACAATAATGTGTTATTTAGTGAGAGAAAAGAAAATGAAACAGAAATATATTATTTAAAATGTATTTATTTACTAGTAATGCAATTCATTTGAAAGAAAATATTGTATTTTATTTGTTTGTAGAATTTTAAAACAATTATTATGGAAAGTTTTTTAGAATGATTTCTGGAGCATGCCAAGATACATTATAAGACATTTTCAAATGGCAGAGTATGACCTCAGGACATTCAATGGTTTCTATAATTATTTCTTACCTAAGTAATGTTGCAAAATAAATCGTTATAATAGGTATTCATCCTAAAATTCTTGGAAATGTCTTTTTATTTATCTTTTTATCACTTATTCATTGTCATAAACAAATAACTATGGAGAAGTGAAAGCCAACTCTTTGTCTAGAGCATTAGGGCTCACAAGCTATCTGGCATCAATGCTATCTAGACAAAAATTATCTAAAGGAAAATTGACACACTTCAAAAAATTACATCAATTGTTTATTTAAAAATTTTCAGACACTAAAATAACAAACAAATTTGTAAGTTTTTTTTTTTTCATATTTCATAGAATTGGCTGGGAGGTGAACCCACAACCGTCTGCAACCAACTACTTCTTGCAAGGTGGCTGTGATGACCTCTCGGCTAACAACGCTTGACAACAAATTTGTAAGTTGATGTTAAATTAATCAAAACGGAAACTTCTCATGTAATTTGTTTAGGAACATTTTTAAAATTTAAAGAGCTATATTTAACAATTATAATGACCATAATAATAATAACATTCCATCATTTTAAAGAACTTTTCATCAATAGTTTGATTTAAAAATATACTTGTTAATGATTATCATTCAATGGAAAGCTACAATTCAAAATCAACATCACCGGAAGTCAACACAAAAATGAAAAGGATGTTACTTTATTGCTTCTTTTTAATTATATATATATATTGTAATTTATAACACACTTTTCTTTTACACCTTTAATTTATAAATATTTTGCACTTAATAATATTATAATAAATTTATACTTACTGAAGCTTAGGAATTTCAAGGATGAAGTATACTTCACCTTCAAAAGTGCCAAGCTTCAATAATTAGGAATTTAATATAATATTAAGATATTCTAAGTATAGCATGTAAGCGAATATTGACATACACACATATAATATAATATTTAATACAGATAAAATGTCCATCAAAAACTATTGTAAAAAAATAAAAACTATAATGGTAATTAACTATTATATATTATCTTTCAGTCTGCAAAAATATTTTCGGTTAATTTCTTAACTCTCCTCAACTGCCATTAAATTCAAAAAACATAACAGAAGCAAACAACATCAACTTAAATTCTATGAATCCTGATTTTGAATATTAGCAGCTTGTCTATTAATTATATTCATTTTATTTCTATTTATTAAAATTGCCTTCTTAATTTTTTCTTTTAATATGGTTTCTCTCTTCATGAAGAATCTTAACACTTTCAAGGCCAAATTTAAATTTATATTTACATGTCATGATCCAAAAAAACTGAAACACTCATTAAATCATTATTATTTTTACTTTTCACATGCTTGTATAACAATTCATGCTTTTTTAATTTTTTCTCAATACTGCACCTTGATTCACCTATATATGATAACATACATCTACAAAAACTTTGATACATGACATTACTTTTTTGCTTGACAGATGTGACACTTATTTGTAACACATGTTGAGACATTAAACACATCTTTATAAATATCCTTAAAATTTTTTATTTGAGCGTTTGAAATATATGGAATAGATATATCAATTTTCAATTCCTTTAAATTATTATAACTTTTTAAATTGACAAAAAGTATTGTTTATCTGTTCAATCTTATAATCAATTTCAAGTAATTCCTTGTCAAATATCTCAATATGAGATTAGTATTTTAGATATATGTACTTTTAAAGATATTACAATTTACAAAAGATGTGTGGATGATGTTTTTTTTTGTGAAAATACTAAAACTATAAATTTTCTTGTAGAGGAGTTAAATAATTTGAATGGCTTGAAATGAACTATTGAAAAAGAACAGGACAAAAGTATTTGGAATTATTTATTACAAGAGATAATACTATGTTAAATTATAAATTAATAATCAAATCACTGCAAAAAAAAAAAGATATATAAATTGTAAATCAAAAGTACCAATTATGCATAAGATGGCAAGTTTTAAATCTTTTTTGTTTTGTAATGAAAAATTATGCCATTATCAATGTGATAAATTAAAAAATATGGAGATATTTGCCAAGGAATTGCTTGAAGTTGGTTATATGATTGAAATAGATTAATAATACTTTATGTCAATCTAAAAAGAATTATAATGGTTTAAAAGAGTTGAAGACTGATAATAAAAAATGGATCTTCAAGTGAAATTTTTAAGGATATTTATAAGGATGTGCTTAATGTTTCATTTTGTATTGCAAATAAAGTTAATAAGTTAGTGAATAATTCTAAAAGTGTCATACCTGTCAAGCAAAAAAAGAATGTTGTGTATCAAATTTTTTGTGGATGTTATCATATATAAGTGAATTGAGCTGCAGTACTGAAAAAAATTAAAAGAGCATACAAGAGTGTGAAAAATAAAAATAATAATGATTTAATGATGCTTCAATTTTCTTGGATCATGAAAGAACATGTAAATGTAAATTTAAGTTTGATATTGAAAATGTTAAGATTCTACATGAAGAAAGAAACCATAATAAAAGAAAAATTAAGGAAGCTATTTTAATAAATAAAATAAATATATTTAATAGACAAGCTGCTAACATAAAAATTTGGAATTCATGGGATTTGAATTGATGATGTTTGCTTCTATTATGTTTTTGAAATTAACAGCAGTTGAGGAGGGCTAAGGAATTAACTGAAAGTACTTCTATGGATTGAAAGGTTGCATATAGTAGCTAATTACTGTTATATTTATTAATTTCATTGTTATTACAATATAATATTTATATATTTAATATTTGTTCTAAAAAATAAGAATTATATTCTAGCTTTTTCTCTCCCAGATATTTAAAGAAGGGAAATTGAAGTCATAAAGGTACCTTTAGTTATTGTTTTTTTTCCTCCTCCATCTTCTCATCATCATCATACTCTGCCTTCTCATCATCATCATCATCATCATTATTAATATTATTATTATTAATGATGACACATTTTTGTTTTGCACAAAACACACCTAGAATAGATACATATTTATATGTATAAGTGAATGATGCTAATTAAATGTGATTGTCTTGAATATTATATTTAGATTGTAATCGTATTTATTAATTTTAAAAATATTACAGTTTGTTTTAATAGTGTATGGGATTTATTATATTTATAGGTGTTATAAATAATATACAACTTTACTTGGTGGCATTTTATTTGGAAGTATGACATCATTAGGGGAAGTTTCCATCTTGTATTTACAGAGTAGAATATAAATATGTGTTTAAAAATTAAGCCATTAATATATAATGGACTACAATAGGATTTCTACCATTATATAAAATTTCTTGATGCTATAGTACAGTTGTTAAACTAATTGTTTATTTACATATATTTAGTTTTGAATTATGTGCTTAGATATTACTTTGTGAAATAAAGAAATGTTTAATTACTCTAATAAATCTGAAAAACATACTTCAATACTGAATGTTATAATTGAGTTATAAGTTTAAGCCATTGTGTGCTTATAAAAAACAAAAACAATCTTATTTATTAGATTTACAAAATAAATCCACATTTTTGTTATACATCATTTTGTTGTTTACAATTACATATATACAAAATATATACTTTATTTATAACTTATATTCTTAGGAAAATGGAAGCTAGAGACATTTTATTTAATGAAATCAATTTATTAATTGTAAATAAATAATAAAATATTAAAATTTTGTATATATAACTGTAAATAAAATTAATTTTAAATTTGTATTTATTAAACTTGACTTTGTATTTTTTCTTAATTAATTAAGATTATACACTTTTACAAAATATATATTTGGCCATGCATGCACACAGGCATATTTTGAAACCCGAGATATATTCTATTTAGATATTGTTTATTTATGGAAATCAAGCAGAAGATGTAATCATGTAGAAAAATATTTATTTAGCCATGGTGCCTAATGGAATTCATAATATACATTAAACACACACATACATTAAAAACATTTATATGAGATATAAGAGAAACATTAAGGTTTACATCAAACATTAAGATTTACATCATAGTATTATTACTTGTCTAAATTTGAATTCAATTATCACAAACTTAAATAAATATTTATTTAATTAAATGTATTGTGGATGCAATAAAATGTATCCTTTGCCTCCATGCTGGATTGATGACTGCATTCACTGACTACATACATACTCCACTACCCTGTAGTTTCTTATACTCATATCACTGTGCAATTACATGTGGGTGTGAGACTACTGGATAGTGGAGTATATGTGTATTCAGAAAATGCAGTCATCAATGTATTATTGTTCAGTTACAATATGTGTAAATAATAAAAATATTAAGATAGCTAAAGAAATTATATGTATAAAACAAAATATCCTTAATAATCTTCGCAGTTGGTGAATTTTGTTATGAAAATCAATTCTCCTGTTGAAATATTAAAATAGCTAAACAAGTAATTGTATTTTGTTATATATATATATATGGTCAAGTATTAGTGTAGATTGAATTAAAAAGTAATAACATTAAGATATAAATATAATTTTTTAATGTACTAAATAGCTAATTAAAACTATCTTATTGCATTGCCAAATTCATATAACATTAATATAATTTATGTTCTTTATTACTTTTTACAATGCAGTTAAGATTTGAAAATATAAGTAGAAGCTCTGAAGAAGATTGCTAGGGCAATCGAAACTGTGAATAGTGGATTGTAAAAAGCATTGTAAAAAGTAATAAAGAACATAAATGATATTAATATTATACAAATTAAAACTAGCAAGATCAAGAACAAATACTAGTTGGTTTTTTTGAAGAAAAAAAAAGAAATTAAAGGTAAATTAAAACATTTTGTTAAATGGTTTGTAATATTATGTTGATGTTAGAAAAAAGATAAGCAAAAAAGTAAATAAAATGAAATAGAAACTAAGAGATTGTTGATAAATAATTTGTAAGATTATGTTATGACTTCAAATGAAAAATGTAAATAAGTCATAATAAAGTAATTAAAATATGAAAAATAATATTTTTAAAACTATTTTAACAGATTATAATTATTTAATTGTTTTTCTAGCAATAAAAAAAAACGAATGAAAATTAATATAAAAAGAGAGAAAACAAAGATTTGAAATAGATTTTATTAGAGAGTACTCTTCAGAGCATTGTTAGAGGCTAACTCATGTAGTAGAGGTCAACAGACATTGCTACTATATATAATTGAATCTTATAACTATTAATTATCAAAAGATTTTTGTATATATAATATCAGATTGTTTCTACTTTTCATTTCAGAATGTTAATGCCAAGCTTCCTACATACATTAAACTGCAATGTATACAATATATAAAAGAATTACCAAAACATCTTACTATGCTTATACAAGCTAGAAACAGTCTGAGGATAGTGAATGAGTAGGCACTAGATAGGGATTTTATGCACAACCCTTGTTGCATCCATTGATTACTAAGATATGCACTGGGTGGCACTACTGTATAGAGGATTATGTTGTGGAGATGGAGTGGAGCAGGATAGAGACAAATATGGAAAAAACAGTGTGGAATGGAAAGGGATGGTAATATGGCTAACAGGTTTTTCTGGGCATAGTGATGAAGAGATTCCTGACTCTGATAAAGGAGAAGACATAGTACATCACACTGCATACTGTTATAAAAAAAATCACATGAAAAGTTAGCTATTGATAAATATTATGCATCACTCATGCTTTTTGAACTACGTGTCAGACGAAAACTTTAAAGAGTGCTTGACATTGTCAAACATCTCTATCACAAGTTAAATTACATGGACTATTATAATGAACAGTATAAAAATTAGACAAATCTATCATTAAATATTTAAAATATAGCTTGTTTTTTGTATTTATGTTAAATCATATTACTATCATTTATATTTGATAGATACAATATTATTTATTTAGAATATACTTGATAGGAATACATGTGTGATCAATTCGTTTTTTAATGTAGTAGTTTTCTTTCAGCATTAAAAAGAATGCTTTGTATTTTTCCTCCAAAAGATTGTTTATAATTTATTTGGAAGAATATATATATATTGACAGTTAGACATAAGACTTTCGGTAAGATTTTAACGTTGTACAGCATTTTCCTAACAAATTTACATAATATTTCATGCCGTAAATATTTTTAATATTATATATATATTATGTGTATGGATGAGTAAACGAAGCTAAATAATTTAAATAAGCAATTTAATGAGCATTGTTGTACGCATTATTAATATTTGTATCCTACATTCATTTTCATATTACGCAGCAATTTGAAAAAAAGATTAAAATATATATTGATAGAAACTGAAAGTGAAACATCAAAATATATTTGTCGAAAATAAATAAAAGTTCACACACCTGCGCGCGCACAAACAAAATAATTATTTTTTTACATTGTGCAAATGATTAAAATTTTAAATATTTGATATAGAAATTAGATTTACTTTATTGTAAAGTTTACCTTATAATTTCTTTTTTCCAAATAAAGTGAAAAAAAATTAGTTATTGAGTGGTGATAAATATTTAAAGAGGCAAACTGCTTCTACTATGGATCATTCTATCTCTACTATTAATTGAATTTGATAACAATTAAACTTAAAAAGCTAATGATTAATATAGGACAATTCTAATAAAGTAAGAAAGATCTTAGAAGAAGTGAATGATGGGAAATATTTGACCAACACATCAGTAAATAAAATTTTAATTTCAACAATTTGGAAAAGCTCTGTTGACTAGCAACACTAATCAAAATATTTATTGAAATAAGGCATGTATCCATTAATTGCATTGAAGATTCTATTGAATATTATCACAGAACTTCAATATTGTATCCATGTAAAAAAAAAAATTATTGAAGACAAATAACACAATATAGTCCTTTTAAGCCAATAAACATCACGTGATCATTATTTCTTATGCTTGCTTATAACTGTTATTAAAACAGGCAAAACTCTCTATATGTATTGCCAGCCTGTGCAAGCCAGTGAGTGGCACTGATGAAGGCCACAAGCCAGAAATGAGTCAGGAGATTTTGGATGAGTAGGCATTAGATGGGGATTTTATGCATAAGCCTTCTGGCATCCATTGATTACTCTGGCTTACACTGAGTGGCAATATGTATAGAGTTTACGGGTTTTAATATAGTCCTTTGTAATAAATAAGTTTACATTTTGTCTGAATGAGAGTAAAAGTAGAATAAAATTAAAATATAAGATAAAAAAGTATACAAACTTACCAAAAAGTCTAGAGACAAGATTTAGTTTGAGAGATAGAAACTAAAATCTTTTCATTATATAACAACCTTTGTATTAAACATATATAATAACAACGGGAAATTTTAATTTTTAGTTTAAGAAAATTTGAAATAACATAACTACAAAATATGGTAGATAACTTCATGACGAAAGTGAAATAAAGTGGTTATTTTTAAAATTTAAATTATCAACTATATATATTTAATTAAATAGGTAATACATTATTAATTCCATGCATACTGTATATACTTTTAATATTGCCCATAAATGATTCATGAATCATGGAGACATAAATAATTATAATTGCTAAGATAAATTCTTCTTTTATTAGTAGGTTATTAGCCAACCCTTATCCCTTTAATATCAAATAATTAATTTAGAGCTCTTTCAACATTTTCAATTTTTTTGGAAATAATTATCTTTTAAACTATTCCAGCTTTATAATACATCAATATAATTACTAATGTTTCATTAATACAATGTTAGTAAAATTTATATGAATGTCTCATTATGAAATATAGAAACTAAAATATTTCTATCACCATATAACAATATTTTTATTAAACATATGTAAACAGTAGACAGCTAATATAGGCATGTGTAGTACTCTTCTATAAGATATCAACTACTTTCAATTGTTATCTCTATATCACTTTTAAAATTTATAATAGATAAAATTTCTGATATTAATGTGAATTAGGGAAGTAATCTTATATGGACTGGGGAGTGTGGAGAGATTAACATTAGATAAACATTTATTAAGCACTATCCTCTGGAATTTATTGATTACTAAAGCTTACACTAGATGGCGTAAATATAGTGAGATTGGAAGAAAATTGCTAATAGATAGCAAAATATTTAAGCAAAGATCATGTGATGTTTTGTAGATTAAAATATTTTAATGATATATATATTGATTTATATTTTTTAATGCAATTTCAGTTTGCTACAGAATGAAAATTATGGAATTATGCCCATGTAAACAGAGATAACTTTAGCTTTTGATGTTTGTTGTCAGGAAACTATTAATTACTACTAATTGACAATCTTCCTGAGGATAAACAAGTTTTCTCCATTAACTTATAATAACTCTTTTGTTGGAGTTTTATAATATATATATTGTAATCAGTGTGTGAACAAAACCACCCAAAGGGATAAATTGGAAAACAAAAGCTACAAACAGTTAAAAGCAATAATCTAATAATGATAATAATAATAATAATAATATAAACTAATCTTAACCTCTAACAAATAACTATTTGCTAATTAACAACGATCTAGCTCAGAATAATGATAATAATAGTAATAACAAATTTCTTCATAAGACTGTGTTCCCATGCTGAAAAGTACAGTCCACTTTAAAGTCAAATAAGCATCAAAGATACTTATCCAACTGCATAAATATAATTGAATTCCAACCCCTTAAATAATTACAATCACATCTCCATGACTAACAATAATAATCCTACTTTAATAAAGCTAATATAATATTTAAATCAAAAATTATAATAAAGTTACTAAACTTGATTATAATAATAATCCTTAACTTTAAACTCTAACTAGATCTTTATCTTAACTATTATAACTTAATTTCCATATATCTCAGGATTGTCATGTTACAGAAAGAACAAAGCAGAGGATATTGGATAACAAAGGGTATCTTTTATGGAATCCAATAATTCAAATAAATTTAGGAAAGATAAAGTAATAATCTATTACAGTTAATAAACTATAAAGGCTCTGCTCTGCAACATGGCAACAAAACTAATATTAATTACTTTTGGACTCATAGGGTTTGAGATATATGAAGAAAGATTTATACTATAATTTTAAATATAATAAAGCATGACTAAGATTATTAAAAGAGCAGCGGCAGCGGTAGCGGTGGTGGTAGCGATAGCAGTAGCAGTAGTAGTAGTAATCATCATCTCTCATTATGAACATTAATAATAATACTCATAATTTTCAGGGTGATAGGTATAATGTAAATGCTTAAATAAAATTCTAATCTTTATCAATAAAGTATTTTACAGATCAGAATATTCAAATATAGTTCTTCTTACACATCTTAAAGTAATAATAACTAGTTCTGTATTCAAATGTAAAAATAAACCAAAGAAAATTATTAAATTATGAAATAAATGCATGTGATTCTTCAATGTGATAACTCTTGTGGATGTTTAACCAAATTTAATTTCTTCAATATTGTTCTGAATAGTTAATAATTCATGAATTAATTATTATATCTCTTAATACAGGTAATCATTTTCATAAATGTAATAAATATAGAATAATTGTTAGAAGTGTACAATAAAGTAAATACTGACTTTAATCAGTATTCTTTTGTAAATGACAATGGAGAAATGGAGAACACAAATAATACTAAATGACATAATTGTTAAATTCAACAAGATTAATTTATTTACAAAAATATTCTAAAGTTGTACAAGTTCATATTTGTCTTATTTAAGGATACATGAAGTAAAAGTAAATTTTATTTACACAACAGTGTTCAACTTTGAATAAGACAATCTCAAAAAAAAAATTCTTTTCCCTGGCAAATAAAATATTTATTTTGAATTACATTTATTTACTCTGATGAATTTATTTCATATTTTGTCATTAGATTAAAACAATTCTGGGATAATAGTATATATTTTTACCTCTGGAATATGTTTTTACCTATTATATGACCTTTACCTTTTTACTTTCACAAAGCAAGATAAATAATGCAAAGTATTCATATATTTTTAAACAAAAAACTCTGTATATTTTATTCATTTTGGTGAATAACAAGTTTTAATTACTTCTATTGTTACTGTATTAGGTTAACCCAAAATATAATTAAACATATATGCTATTTTAATAAATTGCTAATTACATAGCAATAATTAAGCTTTCTTTTAAATTATGAATTTAAATAACTATTTCACATATCTAATAGAATGTAATTATTTTCTCTAAGATGACAGTTTGACTTATTTCTCATATACCAGTTTGAAGTTAGAATAGGAATTACTCTGATATTAAGTTTATTTCCAAACAATGCTTACCATAATAGCTTTCCCAGAATTAATTGCATTTTTATTATCTGTTTCATTGCCCTTGAATGAATTAACAGTGTCGTGATATCTTACCTAGAAAATGTTTAAATATATTTAAATTGAATTTTGCTTGTGTGCAATGCCATAGAACTTTCCGAATACATATAATCTTACTTTCATAGAGGACATATATCCCTGACACTGCAACTACATAACATATAAAACTAATGTGAATGGAAGAATATTTCAAGATATTCAATTATACACTATTATTATACAAGATGTGATGACTGCAACCAGGTTCTTTAAAAAAACATTTCAATAATAACAAGCAGAATAATAATCAGGATATAACATATTTCATGGGAATTATATCAATGATCAACTATATTCAAAACTGGAAGACCCAATGTTTACCCTAGACTGATGGGACTAAACATAAAGGCTGAAAACCCATGTGAACACAAATAGTCACCATTTGACAAGAATTCTTAAGTGTAAAACTTTAAGCACATCTCTGCAATAAACTAAACATATGATATTTCAAACTATTTTATAACAATAGCAAAACGTTCTTTAGAACTAAAATACAAAATTTATCACAAAATTAGATAGATGCTTAAGCTTAATAGCAGGATGAAATATTCTCTAATGTATCTAAAATACCTTAACACACTTCAAATGATATGAATATATATAAAACAAAGAAAGTTAACATATACAATAAGTCAATAAACATCACATAACCACCATAAGTGTTTTTAGCAAAGAATTCATTATACCAAATATATATCGTGACCGCGCTATTTCCACAGAATGTGGAATGTTCTAGAATATAACTAATTATAATTGTTCTTTATCTTTTAATTAATCACTTTCCAATCTGATAAGGCGTATCATTTATTTTATCTCTAACTACGCTATTTCTTGAGTTCTAAATATGCACATATAAAGCGATACTATAACCACCCACACATACATAGAATACCCAATAATGTCAAATATTGGCTATAAAATCTTATATGTGAAAGTCCTTTTTTTACATCAACAACAATAATAATCTAAAATTAAAAAAAAGTTAATTGTTTTATCCATATTTTTCTAGGATAAGTGTTTAAACATATGTTAAATGAAATACGGTGAATAAAAGTCTTATGAACTAAAGTATTTTTTTACTTCCTCCTCCTGTCTGCCTCATGGAAATGAAAAAATTAGTTTATAAAACTTGCAAGAAAAAAATCATTTTCTTCAACATTGACATGTTTGTCTAGAGAACAGTGTTTAAACATCTAAACCAAAAATTTAAACATCAGAATGAAAGCTTTCCTTTGAAATAAAGTCCACTTAAAATAAAGGTTTTAGCTGCAGCTAGCTGATTTACGTTCTGGAACATTGTAGGGTAAAAGCTTCTTATAATTTTGTAGCATTTTATTCTACTTTAAAAAAAAAATAAAACAATATTATGATAGTCTTAATTAGTAATTTCAATAAAAGTTCAGCTCTTTGTCCATTTGGGATAAATGTCACAATAAGTCTAAGCACAAATTAATAAAATCATTCATTTAATATTATTTCTTTATGTGACAAGTTATTATATATTACAGCCAAATAAGTACATGTAATGAGAACAATAGTATTAATTATCTTCTTTCATTTTATAAGTAGTCAAATAATCTAAGGTAGTAGCACGAAAAAATATTATAACAGTTCCTCATCAATAATATAGTTAGAATAGAAGATTACAGTTCAATTCAGAATTAATGCTAAGTTATTTCAAAAACAAGGCAAAAGTATGTAAATACATAGAAAATCAATTCTAAATATAATAAGTAAATTCTTACCTAACCGCATGTTGTGTGGCCTGTAATTTCCATGTTGTTAAATCCTTTCTAAAGATAAAAATGAAGAGTTGGATAGCCATTCTTGTAGTTTTTCCTTCCTTAACTGGTCATGATAATCAAGGGCCAATGCTGCATTCCAAAAGAGTGGACTGATTGTTTAGTTTCTTATTTCACATTACCTGTTTAACAAAATAAAAGTTTTAAAAGCATTTTAGATAGAGTATTAACTGTTTCTTTTAAATTATTTTATTAAGCAAGCACAACAAAATAATAATAATAAAACCCAATAACAAGTAAGCCCAAGCACACCACACACACTTATTCCTTCTTTTATATAGTCAATTAATTGATCGCTGATTGCTGCTGAAACTGACCTCCAATGAAAATCAATTTTCAATTACTAGCTCTATGTTCTATTTGTAGATGTAATTAACCAAGTGATTCAAAAGAATGGCATAAATTATTCTAAAAATAACAATCTTCTTATTAAATTGAAACTTTTAAATAATCTTTTTTGTTTAAAGTTTAATAAACCAAATTAAATATTACTATTTAAATTAATATTACATAATATGAAAAAAAAAATCATTCCTCACATCACCTATTACTTTTAAATGAAGCATTTAAAATTAACTCAATTAAAATAAATATTATTAAGGTCAAATTTAGTATTAGAATATAATATTCATGCATGCACATACACACAACTGCAATTATTTAAGTTTTAACTGAATATTATTTTTGTTTTAATAACTTATTGATAGTATTTAAAGCTAATTAACTAGTTATATTTTAAACTTGTTTGAATTACATTATTATACTAAATATAAGCATGCTATTTCTTTTAGATTATATTATCCGTAAGGTTTAAATGTACAAGAGATATTTAACATAAATATTACATATTATTTAATACATTTAAAACAGTTTTAGGCACAGCTACTTAAATTTCAATCTCAAATAGCATACTATTAATCCGAAATTTAAAATTTTTATCATCTTATGCCAATGACTATTTTAATAATGACTAAGGGCATAATTAAAATGGGCACAATATATATTATTTAATATAGCTTTTTCCAATATTATATATGTAATTTCTAGTTTGATAGATTAACAGAACATGATTAAATCATTTTTCACTATTCCTGTCCTTTAGATTGCCACATACATAGTAATAATATTTTCAAAAGATAAAGGAATGATGGCGGAATAATTTAGTTGATAGCATTATGCCATCTTCCCGACTCATTTTGATTTGAATAAAAATATCTAAGTTAAATTAAAACTGCATTTTATAATCTTAAAAATGGAAAGGCTGCAGTTCAATTATTTAAATTATGGTAGTGACATGATAGCTTCAAAATTATTTAAAAATTTTGAGAATAGATAGATTCAGAAAGTTATGTTAACCAATATTAAGGATCCTTAGAATGTTACAATTGATAAAAATAAATAATATTTAAATACAAATATATTGTCTATACTGAACTTAGTATAATTAGAAAGGATTTGAACTTGGACTTTCAAACTCCTTACAACTATTCACTCTATTTTATATAACTGATACACATATAGGTGAAAAAGATATGATGATCTCCAATATAAATATTCATACTGAACCAGCACTCATGAGTTGGTCCAGATTATCATCATCACACACACACACATATATAGATATATATAATCAGTGCTCAGTTTATAATAAGATAGCAAATCTTCTTTGCTTTAATGGATAGGCTTCAATCTTTTCTACCCTCCAACTCTTCAGACATCTATATTATTTAAAATCTGATGATGGAATGCTCCAATTCCTTGTATATGCTAATCTTATTATCATATCCATGTTGACTTTAAATCACTCTGACCCTCATGTATTGAACCTTAATATGTCAATTTAAATACATAGACAAGGAATGGGCAAAATAAAGGCTGAATATGTAATATTTAAATAGAAGTATATTAATATATAAAAACAATACAGTAATTATCATTAAATATCATTCTTATACTCTCCACAAAGTACTTTCAAACATTTTATTGAAAAAATTGCTTCCAGTCAGAGACTTGATAAGAATTCTAAAGACTGCAGATATTGGTTTTTGTTTTAAAAAAATGTAGAAAAATTATACTGTGAATAAAAGTGTGATTTATATATTATTTTTATTGACTTAATTTGAAGCCTTGTTTTATTCAGCTAAGTGAAAAAATGCACTTCAGAGTTTAAAATTTTCTGATTGTTCACAAAATCTTATTTATTCAAGATGTCCAAATTTCTAACATCATTGCAAAGTTGAAAAAAGATTGAAAAAACTGCTAGTGAATCATATTGTTACAAATAAGTTTGTAATTTAAAAGGAGGTTGATTTAAGATATTTCAGAATATCTGAAAAAGAATGCTAATCAGTTGAAATTATCATAAATTAAGTAAAGCAATGTGAAAAGTGAATTTTCGGAAAAGTGTGTGTTTTTTAAGTTTAATCATATTATACTGCTTCTAAATAATAAAATAAAGTGATATTTGAAATGTAAATTGGTTTTAAACAGGAATATGTACTAACTCACACATTATTTTAATTTTTATTGTGGCAATTTTTTGAATAATATATTATGATATCCTGGAGAAATCATCAAATGTTATATAGGGATTAATTAAAAGAAAAATCCAAAAATTTATATTATGAATTTGTAAATTTATAGTATACTGATGATTATGCTAATCATGTTTATTCAAAAAATGATTTTCAGAATTTAATTAAGGTCTTGAATGCAGCCTATAAAAACTTTTATTTATTAATTATAAGTTCCCAAATTCCATTGTTTTATTAAATCAGTGATAAAAATATCTTCCACAAATTTTAGTTTGAATGAGTATCAGGTTAAGGTTACATTAATAAGTTTAAAGATAAATATTTTATTATATATCAATAATAATAGTAATAATAACAAGTCAGATGTCACATGACTTATATATAGCTTGCACTTACAAATATGTAAAATTAAGAGCATGCTAATAGCTCTAAACAAGCTTTTTTTATATATATTTATGATAAATGCTACTACAAGAGAAGACATTCAAATCATTTTTATATAAAAAAGCTTGTTTAGAGCTATTAGCATGCTCTTAATTTTACATATATATCAATAACTAATTGTATTATACTACATATAACTAGTATAATTCCAAAACTACTAATTTAAAAACTTCTATTATCTGAACAAAATTGCAAGTATTGTTTTAATTTATTAAATACTTGGAAGTTTACAAGTAAATCAAGATGGTAGCCAGTATTTTTGATAAATCTATAGTTTTGGGCCCACCAACAAAATGTTTACAAAAGAAAATGCCTGTTAGGAAACATTGTACTTAGTATTTATATTTTATTTTTTATTATTGTTATTTTAAAAAAAGAAAACATTGTACAAAAATTAATTACAATATTTACAGTTTATTTATTTATTTGGATTAACTTATTAACAGAAAAATGAAAAAAATATAAATAAAATATTTACATTTTATTCAAGTCGGTAACATGCGATCATATCATGACCATTAATGCACACTTTTCAGGAGGGTAGGATCTCAAACCTTCTGCATTATGTTCTGTGATAGGAAAATCCCAAATTTTTATCATTATAACAATTTACCAAAAAAAAAAAAAAAACATTGGATTGAACCAAAGTACAATAATATTAAAAGTGTCTCATTGCTTTCCATGTCCAAACATAACTAAAAAAATAAAATAAAATAAAGCTTCTTAATAAAATTTATCAGAATTTATTCCTTTTTTTAAAATTTAATAATCAATTTATTAATTTAATTTTAATTTAACAAGTAACACATTTTCAATAGATTATAGGTTCTCAAAACTGTATATTTATCAATAATACAGGCCGCCATCTTAATTTACTTGAAAATTCACAAGTACCATTTATTATTCTAATTACTACTATATAAAAGTTTTGTTTTCCTGAAAATGTAAAACATATTCTGAAAATGTTATATTATTAAAAAATAACATAACTTTATATAGTTTACAAAAATATTTCAATGTAAATAAATCATAAATATAAAGTTGTAAATATTAATACTCGTTAAGTGCAATGTTGGCACATAATATTTATATCTGGCTATAACCTTAGTACATGTGCCTTGTGTGCATATTTTATTACAAGAGAAGCCTCTATAAATCTTAATGCAAGATTCAACTTTATAAAGATAAGAGTGGCCACTCTTATCTTCAATCTATTTTTCTAATTAGCATTTTAATTTGGGAGTGTGAAGCTAATAAAGTTGAATCTTGTGTTAAGATTTGTAGACGTCTCTCTTGTAATAAAATATGCACACAAGGTTCATATACTAAGGTTATAGCCTTATATAAATATAAATCATAAATAGTAAAAAACAATCTTATTTAAATTTTCAACAGAGATTGGTTTATAATGAAGGCAAAAAATGCTTATTGTTGAAATCAAAAACTTCAGAAATCCAAACATAGTCTAGAACCAGGAATTTTAAGTTAATGGTAGACTAATTATAGATACTTTTCCAAATTTTATGAATGAAGTGGCCAGACCTCATATTAATCATAATATATGACACTGAATTTTTTTTAGATAAATCCTTTCTTTAAAATTCTAAAAATATGATAGCAAGATCATAAGATCATTGACATAATCTGTTACTGTAAAATATACCATATTGATTGGATTGGGCATATAAAATTGTTGGGAAAAATTCCTAACAAATTACATGTTGATATAAGCTTGGCTTTTCTTGCAAAAGCAAATATTGTTTTTGTTATAATGATTATTTTAAAGCCATTCTGAAGAGAAGCAATGTTGGTTGATTTTGTTTGGGAGGATGTTTTGCTGAAAATAGAATATATTGGATAATAATAATTAGACAATATATCACATAATCACCATTCTTTATGCTTACACAAGATGTTTACACAGAGGTAAACTCTCCATATATTAGCACCATTCAGTGCAAGTTAGAGTAATCACTGGATGCAGGAGTGGCTGATTGAGAATTACATTAGATCCTAAGATCTAGGTGCAGTGCTCTCAGATCCAAGGTTCCTCACTAATGAAAGCCATAAGCTAAAAACTAGACTGGAGATATTGGATGAGTAGGCACTAGACAGGGAATTTATGCACAAACCTTTCTGTATTCATTGATTATTCTGGTTTGCATTAAGTGATGTTATTGTATGGAGAGTATTTTAAAAAGAAAAGTTTTCTATAGAACAAGTTATAAGAGATCATTATAAAATGTCAAAAAGCTTAAAAAACTAGCTTGTGATATATAAAATTATATTTACGTTCAAGGGTTGTATGTATAGTTATTCCATAACTATATTTTTTTCTCTTATTTTGATATATATTTTTTTATTCTTCAAAATAAGAATGGCATATGAATAAAAATATCTGAACAAAATAATTGACATTCCAAGATGTATTTATTCTGAATCATTCACTCTTCTATTGATCCAGATAACAATTTATTAATAGGATTTCATATTTCTTCATTATTTATCAATATCAAATACCTAAAAGATAATATAAACCTAAGATAAGAATCTGAATACTAACCAGTTTATTTTATTAAACGTTATCTATGATGGTTATACAGGTAAATTAAACAATCAATTTTCCAAACCAATATATCCATGATAGCAACAATGATTTATTAGTTATTACTAAATAGTCTATAAACATAATGTTTCAAAGTACAATGAAATAAAAGTTTAATTGAATATTTGTATAAGGTATTTAAACCTGTAATGATGTGAAATAAAAAACTTATATTGATAACCAAGAGAACATTTATATATTTTTAATTTAATATTAATAAAAGGATATTAAATGAGAATTTTAACTTATAATAATTTAATAATGTAAAAAATATAAGAAAATCTAAATAAGTTACTCATAAGTGATCAAGTTGATACTAATTTATAATTTGGAAATAATCTGGATTGTTTTCTTTTAGTTATGCTTATATATATTTATCATCCATTCATAAGAAAAACAAACTAATATAAATCACAATAAATAAATTCCAAGTAAGACATAGTAATCCATAAGGTTCTGGTCTTACTATTTTATAAAATATCCCATGTTAATAAAACACAATAATTTGAAGATACTGTTAAAAGTTTCACTAATAATGGGCAACATAGTTTTGATACAAAGAGCCTTTGACAATAATAATTCATTTTATATAGTTATTATGCATGTACATTTGCAGTATGTTAAATTTAAGTTTCAAATATTTGTGTAATTTGGTTATCGTAACTTATTTGTGGAGCAATTATGCTTCATCCCTTGTGGTGTCTGATAATCTTTAAATATAGGAGTATGCATGCAAGCAAAAAAATATTCATAATAAATTCAGTTAAGTAGCACAAAATAATCTGTTTGCAATATCAGGTCACTGAAACCAAAGTAAATAAAATGAACAATTTGATGTTTCCTTACAAAGAAGCCTTGTGTTTACTTCTAAGCATTAGCACTAATACTTAATTTTTTTACTAATATTATGTGATAATATTTCCTTATGGACATATGCATCTATTTTATTTAAAATTAAATAGATAACCATTCAATATTATCAGTGAGATAGAATAATTTTCGAAAAGTGATTTGGTGGATATTAAATAATCATTGATATTTGTTTGTTCGAAAATATGACATTAACTTCCTTTTAAGTAGTCATGCCATAAAGTTTTTTCTTATAATATTCCATAGGTATATACATTCTTCTTCTTACCAGAAATAAAAGCTTTGTTAGGAGTTCAATCTTATTTTGAAGTAAACCAATATATATGTAAGACAATATATTTTAAAATCTAATAATCTTTTCTATTCTCTATTATCTGATGGATCATGAACTGTATATTATTTGAATGATATGTTCATTATTGCTATTGCTATTTGTTTAATTTGCTCACAGTTATCTTTACAAAATTTTATTAAGAAATTATCATTGTTACTAAATATATTATTACAAATATTGGTTATATGCACATATATAAAGTTTATACCTGTGAATGTGTTATTATTTACTCATTAATATTTCTACTGGACTCTATAAAATGAATATATACATGTTATGGCTAATAATTTTAGATGAAAAATAATGAGCTAATGTTTTTTAAAATTTATGCTCCTGCTTTGGTTTAGAGGAACTTGCACAGATGAAACAATATATTGAACTGAATGCTTTCTCCACATCAAAAGCAACCATTGTGAAATCAAAAGTAAAATGTATATTTATCAAGATTTTAAAAGGGAAGAGAAAATTTTTGTTTGTTCCTAAGCGTATGTTCCATAACACACATACTCGATTATATTTTGAAATCGTAAAAATATTTTGATTTAAAAGAGTTTTGATTGAGATAATTCTTTTTGGTTTAAACTATTTTTAAAAGCAGAGACTTATTTTCCAATTTATTAAAAAGGAAGGAGAGAAGATAAAGAATAGTACTGGTTAAAACTTTTAATTAAGATCTGGCAGGAGATAAAGACTAGTCCTGGTTAGATTTTAAGATCATGTGGGAGATAACAATAGTATATTACTGTTGAATGAGAAGGACACATATATTTTTTTTATTCACTAATTGCAGACTGCTTACATCATATAATTTTATATTTGCTAATTACGGATTACAAATTAGGATTCTTACATATTAGAAAATTGTGTACTAAAGATTGCTAATTGAAAATTGCTGGTATATAAAGATTTGCTAAATGCAAAGTGAAGACTGCTAATAGAAGGTTGAATTGCCGATGACTAATTGCTGATTGCTAACTGCTCAAAAACTATGCTGATTGCTGGAGTGTCTATCAATTGAAAATGCAGAAACTACCAACCTTAAAAGATCACATTAAACGTATGCAATGTTAAGCCATTTAAAATGAGCCACAGAGCTTGAAATTGTGTTATTATGAATAATGTCCTAAATGCCTAGTTTGAAACTGATCCTGAAAATTGCATTTATACTCTATGACTAGATAAATGGAGATCCAAAACTATTGTAATGTACTCCTGATAGAGCTAAAGCTTTGCACATCTTACTGAAATCAATGACAGAAAAATTGAATCCCCAAAGGTAACTAAACATTTTAATATTTTAACCAGGGCTTAAGTCTCAGTTTGATAAAAAAAAAACCTATGATAGGTTTGTTCTTGGTGTTATTAATTAATCAAGTAATAAATATATTAATTTTGTTATATGTATTTTCCTTTATGGAATTTATAAAGTACACCTGGGTCTCATTTTATGCGGTAGATAGGTTCCTCAAAAAATGTGCACAAAAGAAATCGCACAAAAATAGACTTTACTTACCTTGAAAAATGGGGGATATGTTCTATAATTTTCAGAAAAGCAAAGAAACAAGGAAAAATTACTTTAAAATTTGCATTAAAAAAATAAAGTATGACTAATAAAAAATCTAAAATATTTGAAAAAAATTAATACAAGACAAACTTTTTTTACTTTTTTAATTAACTACAGTATTTAATTTTACATTTTTCATACATATTTTAATCATTACCACTATTTGACAATATGCATTCATTTGTGAACTAGTAAGAAATCAGATTTGTGACTTGATGTACAACTAGCACCACTTTTAGTCTTGTGGTGTGTTAATGGTTTTCTGTTTTTATATTTAAAAAATGAGATCACAATCAAAACAAAAAGATTATACATTATCAATCATCAGAAAGATTATTTTCAGTTTATAAAATCAATAAAATCTTTGTTATTATTTATTTTAAAAATGTAAAAAAATATTTATTTCTGTTAATATCTAACAAAATACGTTTTAAAAGTTTAAAATTTTTGAATATTTATTGCGGCTATTTTTATACATATGTATAAAATCTATTCTTATTATTTACTTCTTAGTATAAGTAGGTTATTTACATAGAAGCTAAGATTCTAAATACAGCTTCAGCCCATATTCATGTTAGCTGCTAATATAATGTTATATTTTTGGAAAAAAACATTTCAAGTCAAAATAAGTTATTAATAATTAAAATTTCTTGATATCTAATAAATAAAGTGAAATATGAAAGATATTAAGAAGAAACATGAATCACATAACTACAAAATCCCATTAAAATAACCTGCATAAAACAAGACCCAGGTGTATAGCGAATTAGTTTAAGATTTTATTTATTGCTTTGTCAGAGAGTGTATTGTGAGTTAATATTTTATGCTCAATTTTTTTTAATATTATTAATTGTGGTTAAAAGATTTGACAGATAATAGTAGTTTTTTTTATTTCACCTGTTCCCTATTTTAGTTGAAATTAATTTAGTTAACATGTGTTTGCCTTTCCTGCAAACCGCCGATCTTTTGGCTAGTGCTTTATCAATTATATAGTTCTGTTTTTCTTGTAACCATAGAGATTTTGATATTTCCTTTTATTTATTATATTAAAGATTAAAAATTATAATCTTATCTCCCTCCTTGTATGAAAGTAACCTTAAGAGCCATATTGTAATGCGATCTCTTATGAGTGTTTATGGAGCATATGACATCTTTATTTTGTCCTGATGTTTTTTATGGGGTTAAGGAAAGCTTACTCCATGCTGTTTATTGACTTCCATACAATATCATCTTTATTAATGTCTCTAATAAAGGAATGTGGAAATGAATAGATAAATTATTGGCAAGAAGATCAGACAAAGCTGTCTAAACTTAGATGAGAACACAAAATTATCTGCCAAAGTGTTTGATATACCACAATATTTACACATTCTCTCTGACAAAGTAGGTTAAGAAATTAGGATCAAATTTATATTTTTCTTTAATATTTGTGAATTTAATGAAACTTTAAAAATTAATAATTATTTTGGCTTTTGGCTGACGTTTGTTTCTGTGTCGTATCCCTCAATTGTCTAAACGATGTTTAAGTTCTCTTTCTCTTCCTGAATTTAGCTGGTGGCATTTATATTCATTATCATTAACTTTTTAATCACTGTAAATCAAATTTTCTGTATCAACAGTGACCTAGTGTTTCCCTCATTGTTAAAAAATAGAGCGTCCAGTACAATATATATATAAAACACAAATCACTCCATTCCGTGAATGTAGTTTACTATCTTATGTATAATTTACAACATATACACCACTATGTTATAAATGTTTAACTATAAATCATCAGTTTTAACATGACACAGATTTCATAATAGATCATACCAGATAGTATAATATTCATTCATCTCCTAAAAGTTTCTAATTTTGGAGCAAAATTTGTTTTTTTGTTTATCTGAGATGATGATTTGTAAATTTTTAATGCATAGAGACTTATGTGATGTAATATATAAAAATGCTTGTATACAGTACATGTTAACCATATTGATTAGCCATTAGTTTATTATATAAACATATATTAACAATTTTTAATATGAATTTGCCATGTATTTTAAGGAAGAATTTCATCCATGGTGTAAGAAAACAAAATATCATTTAAAAACTGACACTGACAACTGAATTCACATCATTTAATAATAGTATTTGTCAAACTTAATTTAAATCAAAAATGAATCCACTTTTAGTTTATATTCTAGTTTATGTAAAGATTGTAAATTTAATATTAATCTTTGTGTGTGTCTGTATATATATATACACATAATACAAATAAAATGTTCATTAATTAAAAACTTTTGTAATAACAAATACAATAATAATTAATTACCATTAAATTTATTATTTCTATTGTTATTACAATATATATATATATAATAGAAATGAAATAATATCAATGAAATAGAGGTAAACTTTAATCTTTGATGTTACCTAGAAATTATCAATTACTTCTAATTGACAATTCATGAGGTTAAGCAAGTTTTTCTCTTAAACCTATAATAGCTTTTTTGTTGTGAGTGTTTTGATGAAATAAAAGAGGTTCTCTTTTACTTTAAACCCAAGGTCTTATACGAATTTAAACTCAGATATATATTTTTATAGGTGTAAGAATGTGAAAGAATAACATCTTTCTTAATATTTTGCAAATAGTATTTGTAACTTCTCCAGAGAGTTGAATTACAAGCTTCTATGGATTGTTATTATAATAATGAATAGAAATGACAATTTCTGAGACTAAGCAAATTTTTATCACAAACCATTAATAACTCTTTGGTTGGAGATCTTTTTATGGATATTATCTCCTCATTTCTATTCATTATTATAATAATAATCCACAGAAACATTTAATTCAGCAGATACCACTCTCTGGAGAAGTTAAAAATATTATTTGCAGAAAGTCAAAAAAGATGCTATTCTTTCACATTCTCACAACTATAAATATAGCTTTCTGGATTTAAAAGGTCCCTAACAAAAGGGTTGTTATAGGTTTATAAAAAAATTGCTTAGTCTTAGGAATTGTCAATTAATAGTAACTGATAATTTTGGTGTCATCAAAGGTTAAAGTTTATCTCTATTTCATGGATATTATCTTTTCATTTCTATTCATTATTATAATAACAATCCATAGAAACATTTAATTTAACACACATACATACATATATATATATATTGAGATGATTGTTTTATGGCAACATTGGCTACATCACTTTAAGACAGAGAATGTATATAATATATAATAAAAAAGTGTGGGGGGGGGAGGAGGATAAGAAAGAAAATAATAACTGGATGAAATCAAATTAGCGTTGAGTAGAACATATTTAAATAATGATATTATAAAAACATAAGTGTAAAAACCATCTGAGAATCAGAATATAAACTTAGCTTTGTTTCACAACATAAGGATTATTTTATAGTAAACAATATAGAATTAAAGCAATTCATAACTTTAATATTTAAAAAGAAAAGTATTCAACACATTTAAAAAATAACACACACAAGTTAATGTAAAAGGAATATGTGATGGTTGAATATATATGTGTGCATATATATGGAATTATAGTTGCAATCTTTATGTGTGCTGCACTTATGTATGCATATATTCAAAATGATTAATGCATAATTAAAATGACATAGTTTATAATATAATCTTGATCAATTCTAAAAATATATATTTCTAATAGATAATTATCTGAAAATCCAGGTGTTGGAAATAAAATATACAAGGGTGTATAAATAAAAATTTTGCTATACTTTAAAAACAAATATTGCAAATTAGTTCCAGAGATAATAATTTTTTTTCAAACTGTTAAAAATTTATGATCATCAGATATTTTATATATATGTGTTTAAATTAATAAGATTTATTATCTATAATTAACTGCACAGTTTTTGTTCTGTGTCAGAAACTGTCTGATAAGCAAAGTATATAGAAAGAGAAAAATGTATTATAAAAATTAACTTGTCAATTGAAATAAAGTTCGTTTTTTTAAATAAAAGAAACCATAAAAAAATGCAGTGCCTAAGAATTCATCTCAATAAAATCAAATCATCTTATCAAATGTCAGTTTCATATTTAAAATAATATTACCAAATATACATTTAATCATTTTATACAGAGTGATGAATTTTCATGAATTTAAAAGTAATAAAAACCTTTGATTGTTGTTAAAATTATTCTATAATTTATTATATTCAGCTTATCAAATCCTGTGAAAATAAAACTTTCTACCAATTTCAGGTTCAATATGAATAATTCAATATAATATTAATATCATCTGTTATTACTTCTTACAATGCTTTTTTATAACTCACTATTGATGGTTTCGATTGCCTCAGTGATCTTCTTCAGAACTATAACAAACACAATACAAATATATATGAGAATATAATTTTACATTTTGCAAAATGATGAGGAAATGTATTTTCTATCTCAGAAAAAGCATCACAATATCTTAATTTTCTGATCTCTCCAAATTTAATATAATTTTTCTAGTGTGTAGCTTCACTTTTCCACATCTGCCCAACAAACCTTCTTAGTTCATTAATTTCACAAGTCTTTCAATCTTTTGGGATTCAGTTTAAGACTTCAACTGCACTTCCATTATGATCTGTTTTAGCAATATACAATCCCACATTCATTTAGTCTTTTAATTTTTTTTAATGATGTTAGTGATTTGGATAATTCTCACATCCAAGTATTTCACTTTCATTTCCTTCTTGTAAATAATCTATATCCATTCATACTTTGTTGTGGATGTGAAGTCTCCATATTTATAAGAGTTTAAAAAACTATTAAGTTTCTTCATTTTATATATTAAAATTATTCAAATAAACAAATGCATGTTTTAAGAAAGTTCTATATTTCACTTGATTTTGATGATCACTACAAATGAATACATTAACCACCACATCAAATGGCATTTATTTATTATTAGAATATAATTTTAATGCTATTTTTAGTAATTTTATATATTACAATTATTTATTATACATATACATTCTTTAACAAATTTTCAATGTTCTGTAGGGAATTATTTTCTTTAAATCAATACTAGCTTCAATATCTTGATTTCAGTGAGATTCCTTAAAGTAAATTAATGAATTACCTTAGGAATCAGCATCTTAACTTTGTACTTTTGCCGCTAAGTCTTTTATGTTTGTTGTTACACTAATAAGTTTAATGACAGATACAAATGAACAAAAGTGAAAAAATAGACTTTAAAAAAGTGTGTTGT
The DNA here is from genome assembly GCA_028023455.1 of Epiperipatus broadwayi. Classification (NCBI taxonomy): domain Eukaryota; kingdom Metazoa; phylum Onychophora; class Udeonychophora; order Euonychophora; family Peripatidae; genus Epiperipatus; species Epiperipatus broadwayi. The sequence continues at coordinate 894,696 of JAQFVV010006309.1, forward strand.
AGAAATTTATGCAAAATTTATATAATAAATAACAGATAAAATAAATTCACCGTAATACAATAAAATAGATGCAGGTGAACTATTCGATATTATTATTTTTAATAATGATTATTTGCGATGGGAGTCTATATTTTAAAATATATATTATGGAAGTATTATTTAATATATTATTACGACTGTGTTAGTGTTAAAATTTATAGTTATAATTTCACGTTATGAGACACTGATGAAAGTCATAGATAGATAAGTGAAAAAATAGAACTAAAAAAACAAAAAAAAATAATTTTTTTTTCTGTTAACAAAGATAAAAATTTCCAAAAACGTTGGAACATTATTAATTATTAAAATGATATTTTTTATTATATATATTTCTTTCTAATTTCACAATGAATGACCTTTAAAAATATTATAAAAAAAGTTTTCTTAATGAAACTGCAATTTTTTTTTAAGTATAATGATTTAACATTGGTTTTAACTCTTATATGACTGTGTTAAAACGAACTTAGTTCTTTACCATTTAATTAAATAATATTTTTATTTGGAATTAAACAATTGTAAAAGAGAAATTTTAACTTGAAAAAGTGAAAAGAAAAAATACTAAAAAAAGAAAAGAGGAAATCTGCAAGACTTTGTTGAGTAGTAGTGAGAATTAAGTCAATAATAGATTAGCTGTTGTCGAAAGATATTTTGCTGCTAGCTAAACATAGAAGAAAAGCTTTTAAAATCACTGCAGTGTAAATTTAAAAAATCAGATATATTAATCTTTAACTGAGGTTTAAAGTTTATATCTGTGCTAGAGATAATCTCTAGTTTCGAAAATGATTAGTAATAATCATTAGTGTATTTATCTGAAATGGATGGCGTCAAAGTTGTGAGTGGAGGGAGTTTGACAATGGTAAATGAAAATGTAACAATTTACTCTTGATAAATACTTTGTATATAATAAAGATATATATGAGAGATAGTAACCTGGGCCAACTGATGAGTGCTGGTTCAGCACGAAATGTATCTTGGGGGTCCTGAGAAACCTATTCATAAATGATATTAGCAAAGCTGAAGGTCATAAAAAATGAGTTTGTACAAAATAACTTTAGTATTATGTTGCCAAAATGTGTAAAAAAAAATGATGGATTGCATTATAAAATATCAAACTTTTTATTTCTTGATGAAATTACTATCTGACAAAAGTTGATGCTATTTCTGGCAGGAATATCATAACATGTTTAATAAACCATTAATTAAATAATGTAAACATAAATATTATATAAGGTGTAATAATTATTTTTGTCTCACAATAGTTAATTGGATATATGTATACATGTAATCATTTGTGTCAAAAATATGTTATAGAATTATATCTGTCAATATGATGAATGAGTACATTTATTAGCTTATTATTTAATTAAAATATAAGTTGTTATATAACAGTATAAGTTATAAAATATATTACAATACAATGATCATGAATCAATTTGGAACTTGAACCAGCTGATGAAGGATATTATCTTGATACCGGGCCAGTGAATCCTGTATTTTTATAGTTCACAATTCAAAATATGCCTGTTACATAACATCTTATTTCATAGTTAAAAGATGAGCTATCAGATAATCATTAAATGTTCTTACTTATATATATATATATAATATTTTAAATTACAAATAAATCAAGTCAGATGTCACGTAACCTAATTTAAACAAGCTTGGATTACAAATGTTTTGTAAAGAGCTGGCAAATAAGCTCTTAACAATCTTTGCAGAATAGCCTCAATCCCAGACCGGTTTTTGTTAAGAGCTTATTTGCGAGCTGTTTATAAAATATTTTAAATATATGTATATTGTATTTAAATATATATATATATATAATGGAGATCATTTATACACATGTATGTGGGCATGTGTATCAGTTATAAAGGATAGATTGGATAGATGTAGGGAGATTGAAAATTCGAGTTCAAGTCCCTTATAAATATATATATTACATTAACACCATTTCTGTTCCTTGCACAAACTATTAAAATAGAGTTTCATACAATATTGCCACCTCCTGGCATCTATTGGTTACTATAGCTTACACTAGGTGGCAATATTGTATGGAGAGAGTTGCTACTATATATATTATTAGTAAAAATTAGTCACATGTCACATGACTTATATAGCTTGCATTACCAATATGTAATATATAAAAATCCAGCAAATAGCACCGTTTCGAGCTATGGCTTTTTATATATTATATATATATTTAAGAATGTGGAAATATCTGTTCTATTTTATTAAAGAAAAATCACAATTGGCTACTGTTTATATCATCTGATTGCGATTTTTCTTAAATACAATAAAACAGATATTTTAACATTCTTAAAAATATTTCAATAATAACATCTGTTAAAAATTATTAATAATTAACATTCAACTCTTGGTGAAAGAGTCTATTATAATAAGGAAAGTTAGGGAAAATTGTGAGACTTTGTTTCTTTAAAAACATGTATATGTTTATCTCTATAAATATCAAGAGAATGCATTTAAAAGAGGTTCTCTTTAGATGCAAAAAGTATTATAATTTTCATAGATCACTGGCTATATCATCAGAATTGTGATTTTTCTTAAATATAATAGAACAGATATTTCCACATTCTTAAAAATATTTCAACAATAATATCTATTAAAAATTATTAATAAGATATATATAACATTTAAATATATGTATACCATCTATACTAAATTTAATATAATTATTAGGAACTTGAACTCAAACTTTCAAGATTCCTACATATTTCATGCTGAACCAGCACTCATCAGTTAGTCCAGATCACCATTTCTCACACATATATACAATCAATGCTCAGTAATATATTATATATTTTGTGCTGAACCAGCACTCCTCAATTGGTCCAAATTACAATGACTCACACATATATACAATCAATACTTAGTAACTAAGCATTCATTGTATATATGTGTGAGAGATGGTGCTCTGGACCAACTGAGGAGTGCTGGTTCAGCACAGAATATGTATATTGGAGATCATTTACCTTTTTAACATATATGTGGTCATGTGTATCAGTTATATAAGATAGATTGGATAGATGTAGGAAGTTTGAAAGTTTGATTTCAAGTCCCTTATAATTATATATATATATATATGACAATCTGTATGTACTATAATTTATCATAATAGTAAAGTAAGTAACTTACTGTATTTATTAATAATATGCTCTTTATTCAACTTAAATTTTAATCATACATATGAAGAGTAATATAATATTAAAGAAAAAAAATCATCATAACATTTAAGTTTTAAACACTGAACAATAAATATATTGCAGAAGTAATTACTGTTAATTAATTGTTGTAAATTATTTAAAAACAAAATGAATGTCTTAACTTTTATAATGCATTGTTTATATTATCATCCATGCTTCATGAATTTTCACATTTTTTTTAACAAATTACTTCCTCTATTAATAAAAGTTGCTTTTAAATCTTTCTTTTCTTATTCTTCTTCACTTCATGCAGTATTTGTACTTTTCCCAGTTGAATACAAACTGTTACATTAAAATTTATGATTTTTAAACACAGAAATTGTTTGAGCATTCTTTACTTTGTATTATCTTTAGTATTATTAAACAACTAATTTATTTTAGAAGGCATACTATATATGTTTTGGAACAATTTTCTTTTATTATTTGATTATTCTTTTGAATTTTATGATATTAAAATCCATTTTTAATTTTTATCATTACCGATAATATTTAGTCTTATTTCTAAAATTTTCTATCACTTATCTAATTTATCTGATATCATGTTCTATTGATGTCATTTCACACACATAATTAAATATTACCTGTTTGTATTCAATTTGGATAAAGTAAAAGTATTATATATCAATAACAATAATAATAATGAAAAGATAAACTATTTTTATGAACTCTTTATCATCAGTCATGGCCCTTTCATTATTTGGCAGTCAAAAGATAGCAAAGTTATTTTTTAAAAAATATAGAAAGAAATTGTATGCTTTAGGTATTTCATATAATATGCTATATTATAGATAATTTATTACTCTTTCCAATGATATTTTTAAAATGGCAATATAGCATATATATTATGAATATTTGTGTAAATTTCATATTTAAAAAATCTTTTTCATAGGAAAAAAATATGGAGAATCCATAACCAAGATTTTTGAAATAAATTATTTTGATGTAAAATTACTGTTAATTATAAAACAAAATTAAACTTATGTAATATTAATTACATTATTATTATTATTTTATAAAAATAATTAACCATATAATAATATTAATAATATACATGTTTTTGTATGCAATACATACAATTAATGCTAATAAAGAAAGACTTTTTATATGGATATCTTCTACTTAAGACTCAGAACCTGGTGAAATAATTCAGAATGTTTATTTTTACAAAAAAAATAAATCTGTTACTAATAGTAATAAATAACTAACCATGTATATATATAATTATATTAAAAAATTTATGATGAATAATTTAAAATCATTATAAAACTCTAATTTTAAATCAAACATATAAAAATTTATAATATATGACTAAATTTAAAATTAATTATAAAAATGTTTAAATATTTTTTTATTTTATTTTATAATAATTGTTATATTTTTTAAACTTTTATGGTATATTAGTTTTATGGAACATTTAATAATTTAAATTGTTTTATTTGATAATCTCATGATGTTGTGAAAAAATAATCTTCAATAAATGTGCACAAAAAAGTAATATGGCATTTTTATCTGTGAAAGAATTAAAAGAGTAAGTCATTTGTTTAATCAATGATATGCTAATGCAAAAACTTATAAAAATGGATAATATGCAATAATGTATTACAGAAATTCACAACATATACCATTTTATATTTGTATGTAGTTGATAATGAGTATGTTACAGTAATTGAAAGTGTTGTTAAAATTTATTACTAATTAATGTTTAAAATTTAAATGTCATCATATGGTTTGTTTGTTTTCTTATTACGTATATTAGTTATGCTTTGTATTGACTTATATATAATATAGGATAATAAATTGATTTTCTGTACATACCAATAAGTGTATAAAGTCTCTTCATTATATACATATATTATATATACAACATTCATAATCATTTTCAACTATTATCATTCCACTTCAAGATAAAGTTTTCTTCAAGTTTAATCCACTTATCGTTTTTTCTTCACATCAAACTAATAAATATCTTTATTTCATCCATCCTTCCATCTCACATATCATTTCTATGTATTTAATACTTTTTGGGATCCAGTTTAAGATTGACAACTTACATAATTTTCATCTTTTTTTAGATATATATTCAGTCTATATCCATTGCACTCTTTTAATTGTTTTAAAGATTGTTAATCATATTTACTTGTTCTCTCGTCCATGTATCTCATTTTTAATATCTTATTATTATGCCCATCAGCTTTCTTTTCCTACTTTGTGAATGGTCCAAAAGCTTTAAGCTCATTTGTTAAGTGTTTAAGTTTTCATATATACGTATAAGAACTAGAAGAGCACATTTATTAAAAACCTTTCTCAGAAACATAGATCCATAATTTCTCTTAATATTAAATTATCTTTTTTAAAAAATGAAAATGTAGTTCTGTGACTAATCTCATCTATTTCATTTCTATCTGTATTAATAATCTGATTAGGCATACAAAGTTATTTTTTTTGTAATTCATGATTATTAACTATTATTTTCTTATTCTGAGAAAATCTACTAAACATTATTTTATTGTTTTGGTATTTACCTTAAATCCTACTTTTTAAATTTTTATCCAATAAATCCCACAACACTTCTTGGATTGGAAATCTTATTGGCAAAAATAATTGCATGAGCTGTAAAATCTAAATGACTTTAATAATCTCCATTAACTTTTCTTATCTATTATAGGAAACAATTGAGATAAAGGCCGACCATAGACCAAGAGGTATGAAAAAATATTACCTAATATTATAGCATGTGCTAAAACACAGAACCCTAGAAAGATGTACAGTATTAAGCCATGTGATAATGATATGTTATAGATTCATTGAACTAATCAAGAAACCCTTCCATAAGTGCTGCTCCCTAAATTGACTCTCATCAATCCCTGTACCCAAGTTAAGAAGTAATTATTTTACACAATAAATTATATTTACCATGTACTTTACATATTTATAATATAAAATACAATAAAACATAAAATGCATGTTCATTAAATTACTACACTGATGTTCAAATACATGTTACTTAAATCCATTGGCTATTAGCCAATCAATTAATAGCACATTTCTTAAATTTAATGACAAATATAATTCAAATGCATATTTTTCTTTTGTTTTTTATAAAAACATAAAATCTTAAGAGTTGATGATATGCTTTTTCACTTCCATTTATAAGAAATACTCATAAATTAATTGATTTGTACATAGGTTCTCTGAGAATCCATGATATTTGAGATTTAGAATAGATATTTTAATCAAATTCTCCTCGAAAGTTAATGAAATTGCATAGCTTTGTTTTAGGGATTATTCTGAAATTGAAATGTCAAGGACAAAGGATGATTGTTAAAACAAATAATTGTCTCATGATTGCTATAACAGTTAAAATAGTCTCCTGGTCAGCTGTTATTTCTTTGAACACTATTGTGATTTCAAGAAGATAACTCATACTATCATTTGTAATATAAATTCAAAGAGAAACTATAATTAATTCTTTGTCATCTGGACAATAGCACACAAAGATTAAAATTGCATTCCATTCCACACATATATGATACTAGAAGTATCTAAGTTGTGAAAATAAAACCTTATATTCAAAGCTAATACTGCATTCTGTTCTGCACATATATAATACTTCCATATATGTTAAAGTTCATGAAAACAAAATTTATCTAAAGTTAAATGCAGTACTTCATTTTGCACTTTACAACACTACTATGGGTGTTAAAGTTATGAAGATAAACTTTACTTAAGATTAAACATATTCTGTAAACAATAAGGAATTTCAAATAGACTGACCTTTTAGAACTGCTATTCCTGTCATTGTGGTTGACAATAACCTGAACATATTTGTTAGGATTAGCTATACATTTTGCTATTCATATTTAATAATATTATTACTTGATTTATTTAAGAGAAGTTTTAATTTAACTTCCTTTTTTATCTTTACAGACTTTTCTTTTTTTAAGAGAAGTTTTCATTTTCATTATATGTTTAACAGTAAAAAATAAAATAAATTTTTAATTTTTATTATACACTTGCTGTCATTACAGCAATTCTAAAAAAAAACAAATCTCTCTGACAGTTCTAATTTTTTCTTAGCCAATTAAATTTCTTCTCATCTGTATATGTTTTAAAAAATGAAAAAGAAAAAAAATGCATTCATCTTATCATATCCTATAAATTAATTTAAAAGAAATTAAATAAATCCTTCAATTAAACCAAAATAATCTTTAAGATCATTTAAAGAAAAAAACAACAAATAATAATTATTAGTTTTTTATTTATCTCACTATACTTGATGTAATGTGATGTTGGTTGCTACCTTTAGGTTAAGCACAGCTTATCTGACTTAGTTTTTGGAAACAGAGCAAAACTAATATATGAAAGAAAGGGAAGAAGAGAAATAAAATAAAAAAATTACATGATAATAAAAAAGAAAAAATGGAATTATATAATCTCATTATTCAATAAATTTGAACACAAGGGACAAGCATACTAAATGCCAGCCATGATAATCAAGTCATCTGGAGAAAGATAGAGAAATTTTTACTAGTTCTACCAAGCTATTTATATTTTGTATCAAAATATAAGGTTGCAATATATATATATTTGTGTATTTTATATATATACATAATTTATTAAATTAATTTTTAAATAGATAGTTGTATTTAAAAATCTTTTATTAAATTAACCAAAATAATATCTAAAAATCAATACCTTCAGTATTTTACTCATTATATTTAGATAACATATCATACTATTTACTCCTTAGACACTTTATCAATACTTTTATTTGTATTATCTGTAGTACACTAACAGTTTTAACTATCCTGCAATCATCATCAGAGTTCTTGTTGGTAATAGAATTAACAAGAACTCTGATGATGACTGCAGGACAGTTGAAACTGTTAATGTAATACAAATAATACAAATAAAATATTGATAAAGTGTCTAAGAAGGAGTAAATGGTATGATATGTTATAATAGAAATCAATACATAGGAAAAGAAGAAGTAGAAAATTATATTGAGATAACATGGATCAGGAATTTTCAATGTTTTTGATCCCCTTACCTACCCACCCCTGGTTTTTAGAAAATTATCTGGCACCCCCTATTTACTTAGAATAAAAAATAATCAATTGGAAAGTGTGGTGTGCAATACATCATGCATATGCAGGAGGTACAGATGCCACAAAAATGAACCACAAGGTCATGCTGATCTGGCAGTTTCAATAGCTATCTTGAATCTTAAGCAAGTATTATGAGTTATCATATCCTGCAGTAAGAAATGAGTTCATGTCTGAAAAGAGATCTAAAATGTTGCTGGTGTGATGACAGAAAATACCAACATGGAATAGCCCAGAAATCTTGATAGCAGTATTACTTTTCGATTAGATATTATAACTACTTTTGGAATATATTAATAGCATAATATACTTATATGCCAGCTATTTATTGTATTCCCTGTGGGGAACAGTTATCCTAGATTGGGAACCTCTCATGTAGGTGGTAAAAATAGTTTTAATAAATTTGGATAATTATATAAAAAAAGGATATTAAGCAAATTTTAAAATAAATACTTCTTAGTGCACTTTACTTTTAACTTTAACAAATACATTTCTCTTTAACTTTTATTTAATTAAGAGTTTAAATGAACTAATCAATATTCAAATTTACTTAGGAAGAAATATGACAATAATAAAAAGAAAAGTTAAAATCATAAATATTCATACATATATAACAAAGATATTTACAATTGTGCTAAAGAACATTATTTCTCTTGAAATTCAATTATATTTAAAAGTTAATAGTATTTTACATTTTGAATCTTTTCTTTTCTTTCAATGAAATGTTCTTTTTTTATATGCACAAAAATAAGAATAATAAAACTTGTTTAAATCTATTGATTACTGACTTTTTTAGAAATTTTATTAAAAATACAAATTTCACAATTATATTAGTTTATATTATAACAAAGATAAAATATTGAAATCTCTATAAAGCTAACATGCTATAAAAAACTAATGCTAAGAAAATATGATTACAGTATTACAAAATGAAAATAAAAAAGAATTTAAACGTTTTTAAGATTATAATTTTAAATCTATTTATATTATGTCCCATGGGTAGGTCCAAAGAGTAATGCATCAACAATTCATCCATTTTTCATTTCATTCTCTTCATTGCCCAGCTCTTCAATTCCATATAATTCTTCACATCTCTTATATCATCAAATTATGTCAATCTTTTCCATTCTTTCTTCTTACTCTCATTCACCATTCTCTCCAAAACAACTTTTATTAAGCTATATTTTTTCTTAATATATATTCAATCCAGTTTCTTTTTCTGATTTCTTCAATCTTCTTTTTTCATTATTTTATGCATCCAACTTATTTTTTCCATTCTTTTCCATGTTTATATCTAAAAGGCTTCGACTCTGTTTCTAACTTTATTACTCATTGACCACATTTCACAACCATATAGTACATTTTACACATAGCATTTAATTAATCTTTTTCTTATTCTTTCTTCAAAGGTTCACAAAATATTTTCTTTCTTTTAATAAATCCCTCGTTTTAAATAGACTTTTAAAAAAAAATAAATTTCTGACACAATATTTTTTTCATAGCTAAGTGCTCACTTCTAGACACACACACAAAATATATAAATGCCTCTCTTCAATAAACCCATATAAATCATATATATAACTTACATAAGACATTATATTTAAATAATAATTATTTACCACCATATTGCTTTTGCAATATGCTCAATCCGAGACGATCTAGGAGTCAAGGGAATAACAAAAATTAAATAATCAAATACATAAATAATAAATCTGTCTATCTATCTATGGTATATCAATAGCAACAAACAAAAAAAAATCACTCTTCTTTTAACTTAAAAAAAAATTCACTTGTAAAGTTATGAAAATGATTCCAGATGAGCATGGTTAGTAAACATAAAAACAAATTCCTATATAATGAACATTTATAATTTAAATTTAATTCAGCAATCTCCAATGTTCTTAGCAACAGCAATAGAGCTTACTTATATGATATGTAAGTAATAAACTTTTATACAATAACTGAGATATGGAAAGATAGTTTCAGCTACGTATTCCTTTTATAATGATCATTTAATTAATTCTGGAAATATTTTAATTTAACAGTAACTTTAGCAGATTTCCCAAAAAAAAAAAAACATTATCTTGACATACACTTATAAACTATCACAAATATAATTATTTTTGGTCTGTTGTTAATTATTCACATAGATCTACGATTCCTTAAGCAATAATACTTTTATTCTACAATAAGTCCATATATCAAGGAGAACAAGAAATATGTAATATTAATGTCCTTCTACTTAATTTAAACATGTCATATCAAATAAATACTAATAATTAATCAATTATTTTGGAAGCCACACATTCACTTTGTTGATAAAGTAATTTATAGGCATGAATAACAAGCATAATCATTCTCATGGAGTAATTCAAATATATAGCATAGAAATATTATACTCACATCCTTCCATTTTAACTTGACTTTTATATAAGCAGAATATAATTTAAGCTGAGAGTCTATAGTAAGTTTTGTTAAATAGTCCTGCATAGATTTTCTTAAGATATTATAAAGTTCACACAATTTTATTAAAGGATTATAAAGTTCATGCACTTTCATTTTCTTCTTCTTAATAATAATAATAATAATAATAATAATAATAATAATAATAATAATAATAATAAATATAAGCAAACAAAGTAGATTAAATTTATCAGCATAGAAATACATTTTAAAAAATGATAGTGTTAATTTAACATTTAACTGAGTGGAGGAAATGAAAAATATACTTTTTTTATAAATTAGCCTGACATTCTTCCTTGAAGTTGCCTGGTAGTTAAAATTCCCATAATTTCTTTTATAAAATAATAATGTTTAAAAATTTTCACTTTGGAGTTTAAACCAACTTGATTTCTGGAAGAGTAGAAGTGGCAGAAGCAGAATGAACCCAACAATGAATATTGACCAAAGAATAATGAATAATAATAATGATCAATTTTTATTACTGACTATCACTTAAATACATATCTGATCTATCAATAAAGAGGTCATTCTTATCCTTTAAAGGTTAGCTCCACCCTTTGCACTCAGTAATTAAAGAAAAAATATTCAAGATATCTTTTCTTGAAAGGAAAAAAAACATTTTATTTTCTAAATTAAATCAAACTAAATAAAGCAAATAATTTTTTTTTTATACTTTTGAAATAAATGAATATTAATTAATTAGTAAAATAAAATAGTTGATAACATAATTTAATTTGTCAAATAATTCACTAATCCAGATATCCATTAATTACTCAAAATATATTTACATCTGTTATTAGAGATATTTACTCTAATTTTAAATGTTTTATTGTAGAATGTAAACTTTTATATTGTAATTAAATATAAAATGAAATTGAAAGATGATACAGACATACATGCATACACATATGCTGCTATATGAATACTAAATTATCCTAACATATGACTGATATGGTTATGAGTTAAATATACTTCACTGACTATATTACTTATACATGAATGGGTGTGACAATGAATAAACAGATCAGAAAACCATCTAAACAATTATCAACCACTATTCCACAAATGAATAAAATAAATTTACATCAACCTAACTTGTTTATCAACAATTTCTGAAATAATCCACCCCCTTTTCTTGCATTAAATACTTCATCAAATATAATAATACTAACAAATGCTTATAAAAATTCCCACTAACATTCATAAGCAACTTATATATAAGGTTTTAGATTAATAACAGAAAAATTTTAAAGTCTTAGTGCTATTTCTTTTTTTTTTTTTTAGTTAAATGTGGTTATTCACCACTGACCCAGTATACTTAATTACTTGTGCCCATTCAGGTCACTATATATATATATTAGTATGACAAATATTATACAAATAATGAAGACATATGTGAGAGATTGTGCCTTGGACTAATCATGGACTACTACTTCAATATGAAATACACACTTTGGAGATTATCTGTATCTTTTTCAGAAGTCTTTATTTATATGTTTCAAGAATATTAAAACAAAGATTTTCATGGTTTAAAAGATGTTTTAGTTGGATTTCACCAATGTTGGTCTAGATAACAAAATATGACCCAATAGCTACAGCCAAATATTTTTAATACTAGCAATTCTATCCACAGTTTCTGAGCCATCTTGTTTATCTAGACAATGGCAGGTATGATTAAACTAAAACATCAGTGCTATCCAATAATATTTTGTAGTAATAAAAAACACTAGTATTACAAATAATAATTAATCCTTGTTGTAAGGATCTATTGGTTTATCCTTTTAAACTGAATGCATTTTTGATACTGTATATGATAATCATGATTTTTAGTCACTGTTAGAAAGAGCTACAATAATAAATACCTATAATTAGAATTATTTTCTTTGTTAATATATATTATTAATAATGATTTATTAATTATACGCATATAGAAAATGACATAATATTTTTACTATTTAATCAATTCATTTTTATTTATCCATGTGGTCAATAAACATCACATGATCAACATATGTATAGTGAGTTTTGCCTGTTTTATCCTTGATGCCAAAAAATAATATTTTTTTTTATGTGTAATAGATTTATTTATTGCATCAAGCCATGATGCCAATAATTGTATTTTTGTGCCTGAATTGAAGGAAACTTTTTTTCAGGTCTCAAGATAGATTTGTATTTTGTTTCTATTTTCTAACTCAGAGCTAATCTAGCTAGCCATCCATCTATTAGTTAGTAAATGATTTCTATTTTTATTTTTTAAAAGATAGAAGTCCCAAGATAATCTGAATTGGTTAGATGAATATTAGTGTGCTGACTGTAGAGAAAACTTCAAACAATGATAGGTGAGATGTCATATTATACAGATACTGAGTTCTTAGTTTACTTTCACTTGTTATAAATTTGCAAGAGAAGCACACAAAATTTTAAAAATTAATCTTGTCAGTTTTGTATTTTTAATTGTATTCATCTTTTTGGTAAAACTGACTTATAGCGGCTTGAACACTTCGCCCTCTATTTTTAAAAAACTTAACTACTCCCCCCCCCCTAATAACTATATCCAAATTTAATAAGTGTATGTAACTATATCTAAGTCTAAAAGTTAATAATAAAAAAAGAAAAAAAAACTCACATTTACATGCGTATTTTTCACTTATAGCGGTCTTTGCTGTATATATAACTGTAAATAAATTAAGTATATTAACTATATAAATGTTTTTACATAAAGAAGAATAAATAACAAAAAAATGAACTTACATTTAGGATCCGTGTGTCGAACTACGTCATTCTCACTATGTAATTGCAAAGTATATCTAACTATAAATGTATTTTTTACATGAAGATTAATAAATAAAATGGATGTAAGAAAACTTACTTTTTTAGGCTCTATTTAGTCTCACCCAAAAAGTCCCTGCTGTAAAAATTATGAACTACTTTTCTCACGTGTGCTTTTTGACACATGTAAAATTCTGAACTACTTTTGCTTTACCGTGTGGAATTTTGTCTTTATAAAAAATGGCAGCTAGAGTGGCTATCACAACAATAGTGTCTCCAAATGAGATTATGGATGTTTTGGATGTTCTGGCAGAAACATGGAATACTCATCGTCTGATAGAACAATTGCAAACTGTGGAATTGACCACACTTCATCCGAAACATCCATAATCTCATTTGGAGGCACTATTGTTATGATAGCCACTCTAGCTGCCATTTTTTATAAAGACAAAATTCCACGCGGTAAAGCAAAAGTAGTTCAGAATTTTACACGTGTCAAAAAGCACACGTGAGAAAAGTAGTTCATAATTTTTACAGCAGGGACTTTTTGGGTGAGACTAAATAGAGCCTAAAAAAGTAAGTTTTCTTACATCCATTTTATTTATTAATCTCCATGTAAAAATACATTTATAGTTAGATATACTTTGCAATTACATAGTGAGAATGATGTAGTTCGACACACGGATCCTAAATGTAAGTTCATTTTTTTGTTATTTATTCTTCTTTATGTAAAAACATTTATATAGTTAATATACCTAATTTATTTACAGTTATATATACAGCAAAGACCACTATAAGTGAAAAATACGCATGTAAATGTAAATTTTTTTTTTATTAACATTTAGACGTAGATATAGTTACATACACTTATTAAATTTGGATATAGTTATTAGGGGGGGAGGGGAGTAGTTAAGTTTTTTAAAAATAGAGGGCGAAGTATTCAAGCCGCTATAAGTCAGTTTTACCATCTTTTTTTTTTTTTTAGCTAAGTCAGTTACTACTAATTGGATGCAAGTTCTTTTATGAAGTTAAGGCGAAATCTCATTTGGATATTATCTAATTATGCATAATTAAATATTTGATAAATGGGCAAATTTTGTGGGTAATATAATATCAATAAATAAATATTTTCTGCTTCTGGTGAAAAATAGCTGTCATATCAAACTATTATAACTTAATATAAAGTCTGAAAATATGAAAAGAAATCCTCAAATGGCAAAGATAACATTTAAGAGACTTTTTGTAAATAGGGAAAAGCCTATCAATGAGAGAGAAGATTCTGTCAAAAAAATATTTTCTTCTTAATTAGTAACATACTTGTTTTGCTTTTTAAAATAGTTTGTGTGTGCATGTTTTATGGGTATTATATTTATTTGTAATGAAAATTTAGTTGATTAACGAATAAGATTAAATTTTTTTTTACTCTTATAAAACTAATATTTTAGTTAACAAAAAGAAAATAGTTGTAGGGCATTTAAATTAATGGATGAATAATAATATATATTTTAAACAGCAAAGTAAAATGAAAACAGATAAAATAGAAAAGAAATACTTTAAAAAATAATATGGATCAGATGTCATTAACAAATTGATCTTATTATTATTAAATTGATTTTTTTAAAAAATTTTTTTAGCTAAGAGTTAGTTACTCTAAAAATATTTGTCCTTTAATATCACTCTTTTATAAGAGTGAGAATCATAAAGGGCAGCAAAAAATAATCTATTTATTGAAAAAAGTGAATGTATTAAAAACAATGAAATTATATACAAGTATTTGTAAGAAAAACAGATAAACAAGGACCATTAAATTGTACATAATGAAAAAGAAAAAAGCAAATACAAAATTTAATTAAATAAAGACCAGTATAGATAGGTATTAATGATATTGCATTTAAAAGGGTAATGAAAGAAAAAGATTTTTTGGTAAAGTATTTTATAAGTCTGAGATGTGATTAGAGGATTTCTTTCCATTAGCAAAATTCTAATAATGAAAAGTTAATGAGTGTGAAGACTTTTCAGGGCAATTTATTTCATGTCGCAAACACTAAATGTGTTCTGAAAAACAGTTCATATTTAATCATTAAAAAACAGTCAACACTTAGACAATCCCTATATCAATAACAATCAACAATATGTCAAGCATTGTTAGCCGAGAGATCATTGCAACTGCCTTGCAAGCAAGTAGTTGATTGCTGACGGTTGTGGGTTCGGGGCCTGGCTGATGCTATGACATATGAAAAAAAAAACAATCAAAAATATTCAAACTGTTGTCAAGGCAACCTTCTTTTAACAATAAGAATGAAATCCCACCCTTATTGATGGTCTAATATACTTATATAGACACTAAATATTGCAACTTGTCCACAGAGATTGAAATTATTGATACAAAGAAGTTTAAATAAATCTCTTTAAACAGGTCAATAAAACCTGTTCTGAATACAGACTAATAAATATTCAATTATAATATGTAGAGCAGTAAATGAGACCATAATTATAATTGGATTAATATGAACTATTGATAGAGATACATAATTTATTGTGTCACTGATGTTGTAAGATATATAAGAATGAAGGTAAAGTGCTTTGTTAAATATTTTGCAAAAGTCGGTTATAGGGTAAAAGAAGTAACACTTAAAAAAATTATATAAGTTAAGAAACGTGTATGATTGAATGATCTTTTATGAAAATGATAAGCCACAAATGAATTGATAAATGGACACTAATCAAATAGAGTGGAAATTTATTATTGAATGGAGAACTTGATTATAACATATTTGCTAAGAATATAATGTTTTTTAAATGTTGATTAAGATTTGTGGAATTTATAAAAAAAATTTGGAATAAATATAAAAGCAAAAAAAAAAATCAATGAAAATAATTAGGAAAAAAGATTAGAGTAAGAAGTTGGGGGGAGGGAAGGGGAATGAAGTATAAAAAATTATAGAATGGATTAGCATTAATTTATATTTGGAAATTTAGTTAACTGAATATGAAAAGAAAATAAAGAAATAAAAAAAAAAAAAATTCTAATGGCTGAGTAAATTTTCACAAAACTAAAACTTTATTTAATTATAGTTTATATGAAGCTGAAACTTTGATAGTTCAATTTAAAACATGGAAACTTTTAGAAATGTGCATTTGAAGAAAAATTGCAAAAGAAATTAGAAGGAAAAATCTTAGTTATGAAAGAGTCTTGGAAATAATAACTAAGTTAGTTATTTATTTAAGAAATGTATAAAGCAAAAAAAGAATTAGATCAAGGTATAAATTTAGTAACAAAAAATCTATAAAAAAATAAGTTAAAAGAGATTAAGAAAGACATAGAGATAAAAGAAGTTAACACATCACATGATCACTATCTCTTATATTAGCACATAATTGTTATTAAACAAGGCAAAACTTTCCATACAGTAGTGTGACCCTGTGCCAACCAGAGTAATCAATGGATACCAGAAGGCTTGTGCAGCGCTCTCAGATCCAAGGCTCCTCACTGTTGAAAGCCATAAGTCAGAAAGTAGTCTGGGGATATGGGATGAGTAGGTACTAGATAGGGATTTTATGCACAAGCCTTCTGGCATCCATTAATTACTATAGTTGGCACAGGGTGGCACTACTATATGGAGAGTTTTGCCTTGTTTAAGTTAATACATGTTTATGGCTGTTAATATGATAAGAAATAGAAAAGATGAGATCTTTCCTTTTGGTAGAAAGTTAAAGTTGATAATGATTTTGTACTTAAAAATAAAAATATATTGCTAAATATATTCTGAATAGTGTTCAGAGTCCTAGGGTTCTCATTAAAAAGAAGATGATCATGGCTCAAGGTTTAGAAAAGTAGCTCCTTTCTCTGCTACCTAGCTAAGATAGCATCATATTACAAGTATTATTTTTATTTTTACAACTAGGCTACCTAAAAGAACCCATTCATCTGCTTGTTATATAAAAAAGTTTTAAGATTCATCTAGCCTGGTCGGAAAATTCAAGACACGGGCTATCAAGCAGATTCATTATATCACAAAGTTTTTGAGACTTTAATGTATACTATATTTCATAAAAAATAATTCTGCGATGTAATTTTATTTACAAATAGTACAAGTAATTTATTTACTAAGCATTTTAAACTTTTTCCGCACTAAATTTGTATTTTTATTTTCTTTATTGAATTAAACTTGTTTGCCATCAAAGTGTCGTGCTATTTATTGGAAGAGAAAATGAAACCGAGGCAGTTCTGGAAAGTTAGGGATTTTTTTTCCTAGCAAATAAATTGCTAGCATTACTTCGTATGATCTATTACAAACTGAAGCTCAGGCTCATTTCTTGTGATTACACACCTGCCTCCTCCTCTGAATTTTTTTTCACCTTGTGATAAGAGAATTAATCACGATGAAAAAAATAAATAAATATCGTTTATTAAGTTGAAGGCAGCGTAAATGAGCCTCAGTCCAAGTTTGATGTTTAGTAATTGTTTTTTGTAGTAAAATAGGAAAGTAAATCTCAGTTGTAGGGTAAAAAAATTACCTGTTTGAAATCAAATTAATCATATATCAAAACAAAGCATTGCTATAAATATGATATAAATAATTTGTGACAGTTTTGCTTAATAGATATAGAGAAGCTAAAATCATTTATAATATGTAATATTTGATATATATACTGAACTTTAGGTGTAATTAAAGGGGATTTGAATACAGATTTTCAAGCTCTCTTCAGATATCCATTTCATCTTATTTAACCGATACCCAATCACATATATGTGAAAAAGATAAATGATCTCCAATATATGTATTTCTTGCTGAACCAGCACTCAGCAGTTGGTCCAAATCATTACTCCCACACATATATATAATCAGTGCTCAGTTAATATTAAGATAGCAAATCTTTAAACTTTAATGGACAGGCTTCAATCTTTTCCACCCTCCATCTCTTCAGCCATCCATATTATTGAAAATATGAAGATGGAATAACAAGGAGTCAGAGTGACTTAAAAATCAACATGGGTATGGCAACAATATTGGTATTCACAAGAGCTTTGAGCATTCCATCATCAGATTTTCACTAATATGGATGGCTGAAGAGTTGGGGTGTGAAAAAGATTGAAGTCTGTCCATTAAAGTTTGAAGATTTGCTATCTTAATATAAACTGAGCACTGATTATATATGTGGGAGATGATGATCTAGATCGAGTGATAAGTGCTGGTTCAGCATGAAACATGTATACTGAAGATCATTTATATTTTTTTGCATGTATATGGTTATGTGCATTGGTTATATAAGATGGACTGAATAGCTAAAGGGAGTTTGAAAGTATGTATTCAAATCCTCTTTAGTTATTTATAATTTGTTAACATATATTTAGAGTAAGGATTTTTTTTATAGAAAGCTTATCTATTAACAATATATCATAACAGAATCCATAGATATTTCAACCAGGAGAAAAATTCACTTGAGGGTTTATTAAATCTTTCAATTGTGCCACATCCATAGATTTAAGCCATTAATTAAGTGGTTCACATTTTATGTTTATCCAAATTTACATAGATGAATGGGTGTTAAATTTCATTTATGAAGTAAATAAATGCAATGTCCATGGGTTGTTTTGAATCTATTTATAAAATTCCAATTGTGTCTAAGAAAATCAAATCAATCTGGCATTATTGTTGGTCCTGGAAAAAGAAATTTATTTGGAATCTCAAAAGAATTCCAATTTTTACACTATAATTCTTGATTATAAAATCTTGGTTGGACTTGATTTCAAATAAGTCTTAGGCAATGAATATCTTGAGATAATATTATAAAAGATAAAGGTAAATCATTGCCTCAATACTCATAGGTGTTGTGAAGAATGTTTCATATTCTTATATGGTTTATTCTATAATTAGCATCTTGACACTCATCTGACCAATCCAGTTTAACCCGAGACCTTTATAAACTTGTATTAATAATCTCTATTTACCTATTTGTAATTTAAAAGTTGATTGCTAGTTGAAATGATTATTGATTGAATGCTTAAAAAATCCTAATCCTGAAAAAATTTCCAAAGGTCAACAGCCTTGTGTTTGACCCAGCCTATAGATAAATGCTTTAATTACTATTCTATGATGGCATTTAATAATATATATGCTTTACTTTTAATATAATTATATAACAAAGCAATAAAATGTTGAATTTAATTAATTTTTATTATATTTGAAAGCATCTTGAGACATTTAGTATAGACAGGTAATAAAAGAGATATAGTGGGCCAACTCATAGCTACAAGACTGATTTTTGAGTGAATTAAATAAAAAATTCAGTTTGGTCAAACAATTATTCTGCCATATGTCCGAATGACTGTTTTATGATTTTCTAAACAATAAAACATATAATTTTTTATTAATGTTAGATGAGAATATTTAAACAGAAATAAAAGCGAAAACCACCACAATAACATATAAGTGTAATGATATTTTAATAATAACAATATAATAAACAAATACACTATATAGATCTTGTAAATATATAAAATTTATTAAGCGCAAACAGATAACATTGTAATAATGTGAAAGCTAAAACCTTCGAAAGATGTGCTTTAAACATGCTTATGTGACAGCCAATCAGATGTAATAATGACTGCATGTAGAACTCTTAATTCTAAAACACAAGTCAGATCTTTTTCTTATAGTTCTGACTTGTGTTTAGAATTAAGAGTTCAATGCGCAGTCATTATTACATCTGATTGGCTGTCACTTAAGTATGTTTAAAGAGCATCTTTCGAAGGTTTTAGCTTTCACATTATTATATAGATCTTGGTAATTACAAGTTGGACTAATTACATCAGATCAGTTTTAATTGCTAAATGTTTTTAGAAAAAAACTCATAGCCACACTCATCAGAAATGGTCATTGTTACTCCAAGAAAAAAAAAACCTATACTAGAGATGAGTTTTAATATGACTAAACAAACAATTCCATAAGCCAAAAATACATTCACATATAAAATGTAATAGTCCATTACTCTTTTGATTTGATATTTTATGGTGCTCTTTATTTAACTTCTTCTATAGCAAACTTTATTTAACTGAAAGACTTCAACTTCTTGCCTAATTGTAGTCCTCCACTATAATTTATTACTCAGTGATATTTCTTAACAAAAGCAATCAACATTACACTTCTTCAGAAAGTCTTTAAAATAATCTTATAATATAAATGAGGCCTGCCTTTACCATGAAAATTCTGCTCAACTTCACTATAGAATGTATCATTTATTCATTTCACATGTTTAATTCAAAGAAGATGCAACTCTCAAGTGACAGACTTTATTGTATTATATTCAGCAAGCTAAAGAATATATTCATTGTTCTTATGAACTTGACATTATATATTTTTAGAATTTTATGATGCACCTATAAATAAAATCTTTTTAATGTTTTTATGTTATGCCAATAGAGTCCCCATGTATTGCTTACATACAGTAAATTAAGTAAAATAACTGCTTTATGTACAACTAAATTTAGTTACAATAGTTATAGTAAAATATAATATGTATATACTTCATTTTTTACATTTATATCAGTGCCTCTCTCATTTCATCTCCATTATATATAAACATCCATCAACACAGGAGCTCAGACAAAAATCTCTTGCAATGCTTGTTCATTCTTTAAATGAACTAAAGGTATCAAACATCTAAATCACCATACCCATGTGGACTCTGTCATTCTACTCTCATGCAATAGGGACTGGTTTCTATCTACTTTTAGCAATTTGTAAAGGAATGATTAATCACTGCCACTATAAATACGTCTTCCAGTTTTTTTAGATTTTATTAATGCCTATATACAAGTGTGTGTGAAGGTTGAAGCACAACTCCTTCAAGTTCATTTAGTGACAGTATGTAATGAATGCCACATGTTTCATATTTCGTTTGATATTTAAAGGACTTCATAATAATGAGACTTGTAGAGATTAATAATTTGTGTAATCACTTTTTATTTCTATACTGTGTAATAGTTATTTTGCTTGTGATTGACCTTTTGTAATGAATAAATGATTTTGTTTTCAATTCTTGTTATGGTAAAAATTTTGTTTATTTCACAGTGCCTCAAAATTCAGAATGTTTTTTTTTTCGTGCGTATAATGAAATTCTTGTTAATGAAAAAGAATATATACAAGAAAGTTATTAATATGGGCACCTTTTTAAAGAGATATTTTAATGATAACTAAAAAAGCATCACATGAATTTTTTATTTTCAGCATCTATGGCATAGTATATGCTATCCTTTTCAAAAGATTAAATGGGTCTACAATTATCATATTAAATGTGTCTATAATTCTCATATAACTAAATACTAGGCCTATGTAACTTAAAAGTTTGAAGAGGAATTCAAAATCCTAGAATGCTTGGATTTCATACTATTATTACAATATATACTGATTGCAGGTTCAAGCACTAGGAGTGACAGAGCCGGGCCATAAACTTTGGTATTGAATTCCAGAATCTGCCATTCTTTTACTGTATCAAACCATAAGTGATATGCCTGTCTCTCATTGATGGAGTCTAACAATCAAAATCTGATGTAAATGCAACAACTATATGTATACATATATACATAGATCATTATTAGCATTGTTATCAACCATTATCAATCCACTGCAGGATGAAGGTCTCCCCAAGTTCAATCCATCTTTCCTGATCTTTAGTTTCTCTTCTCCACATCACCCCTGCACACTTTCTTATTTCATCCATCCATCTCACATATGGTTTCTTTCTGGGTCTTTTACAATCTCTTGGAATCCAATTTAAGATTTCAATTATCCATATATTATTATATCTTTTAGAAGTATGTTCAGCCCAACTCCACTTCAGACTTTTATTTTTTTTCAGTGAGGACAGTAACACCTGTTTGTTCTCTTACCCATATATTGCATTTTCAATCTCTTCTTGTTACTCCCAACACGCATCTCTCCATACTTCTTTGAGTGGTCTGAAGTCTCTGTATTGCTTTTCTATTAAGTATCCAAGTCTCGAATCCATAAGTAAGAACTGGTAAAACACATTTATTAAAAACCTTTCTTTTCAAACACATAGGCGTATTTCCTTTTAGTATCAAGTTATTTCTACCAAATGCACTCCAACCAAGTTTAATTCTATGTATAATTTCATCCATTATGTTTCCATCTGTATTAATAATCTGACCATGATATTTGTAACTGTTAACTTTTTCTAACTCATCATAATCAATCTTTGTTTTCATATTTTGAGAAAATCCATTAAACATTACTTCAGTCATTTTAACATTCAACTTTAGTCCTACTTTCATCTGATAACTCCACAACATTTCCCACAGATCTAAATCATTATTTGCAAAAACAATTACATCATCTGCAAAATCTAAATGACGTAAATAATTTTCATTTACTTTCAATCCTTTAGCTTCCCATTTTAATCCAAAAAATATTTCTTGCAGCACTGCTGTAAAACATTTTGAAGATATGGGGTCATCCTGTCTTACACCCTTCTCAATGTTGACTTTCCTAGTATCATTATATAATCTAATTGTTGTTGTTGCATTTTTATAAATATGCTTTAAAATATGACAATATCCTGTATCTATATCTTGATGATCCAATGCTTAAATCACTCAAGAAATGTTTATAGAATCAAATGTCTTTTCATAATCTACAAATCCAAAACATAATGGCAACTCATATTCATTTGTCCTTTTTATAACTTCTCTCAATATCTGGATATGATCTACTGTGCTTAAATCCAACTTGTTCTCTTGGTTAGTAGAAATCTAATGTTCTCTGTAGATGAGTTTTAATTGTTTTGGTAAAATTTTTGTATAAAACTGATAAAAGACTGATAGGTCTGTAATTTCTAATATCTTCTTTATCACCGTTTTAAAATATTAATATTAATACTGCATTTTCCCAATCATCTGGTACATCTTTATCATTTAGATGTTTGGTATATAACTTTTCTAAAAAAATTTCTATTTCTTCACCTGCTTCTTTTAATATATCAATTATAATTCCATCATTACCTGGAGCCTTTCCTTTTTTCATAAATTTAATTGCATGTCTCACTTCTTCATTTAAAATATATACATATATACATGTGCTTATATAAATAATAAATTTTAAGTGCAGGAGTATACAAAATGCAAATAATAGAAAATAAAAAATGTTATGTATTTAATTTGTATATGATATGAAGGTCTCAATACATTTCCATAATTTACAGTTCAAATTCAATCTCAGTAAGGCATGGAATTTTTTTAAAAGTCTTAAATAGGTTTAGGATTTTTCTTTCAAATTTGCTGAAATATAAATATTAAAAAAATAAAAAAATGATATTCATACCATTAAATTTGTGCTGAACAATATATCTGGAAAATATTTAACTAATAATGCATTGTCAAATAATTGGTAAACAGGTATTTAGCTATACTTGGCTAGACACCCTTTATGGAAACGAACTATCATTCAGTATTTGAGTTGAATACTGACTTCTCTTTTACAATCTCCTTTGAAGGTTTATGGGAGTTGCTTTTACCTTTCAGGGGATTATTCTAAAGTTGGTTTATCTTTTATATATATAAGCACAAACACTCAATCCTAAATAATATCTGCAAATGCAACTGTAGTCCACCATTTTCATAATATATTTTTGAAACATTTGTACAAAAAATGAATTATAATTTCACAAATGGTTCCTATAGTTCTGTAATATTTGCTACAACTAAATAAATGTCAATTTAAAGTAAAAATTTACCAACTTGAATATTAAAAAGAAATATTATTTGATACAAATTGGTTTCAATGCAAACTATGTATTAATAAATATTTATAAAATACTAAACTACTCATAACAATTACTATGAATAAAAAAATTAACAAATATTTCAAGAAAATATTGCTTATAAAACATTATGGTAAGTTTTTATTGTGCATTCATTTAGATAAATGAGTAGTTTTTATTAAATTGGATAATATTAACAATAACATAAATCTTTCACAACATTTGCAAATTCGTTAAGACAAAAACTCAGGCAAAGATGACAGTGATTTCTTAGCACGCAAGAATCAATGCTCCATAGATATCTTTGCCGCTTGGAGTCAATTAATATGTACAGCAGTTGCTCCTTATAAGAACAATGTTATTAGCTGTATGGTGTCGAATACTGCCTTAAATGTGTTTGAACTCTGTGGTACCGTGATTCTAGAAATATACTGGCTATATAATAGAATAGAGAGCAAATTTGGGAAAACTAGTCTTTTATTTCATAGTTATAAACCATTGAATAAACTTATGGTAAGTATCAGACTGTTATGATTATCTTAAACGAATTACTGACCCTCAGGAGTCGAAGTGAAGATACTGCGAGTCATGACAAAATTCAAATTGTAATTTATTAAGCAAGCTGCCTTGATAAGTCCCTGTA
Organism: Epiperipatus broadwayi; assembly: GCA_028023455.1. Classification (NCBI taxonomy): domain Eukaryota; kingdom Metazoa; phylum Onychophora; class Udeonychophora; order Euonychophora; family Peripatidae; genus Epiperipatus; species Epiperipatus broadwayi. Next base: position 919,718 of record JAQFVV010006309.1, read on the forward strand.
GATTGTACTTATTATTTGACCAGGGTTATCAAAAGATGATTGTTATACCCAGAAAAATTACATGTGAAATATTGATAATGTTAAATATGGTAATCACTATGATTGTTAGTCAGTTGGATTATGTATAGGTGAAAAGGGGAGGTAGAGTAAGTGTAACTTAGACATTATTGTAATCTAATGATATAGACATGGGCAAAGAGATACAAATAAAAGTTCTTTTGAAAAAAACTGGTTACTTCCGTGTTTATTGACTTGAATCTTTATGGCGACATTATTTTAAAGACTGGATGGTTTCACTTTAGACCAGACAAATTCATTTAGGCTAGATGGATTTTACAATATTTAATTAAAAACATTTAATAGTTACTTTTTAAACTGATTTACTTAACTAATTTTTAATTAGAAGATATTTAAACGCAGACTTTCAAGGCTCTTTATCCACTCCATCTTATACAACCAATACATAATATGCTTGTATTTAAATATTAACGAATTTTTAAAAATATAATAAAGGATATAAGTAATAAAATATAGCGCAAATATATATGTATGTGCATTGATAATAAATAAATGAACGTTAAATGATAGCATTTATTATTTAAACCAAATGTTGAATATATTGTGACGCTTATTTATTGTTCTATGAATTAATCATATCTATTTAAATAGCCCAAACATTCCTTAATTATTATTAATGTAAATAATTAATTTGCTGTCTACATTGCAATATTGAACATTTTGAATACAACAGAACTTTGTAATAATTTATAATCTATTTTAATGTACCTGATTAATTATAAAACAGAAATAATAATCTTTTCTATTTATACATCATAAATAAATATTATTCTAAGTAATATTAATAAATGGATAGATAAAAACTGTCACCAATATAAATAAAGATTCAGAAATATATTCATAATTAATATCAATAAAAATCAATTGCAATATAAATCTTGCTAAAGTATTCAAATGAAAAGCAGATTATTTCAGGCAGGTTTTATTAATCTTGCTAAAAGTTTAGTCGTATTTTTCAGCACTCATTAATAATTGTTTCCATTTTTTTTGAAGATGATTTTAATAAAAAGAAAAATGAAACTTAAATTAAAATTTACTACACACACATATATATCCCCAAACAATACCTTTTTATAAAAAAAAATGACACTTTTTATTATTTATTGTAATATAAGTAAGAATAAGAAAAATCTAGACTTCACCATTAAGCAAGTAAAACGTCTAAATGCCTAAAACGCACGCAGTGGTGAAGCTAAATACAAATTATGATATTAATTGGCTGAGTGCTTTCGAGAAATTTTATCTTCTTATAATCATAGCAAGTGGGTTGTGTGAGCGCAATAGAAAATGTATGCGACAAATATTTAAATGTATACAAAGTGTATTAGAAAGTCCACTTTTTGGTAGAGTGAGAAGCATGCTTCCTTCTGGTTTATTGCATATGTGTTATTAGGTATAAGTCATACTTCTTTGATTTAGAATATTATTAAACTAACTTCTTATAGTTCAGCATAAAATTAATGAAGGGGACTCTTAAATTTTAACAATTTTCTTACTTGTATGTGCGCGAAGCACTTATAGATTTATATACGTCAGTGAAGTAAAACCATATTTTATTTAATAAGAGTTACAATTTATTTAAATAAATTTTTTAGTAAAGTTGAATACACATACATTAAAAAAAAATAAACACAACAATAAATAAATTAACATATACAATAATTTAAAAAAAAAAAAGTAAATAAATATTTGTAAATTAATCCTATTAATTATTATGAATAACGTATTTTTATTTTGGTAAGGGTGGGGGAAGGTTCTAGAAAAAGAAAAATACTTGCCACAAAATATAGCAAGAGAAAACATTTTTAAAATCAAATTTAGAGTTTTGGGGGAAAAGAACTTGAGGTAAATCAGATAACTTGGAGTTTGCAATAATTTTTAAAAGTAGATTTCAGTGATGGGGGAAAAAAGAAGTTATTGGGTTTATTATTAAAATTAATATATATATATACAATTCCAGCAACACACATACATATATATTTAAAAGACATATAACATTATAAATAGTCAAAATAAAAGTCATAGATCAATTCATAGATCACATGACCCTATCTCTTAAGCTTGTAAGTTATAAACAGTGAGGATTGCCAATTCCTCTACAAGCTTTATGATAAATGCTTAGCCAGAGCCAGCACTTAAAATACCTCTGTCAGGAACCCCTCCCCAAACCCCTGACCATGGTTTCGTGCTTTGGCACTCCTCAGAGAGGTGTCAGGGTAGGTTCAGACACTAGATCTAAAAATACCAACCCAAAGCTAAGCACTTAGCTAAAAGTTATCTATTGAGTGGAAAATCTGAAAATTTCAGACATGTACATGTCTTCAAACCCAGTTATCCAACTCAAATAGCTATATGGGGCTGATAGATCTTCAGCCATGCCATATAGTAGTAGTCATAGCAATATAAAATTGCATAAGACTATTATAATAGGGAGGAAGTAAGAAATATGTTATTGAACTATTTTTAAACTATCAAAATTGCTAATCCAGGATTTTCTTGCTTGTGCTTTAAAAAAATGTATTGTTTTAGACATAATTTTGTAAATTTTATTTTCCACTCAGAAAAAGTTTTTGGAGAAAGATTTTAAAATAAGTTTTAAAAAAAGTAGTATTTTTGAATCGTCATTTTCAAGTTCATAGCTCACTGATAGATTCCAAAGAGTTTTACCTTCAGGACCAACTTTAACATTTAAACTTTTAAATAATATATATTTATCTTAATTCTGTTTTACTTGTCAAGAAAAAAACATCTTTCAAGGACATTTTTTTCTGTTCCCAATCCAAGAAAAGATACAAAGATGAACTTCTTGTTCCCTATGCTTTTTTTAAAAAGATCAAACAGAATTTTTTATCTCAGTTTTTTTTCCTTCTCTTTATACTTTGAAGAAACGATTTTTTATTGATGGAATAAAGATTTTTTTTTTTAATTATTAAATTTTAAAGAAAAATTGTCTAGACTCTTTGTGCTTGCAAATACAGCTTTTTAAGGAACCCCCTTCCCGTTATTTATTTTCAATCAAGATTATAAATATGATTATGAAAAATAATCAAACTTTGAACCATTTGAAAATATGTTTATAGAATAAACGCATATTTATTTTTAAAGAAAACATATCGATTTTTGATTGATTAGGGAATGTATGATATTCACATACTCACAAACACATTCAAATATATATACACAATTAAGTAGTTTTTTTAATCTACAAAATTTATCTATTATAAAATACAAAACATATTAACTTAAATTTATGTTTTTATTTTTCTATATCTATTAGTTTTATTTCTATCTTATGTTTCTATATTTATGTATCATTTTGATGCCTACTCTGTAAATTCAAATTAATTAATAACTTTCACAATAAGCCATGTAGAATGTATAAAACAGCACAAATAAATATAAATATATGAATAAAATCGAGAAGCCTTTCAATATATAGCACTGTAAGTGAAAAAACTTACCAAATTCACAGATTGATCGACAGTCACTAAACCAAAGCAAATATATAAACAAAGTGATATAATCTACTCCAATTAATTGCTTTATTTAAATTAAGAATGTGAATAATATTCTACACACCTTAAAATGCATAGTGTAAAATTTAATAACACATTAAAGATATAAAAACCAAAGAAATGAATGTATGTATATTCATATGGTTAAATGTGTGCAGAATAAATATATATGAAAATCTTGCTTATTAATAATGCACTCTTAATTTGAATATATGGTATCACTAGATCCACATAATCACAGGCTCTAAATATACCTGAAAATATTCAGATTTGTTAACAAATACTTACTGCGTTTTGTTCACTAAGCTTTTTGAATACTTTGAATTGTGTGGTGTATGTTAAAAATTAAATGTTATTTTACACATGTTTATTAAAATGTTTAATCATTTATTCACTTGTTATATATATATTATAACTTAATGGCTGTAAAAATAGGTCAAATCTCATGGATTCCACAATAGATGACCACAAGCAAACATCAAAGAGTGGTTAAACACAATCCTAAAACTGACCAAAAGACAATATATTGTGCAAGCTAAATACACAACACCTAAAAGGGGTCAACAAATGATACTAACAATCTCATGAAAACCACCAAAAGGCTAAATAATAATATAGGCTAAGCTCAGAGTGTTTTGGAGGTTATATACTACAAAACCAAGAGCAGCAATAAGGAAAAATAATAACTAAGCACTTTTAAGATAAATGCAACATATGAGTAAATTTAAGAGGAGAAGATTTCTCATACTCTCTCTCATAAAATATAATGGTTCATAATATTGAAAGCATATGTCATTAAAGGATTAGGTTACTTTAAAATTAACTACTTACAATACATCTTCCAAATACAACACCTTTTACAACCATAATAAATATCTTATTATCATAATAGAGATTTATTATCAAATTATTTTTATAAAATAGAAGCAAGTGTTATTATATATTTGCGATATTAACTTCTTCTTTAAAATAATTTTTTCTTAAGTTAAATAATTTTCACTAACAATCTTGTATGTAAAATGGATGTCTCAGGGTTCATATAATTAATAGTTAATAAATTATAAATTTTATTCTTCTCTTTTATTTTTTAAAAACTATTAAACAAAGAATAAAAAACTGTTAAATAAAGGAGTGAGGCATATTCTTACCCTTAAGATAATGACTCCCTAAATTACAATAATAATTTTTAAAATTTAAAATAAACATAAAAAAATCTTAATTTTGAGTAAGATAATATACTAGCAAAGCATTCAGATGTAATGAGCAAATAATGGATTTTATGACCATTTAAAATATCACACTAATAAATCATTTGTAAATATTTTTCTGAATTCAAACCAAACAATTCCATCATTTGAATTTATAATGGATCAATAAAATAATCTTCTAAATAGAATAAAATAACTTCAAAAACAAGCACAGTGATCTTTTAACCAATAAAACTGACTAAAGTGATTGCCAATAATGAATAATAATTATAACTACTTCTATAAATAAAATTATCTCTTTCTTAGATGTTTCCTTAACATCAGTGATGCAATTTCAATAAAGTAACTCTCACATCAAATTCTTAATATTCATGGACTCTCAATGCTTGACAAATATAGACAATTGTGTGATAAATTTTATAATATTTAGATTTTTGAAAGTATATGGATGATAAATAGTCCAGAAAGATAAATTAACCATAAAAAATATTTATTTTTGATATTAAAACATTTAACCAATAACAACTTTGCTAACTTACAATATTATCAAGATGAATTTCTACAGATATATTAAGCAAATAATTTAAGATGCAGGAAAATTGTAATTTACAAATTACAAAAAATAAATATTAAAAAATAAATAAATTGGATGGTTAATGAAACCTACAATATTGAAATTTGAATAAGTTCTCTCATTTTTACACATCAATCACACCATTATAATGTCCCTATGAATGTATTTGGTATCTATATACAATATAAACTTGACAATACATATGATGAGATGACTGCTGAAGAATATGTATATTCCTTATTGAAGCCACATCTACAATTTTAAAATTTTAAGATTGAATATTTATTAGATTTATGTCTTGAGGTTCTGGGAAAGTACAGCTATAAGGCCTACATATCAACAAACAACCGATACTCAGTTATACTAAGTCTATGACTAAAGATAAGAAATGATATTCCTCAATATCTATAAAAATATTAATTGCCAGAATAAAGTCATGGTAGTACACTAACCATGGCATTATACAAAATACATCACAGTTATATCCACATTGGGAATGTTAAGGCAAAGTAAATGATAGCATGAACTCAAAGGAGCGGTATCTTTATCTGAGGGAAATGAACTGGGACTTTATCACTAGTCATATAAGTAATGATAATGAACCATCAGAGAATAATAGTAATAAATAGAATTTGCCTTAATAAAGCATTATATGCTTAAATATAAGATAAAGAAAAATATAATTCACTGAAAAATATCATAGTATAAGAGAGAGACAAATCTATAAACTCTTTACATTACACTGGCATGATAAGATTATACTCAAAAAAAGAGAGAATGATGTTACTACCTCTTAAAATAAATATCAACAATTACCTGATATATAAAGCCAACAAAATTAATAATTAGTGCTAAATATAGCTTAATAAAATTATGGCATAGAATAAACTATAAAAATATACATCAACTTCTAACTCTATCAGTATTTGCATATATATTCAAAAATAAATAACTTTATAATAGGGACAAATACAACACATCTAAATATAACATTATCACACTATAAATTTTCTGAGAACTTTTAATAATATAGTTCATAAGTGGTTTATAAAAATTATACCAAATAAAAATGCATAAAATAGTAATAACATTTTACAATGTCATGAATATTTAAACACAGCACTAGAATTTTTTATGAAAAATAAAATAAAAATTCTTCATATTGGTTCCTATCATTTGACAGGATACAGTCACTGAAAATAAAATTCTGGAAATATTGTAGATTTTGAGATTGTAGTAACATGGCATAGTTAAATTACAAACACAAATATTTTACACAAACAAATTAAGCAAAAATATTTAGAGATGTTAGCATAATTATATATGGCCATTCAAGTAGAAGAAACAAATTTTAGGAATTTAATATATATTACTTTTATATCTTTCAAAAGCACTTTTATTGATGAGAAGGATTAAGACCAATTCTTTTAAAAGCCACACTTTATCATACAGCAGGTTTTTAATAATAATACTAAAAAGAGAACAGAATTTTTTTTTAAATATATGCAAGATAAATTCATAATAAATTTTGATAAGAAAAATTTAGGAGCATTAACATTTTTATTAATATGTAGGCTAATTTACACTGGCTATTGATGATAAGCAATAATTGTTTGGAATAATAATAATAATAAATTCAGAAATAAATTTTCCATTAATATTGCAGGAATATTATATTTGACAGTACACAATATAAGTTTCTATAAAATAATATATGCTAATAAGTTTAACTTCAATACTTGAGGAAAATATATTTCCATGCTTTAATTTTGGAGTAAACATAATAATATTTACTTAGCAAATCATTTTTTCATTGCTGCTGCTGCTGCTGCTGCTGATAATAATAATAATAATAATAATAATAATAATAATAATAATAATAATAATAATAATAATATAGTTCAGCAGCAAAGGTCCATTTGTTCACAACCAAGTCAGCATGCTCTAGTTTTCATGTTCCAAAGATACTCAAAGTTTAAACCTGGCAGGATAAAAACTTTATCCTGATATACCTTTTTCAATTTCCAATGAGTTGATAATTGTTTAATACTTTTGTATTGCATTTTTCATTCAAAAATTTAATTAAAATCAAGTTACCCAATGATAATTTTGAAAAGCAATATGGAGACAAAATAATCACATGACCAGATGCTTACCGCCAACAATGTCAGCACAGAGTTTCAAAATCCAAAGTTCAGTCAAACGTAAGCCAATTTTTAATTTTATTAATTACAAAGTCAGATTTTTGTTTTGGGGAAAAAAAAATCAGTTACTAAATAAACAAGTTAACTACTTTTTTTTTTTTTTATGCTTAAAAAGAATTCACAATCTTAGTCTAATTCAAGATAATAATATACCTTTAATCAGTTGATTATTACATTTTTTATTCAAACTTCCAATTGAAATCAAGTTACCTAATGATGATTTTTTTAAAAAGCCATTGCATGACCAGTGTTTGTCCACAATAATACCAACATAGAGTTTCAAAGTCCAAAGGTTGGTCAGGCATACATTTATTTTTAATGTTATTGTAGCAATCTCTAACCTTGTTTAGTAATAAAAATTCGATTTCAAGTTCTCAGCAATTAGTTAATTTGCTCACAATTGAGTTAACAAGCCTTGGCTGTTTATGCTTATAAAGTAGTCAAAACTTTAGGCTAGAAAAAAAAAAAGCCTATATACTTTTTTCAATTTCCAATCAGTTGATAACTGATTTCCAATTTTCTGTTCAAATCTTCAGCTATCATCAAGTTATTAGATAAAAATTCAAAAAAAAACATGTCATCTCCAATAGCAATGCTCAGCCTAACTACCTGCCTAGAATTTGCCTGGACACTAGCCATGAATCTCACACTTAAATCATATGAAAAGCCTTATTTGGCCACCAACTCTAACACAGCCAGACTCAGAGTCAGAGACCAATCAACCACAAACTCTAACTCAACAGTTGCAACCAGTTCGAACATACCTGTACCACCAGCCTCCTCTGGATATCAGGACACTCTACACATGGATCTCATTCTTAAACTTCATCAAAAGCCTTACTCAGCTCTGACCTCTAGCACACAGACCCAGAGTCCGACCAACCTACTACAAAGTCCAACTTAACAATCACAACCAATTCTAACATAGCTGTGACACCCCACCCCTCTGCAACACTCATCTATTCAAATGCACCAGAAAATAGACATGGCGATCCCACCATGTCTCCCACCCACACCAACACCCTCCCCAACCCACATTGCCAATGAAACCAAGAGAAAGCCTGGCAACCCAAAGAAGAAACCCTAAAAAATAAAAATACTGCATTGATTTCACAACTCCAGGCCAGACTTCACAGATAATTGCCACACTACCATGGAAATTTCTAGTTCTTGTCTATGGTACCAAGGAAACTCAGCCACATATAGAACTAAACTTGGATTGCATCTGTAGATACAGTAGTCCAGACCACGTAAAATTTATGCAATCTTGTGTAAACCAATAAAACAACTTTTACATGTGTAAAACTACAACTACAGACTACCCATGTAACCACAGCAATCTAAGCTATATAAAACCATTCTCACTAATCCACGGCATAAATAAACTTTTACATACATAAACCTACACCTACAGATTGCTGATGAAACCACAGCAATCCAAGCCAAGTAAAGACCCTTGTAACTAATCCACAGCATGACAATTTTTTTGTAATCTCATGTAAATCAATAAATCAACTTTTATATATGTAAACCTATATCTATAGATTCCCCATGTAACCACAGCAATCCATGTTATGTAAAACCATGTAACTAATTCACAGCATGTAAAATTCCTGTAATCCTGTGTAAAACAATAAATCCATTTTTATATATGTAAACCTACAACTACGGATTGCCCATGTAAACACAGCAATCCAAGCTATGTAAACTCTTGTAACCCTTTAAGACAAATAAAGCTTATCGTTGAAACATAATAATAATAACAACAACAACAACAACAACAATCATTTCAAAGATAATAACTTTTAAAATAATTTGTCTTTTTCATAAAAGAATGTTATCCTTTTAAATAAATGTATCATAATAATAACTGCATATTATGTACTTTAAAAGTCATTGAGTCCTAATGCATATTTTAAAAATATGAATAAGTATCCAAATAATATAGATTAAAATAAATTAAATATTTCTTTATTGAAACATATATAACTTCAGGTAAGACATTTATAATATATGTATTATTCAGATGCTGGTTCTGCCATTTAGAATTAAAAGTCTTTCATTTAAAAATGAAACAACTTCAAAGAAAAGTTTCTTTTAAAGATACAAAAATTTTAGGAAAAACATTCTTCAAATAAATATTTCTTAAAAATAATTAAATAATTTAAAGTCTTTAGCAGTTTTAATATGTCTAGCTTATATTAAATTTAACTTGTAATATTACCTATTTATAATATGAATAATAGAATCAATGAAAGTTCTTACGTAACAGGAATGATAAATGATACTTTATTCTGAAATCCATCAAATCAAGTAACTCTAATAAAAATGATTTAATTACTGTTGAATATTCTGTTGACTTTTCCATAATATATTTCCTGTAATGCAATTTTAAGCACTGGAAGTTTATCAGTTTAAAAATTGAACCTGGATGAGGTTAATTTAGAAATTCATTTTTTTATATACTTTAAAAATAAAAATAATATTAATTAAAATATTTATAACTTAAACAAAATACTAATTTGTTAATCTTTTCAGCAAGTAACATATAGGCAAGTATGTGAAAGTGTATTGACTAGCTTTATTTATAACCTAAGTCATGTGATTAATTTGGATAGTTAGTGATTCACATTTTAATTTACACACATTTGATCAAATTGATGAAAAGGTTGATTTTTCTAGAATTTACTGGCATAAATAGCAGATAATACAATTCTAGAATCTTCTCCCGATGATAGTTTAGATAATTAATTATTATGTCTTTTTAAATAAACATTTTTTAAAACAAAATTATTTAAAAAAAAAATTGAAATGGTGTTATAATAAAATGACAATATTACATAATAAAAAATTACATTGCTTTTACAAAAATAGTATTTTATATTTTCTTTAGACACATTTTTTAAAACTCATTGAAGGGCACAGAATATTTAAAATTGTCTTTTTAAAATAAAGATGGTAAAGAATAATTTTAACATTAACTCCAACAAGGAAGACTTAAAGAAATTCAAGTTTTCCCATCCATGCATCCACACACATTATTCTCTAGTTATAAATAGATAGCTTTATTGTTATTTTTTTTCTAGCCAACTAAACTTGAAAATATTTAATCAAAATATTTTTATTACAATTAAGATTAAATATATTTTTTTACAAATAATTTAAACATATACCCTCTGGTCTTAAGGGTTTGAACTTGTCATTAAAGTTTTACTCTAATTCTAAGATGGATTTTAAACTTAATATTTTTAAATAAACTCATTAACACTTTACATTAATAATATCCTTAAAACTAGGCATTTAAAATTATAAAAGAACTACTTAAGGGATTTAATCATTATAAACTAACTATTGACATTACTTTTAAAGTTAAAAAAATTATAAAAGTTCTTATAAATTAGCTAATCATGTAAATAAATATTGGATTATTAATTAATCACACAGTTTACTACTTACCATAAAAATTAATCTATTGATTTTTTTGTTCTAATATTAGGTTACTAAGGCAAAAGCTAAAGGTGTCAATATATATATAATTAAAATTAAAAATAATCAATGTAAAACAAAAGACAACTCAATATAAATAAAAATAATTATTTAATATATCAACCTAACTTTCATTCCTTAATGGAAACATTTCAAAATGTTTTTTTTTACACAGTCTTATAAATAATTACCCTACAGCAACTCCCCAAAAGAATATTATTTACATTACAATAAATATAATTCTTAAAACCCATTCATTACATATATTTAGTAAAATACATATATGTACATAAAAGTGATTAAACCTATTACAATCCTTTCTTTTTTTCATTATATATATATACAAATAACCTAAAAAATTAATAATAATAATCCCCTTTTTTATTATTAAAATTATAACTCTAAAGTTTCCAATAATCTAACAATCACCCTTTCCCCCTGAATTGTGTTGGACCTTTAACCATGTTTAAATTTTCCTGAATATACAAAGTTTCATACCATTTTCTTTCCTTGTAATTTTTAACATACTTTATTACCTGAATATTTTTTTCACAATTCATTTTATGTCCAGTATCCAAAAAAGGTATATATGGTCCTGATCTTATATCATTTCTGTTAATTGCCTTATCATGCTCCTTACCTTTTTCCATGACAGTTTTTTTGTCTAACATATATATATATATCATATTGTAAAAGTCACAACTAATTTTATAAACCAATCATACTCTATTTTTAATATTACCCATCCTTTTTGAGTTACACATTCATTTCCCCAAAGATTTACTATTTTTCCATCCTGTTTTAATATCATCGGATAACTTTTCTTTTATCAATGTCTTATATAAATGTTCTGAATATGGAATTGAAACCCACTTCCTATTTATATACCCCTGCCTTACATTATTTTTGTACTATTATTATTTCTAAAAATCTTTTTAATGGTTTTTCTTTTATATCCATAACTTCCAATTTTTGCTCAAATGCTTCTTTTATGTTCAATGTTAATCTATCATTTTTTAACTTAAACTTTTTCAAAGCTGCTATTTTGTGATGTGTAATTTTTCAGTGTCAGTGCAGGTACAGGTTTAAAAAATTATTTTAATTGTTTATAATCAGTGCACTGAGAGTTTCATGCTTTTTTTAAACAATAATATATAAATACTCTTGAAAATAAAACTGGAAAGCATTTTCTTGATTTTGGTTATGTTGTTTCTATTTTAGGTGGTAAATAATAATGAAACAAATATTTAAGAATTATCAGGAAAATATCAAACAGAAATATAGTCCAAATTGCTTTTAATTATTTAAAAATATTTTTTTTCTTATTTTATTTTAAGAAGTCCTGTTTCTTTGACAATTTGTTGCACCATTTGCAAATCTTTTAAAACCAGAATTAATATTTAGACATTTTTATTTTAATTAATTGTTTATTTATGTATTTTGTTTGAATTTCAGACTTTGGACATAAATTTACTTGTTAATATGACTTCAGAAAATATCAAAAAATGAAAATCCAAACAGGAAAATAGAATATTTCAGGAAGAATGGGTAGAAAAAATTGCTTTTGTTGACAATAATGAAAAGTTGTTGTGTTCTTATTTGTAAAGTTACAATTGCAAACTACAAAGTTAGAAAGTAAGTCATCCTACTTTTCAACACAATATTCACACAATTCAAAGTCATTGCAATCAGGTCCTCATAAGTAACAAAGACTCTTGTCTTCTTCTAGTCATGAGGATGACAAAGATGACAGAGCCAACAAATCTTGGTTTTTGGTAGCTTGGAATATTGCTCATGCCAAACGTCCATATGGAAAAGGAAACTTTATTAAAAGAAACTTGGATGAAGTGGTTAAAGTTTTGGATCCAGGTAATGTAAATCTACATAAATTGATTGCACAAGTTTCTATATTATGCTGTACAACAGAGCATCTTATTACTGAAATTAGTAAAAATGTTTAAAGTAGTTTGATGTATGATGTGAAAAATTGTACAGAATTTAGTTTAGCAGCTCTCTATGAGTCCACAGACATACAGGCTGCCTCAGAATTGATTGTTTTTATGGGCTATGTATCTGCAAATGTAAATGTGAAAGAAGAAATGTTAGTAGTTCTTACTGAAACAACTTGCAGTATTGATGTCAAAATGTGTTTGATGAAGTAATGAATAGGTTTGAATAGCCTCGTGATAAACTTGCAAATGTTGTCACTAAGAAGCTCCTGCAATGATAGGGAAAAACCTAGGTCTTATTGGTCTTTTAAATAACAATTTTAAAATTCCACATTTTGTCTCTCTTTACTGCATAATTCACTGTGAGCATCTTGAAATATTTAAAATACAAAAATATGTGGAAGATTGTTTTGCAGATTGTGAATTTAATTAAAACGAATACCAAAGCACTCTGCCAATTTAAAAACTTTTTTAAAAAGTAAATGATGAATCAAATGAGTTGGACAGTGATCTCTTCTGCTGGTCTCTTATAAGATGGCTATCAACAGACAATGTTTTGAGCTGTTTTGTGGAACTCCTAAATTCTATCATAACATTTTTTTTTAAAAAAAGAAAAAAATACTCAGAATTAGAAAATGAAATTTGGATTTCTGGCTTAATGTTTCTTATTGTAAACACTTAATTTGGCTTTACAAGGAAAGGGAAAAATGATTAGTGATTTGTCACAAACTGTATATAATTTTGAAGCTAGGCTTTGATTTTTTATGTATGATGTTAAGTCCAGAATATGTAATCATTATCCATGAATAAAAACAAATATAATTACTATCAAAATGAATATAAAGAATAATTGGAAGGATTCCAAGTGGAATTCAAATGTAGGTTTGAAGATTTTGTAAGTTTTAAATCCACATTGGCATACTCTGTGAACCCATTTATTTGAGATATTATTGGAGAAAGATTTCTAATTTCTTTAATAATACTTGTTGAAAAAGCAGCTGGGAAATTGGAGTTATTAGAGATGAAAGAGGATCAGGTGTTGCAAATATATCACAAATATAGTTCTCTAATTAAATTTTAGAAACTAGTGGCATAATCAAAATATTCACACTTAAAGAGAACTGATTACTATCTAATTTCAATATTTGGTACAACATATTGCTGTGAATTGTTGTATTTCACAATGAAGTTTGTGAAATCAAAATAACATTCATAGTTGACCAATCAGCATCTCACAGAATTGCCACAAATAATTTTAACAATATGCCGAATATCAAAGATTTGACCATAGGTCTTGATTAAATGTTATACTTTTTATTAATGATTGTTTAGATTATACTTTATTTTTGTTATTAAAATTTTGAAATAATTATTTTGTATTTTATTTTTTCTCTTAATTATATTTTCTTATGTATTTTATATAGCACTTAAACATGTATAAAATCTATTATCATATTAATTAAGTTAAATAAAATTGACTATATGTATTTATTTTTTGATACTTAAATAATAATATGGCATGACTCTTTACAATATGTAAAAAACTAGCATGCAGCTTTCATTGACCTCATGCATGCCCACTCCTGTTATAGAACTAATATGATTATACAATTAAGCACACTTGTTGCAGAGTAAATCTCTGGCATTAAATACATCCTAGATATAATCCTATATAATACACCTATTCATATCATTAGCTTAATAACACAGTCATACCCATATATATATAATGTGAGATTGTTATAAAAATAGATCTTCCTTACAATGATAATTGTAAAGAGTGATCACTTTAAGTCCAAATTCCAATTTAACATTAAAAATAACTAATTATATGAGATGGTCTTTGAATCCAACCCCAATTTATTAGAGACAATCATGAATATATTCCCCATATAGATACAGTGTACAATAACCATTCAACAGTGATATAACAACTGCATGGACATAATAAATTCTTACATAAAATTTAATTCACAGTAATCAAAAAGAGCACTAATTTATGCATAAATAAACTCAATTGAACATTAACACAATTGTTATGTTATACTCATTATTTTAACCATTGAACACTTGACTTTAAATGTTTTATACATGAATATACATTTCATGTATTTAAAATAAATACTACATCATTGGTTTTTTTATAACTTTATATTTCTATTGACAGTTTCATATAAAATGAAATATTTTTTCCCTTTTTTTAAAAAAATAATAATAAAGACAAGATGAAATAAATTTTTTTCCAAATATCAATTTTTTTGGTTGCTTTAAAATGCAGCTAATTTTTTTTTAAATATCCACTTCCTTCTGTAATCAATCAATTAAATAATGTATTATATAAATATTCTGTATATAATAAAATATAGTTTGTTAGAATTAAATATATGCTAAGCGGTTATAAAATAAAACTTAAAATAGTTACTTTAGGATAACATATAATCTATAAACAGTTTTTTTTTTTAATTTATGGACCAAAAGTTTTGAAGTCAGAATTTTCTACAGTTTGCTGTGAGAGTTTTTTTCCATGGACTAATATTTCTTCCATAATAATTTTCATTAATTAACTCCATTTATAATCCTGTTCCTTTCCTTGAAAATTGCTATAATGTATTTTATGATTCTCCTGTCTTTGATATTTGAGGTTTAAACATTTTTCTTTATTTTGATTAGAGATTTCTTTGAAAATAGCTTGATCAATTTTCACAAAGATTCAGGTCAGATTTCAGCAGTTGGTAATTTTTCTTTTCTTCTACTTGGACATCCTAATGATGATTGATGCAGTTTAAATAAAACAAAAATCCAGATTGAAAAATTTCAAAAAATTGATTTTAACATATATTATCTTGTTATTTACACTTTTGATAATTTCTTATTTCTGACATCTACATGACTTTATTCTATTTTAATTACAATAATTTTAAAATAGTGTCATTATTTAAATAATTGAATTTTCAAAACATTATCATTATTAAATTGTGTGAATGTTACTCTTATTTTTGAATATCATGTCTCTTTTAATCTTTGATAAGAGCAACAATTTTAATATAGTTATATAATTTATTGAAACACTTTAAACAAACCTATTTTATTATTATTATTTTAAAATATGACATTTAATAATTTATTCTAGCTTTAATATTTTATTTTAAGTTATTTATTCTATTCTATACAGTTCGCTTTAAAATTTTTGAATGCTACATTTATTAGCATTCATCACAACACTGAAAACCAACTCATAATTATGTGGAAGATCATATGGTGGACAATGAAATGAATAAAACATATATGTGTGCATGGGTGTAATATAGTTAATTAAATACCACAGACATATATTGTATTGATAATGATAGTTTACTATGCTTAGAATTCTGTTTATATGAAATTTGTAAAATTAGAAATATGACAGATAGAGCCACTATCTACGGGCATTAAGATCCAGGGTTCACTACTATAATATTGCACTAAACCTTACAGAGCATCTATAGAAATTAATATATAAATATTAATTCTGAGCTTTTCAGAACATTCAAAATGAAACTGTAAATAATTAAAACCCTTTCTCATGATAAAAAATATCTTTTAAACATCTACGTCAATGAATGTCACAAAAACCTATGTGAAACCATTTACTAAGTTTTTTTAAGAAAAGCGATTTATAAGTTAATAAGAAGTTGTTGTTTTTTCTTTCATGTTTAAAATATTATTAAACATTTATATTTAAAATATTAATAATTCAATTTATATTAAACTTGATATATGAATTATTTAAATAAAATTCACTTTGTATTATTTATTTAATTATTAAAAAATACACTTTTTAAATTATGATGCAATAAACAATTAATAACGTTTAAAATATATTTTTAAAAAAATAACCCAAGTTTTTAATATTTTGTACATTATTTATTGATTTAAAATACATTATAACACTTTCCTTACTAGATCAAAGACTTATTTTCACTACAAAATGCTCTAAAATTTGATTAAAAATTATAATATAATTTTAATATTTTTGGTATAGTATTGGCTGACTTTTGATATATAATTCTGCATCTTTAATGCAGTGGTAAAGGGTCAGACCCTGGAGCTAAGTTCATCAGATGATTCTAATATCGGTACTTTTGATTCTCAACTATCTCATGATTTTCTGAGCAATAAAGCCATTCATTACATAGCTAGCAATAAAAAAATGTATATGGCTTTATTGCTCTGGAGTATATAAGAAGTTTGAGGACCCTATGAGCTGGCAGAATCGATCTGAAACATTTCAATCTCAAGTTGGCCACTCTACCAACAGCATTAAACTGTGCAGAGTACATAGCTAGCAATAAAAGCATTTAACAACAAATAGGTAATAGATAGAAATGCAAGTGATTGGAAATAATATTATAGCAAAAGTAATCATGCCAATCTTAATTTATTAAAATGACACAATGATAAAGGATGTTAAGTAAACAACAAAGAAATGTAAAATTAGTACTTTACAAGATGGCATGCTAATAGTTGATAAAGGAGCACAGATGAAAAGGATAGGATTTATTTTTATTAGAAATGTGAGTGGATAATAGTCTGTTAAAAAAATAACTGGGTAAATGAAAAAGTACACAATATATAGAAAATACATTAGAAATTTTTCACAGCATAGCTTGTATATTAGGATGTAGAGTAATAAAAAATAAAAATATATACAGTATTTAGGTGGGGAGAATAATAGAGATTTTAAATGATTTTAAATAAAGCATTACAATTATATGGACAAACACTATCTATAAGTAAAGAATGTTTTACAATAATAATTGGAGCAGTATATTGTTGTCTAAAGCCAGAATGGGTGTTATAAATATTAAAGACTGTACAAATAAATGATACTAGGAAAGGATCATAAACTTAGATTATAGCCAATGGAATTTGAAATATGCAACCACCCTTATATATGTAATTAAGTAAAATTTTTAAGATAAGGGCTGATATAAGGTTTAAGGATAATAGTGAGAGAAGAATTGCTTTTGGTAAATAATCACTGTATGGATAAACATAAGCTGTTAGATAAGGTTAAAATAATTTTTGTAAGTGGATTAATCATTATTAATTGGATTGTTAAAAATTATATTAAAGAATAATATAGATATGTCAGCCCCACATGGTTTACCACAGTGATAAAGCTTTCGATTTAGGATCAGGAAGTTCCAGGATCCATTCTGGCACTAACAGATCTGGTGCATGAATTTCTTATAAATTCGTGAGCAATAAAGTCATTAGCTTAAAAAACATATTTTTTTATAAATTATGGTGTTTATTTGGGATTTTTGATTTGGACAAAACATATCTATAATATAATATGATTTAACTCATTTGTGATCAATGATCTTTTTTAATAATGGGACTTTTTTGTGGAAGACAAATCTTGGTCTGAGAAAACTAATTAGTATTAAAGAATTCTGTTTGCATTGACATTTAAGGCATTTAATTTTACTAAATATATATGTAAAATATTAAAGATTTTAAGACTTCTCAATCGATAATTTAATATACAAAATTAACAAAGCGTATGACACACTTGAATGAGAAGCTATAAAGATACACAGAAATTATTACATGCTAAGCGCTTTCGAGGCCTTTTGCCTCATATTCATAGCGGTACTGTGAGCTGCAGAATGAGGAAATAGGACAATTTACTGGAATGAAACTGGTGTTATTACTATCTAGTGCAAATTTACAATAAGCTTGAAAATCAGGTGATTCTTTAGTTTTAATAAAATACTAAATTTTATTTTTAAAGTGAAATTCTTTGTAATAAAATATTATTAAACTGATGCATTTTTTTTTGTTTCTTAAATAATGTTTATTTTAACAATTAAACTAAAAAGATGTGAATCCTGAATAACAAACCTTTTGATTATTTTACTTTAACATATTGCTTATATTAGAAAGTGATTACAATAATAACAATGATTATATTTGACTCAAATAAAAAATAACCTAATAGTACTGCATAGGTTATGAGAATTGTGCTGGATTAAAGGACAGCCTGATTCGGCCCTATGAATGCACCAAATCTAGGACCCACCAAAATATTGCTACTATTAGCTGAAAAAAGGCTTTAGCTAAGTAAGGCTTATCAAAATATATTATTTTGTAAAACTAATTATTAATTTTTAATCAATTATGTAAAATAAACTTTTTTGCTATTTCAATAAATTTCTTAAAGAAATGCATATAAAGCAGGATAAGACAAGTAAATTCATCAAGTGAATGGAAGCAGAGCTAAATGATTTTTATCTTTCATCATCTCTAGAAAATACTGACTTCTTCAGAATGTTTTAAAATGAATATATCAATTATTTTCCAGTATCATTTAAACATGAAAACTGGAAGACTATTATTAAAACTTCCATAAGAACTGATTTAAAGTGAAAAAACTACTAGAACTATCTTCAAAACATGTGACTATGGTCAAAACACCTTGACTCAAAAGCAGTTTTATGGCTATATTTTTTAAATTTTTAACACAAATATTTTAATGTTTATTGTAAATAATGCTTATAATAAAAAAAATCAAATTTGAAACAATATTTATATAAAACATATACTCTACTCAGGAGCAATATTAGACACTGGTGTTTATTATCCAAATATTTCATTTGTAATCCAAGTCATTTATAAAAAGATCATGCACATAGTGGTTATCATTTTAATGAAACAAAATTCGAGCTAAGTAAAACAAAATATTTTACAGTAATTGTGAATTTCTTAAGCAACTTCAAAATGTTCTTATAACTATTCCATAGCCAAGCTAGGTATTTCCTAATATTAATTATGAAATGTATATCTAGTTAGTTTTCACTACCAGAAAAAGGACTGCAAGATGAAGTGATTGAATCAGTTGATATATTAGCATTCTGGCCATAAAACAAAAAAAAAATAGTTGAAATATTATGCAGTTTTTATTATTGATGTGAGGTTAATCATATTTCTATAAGAATAGAATCTATATTTATTTCTTTTATTAATATCTACATAGGAAAAACTGTCAACAGATTTTTAGATATTTACTTTTTATTTTTTGTCTTTTATTTGAAATTTAGTTTCAATTTAAAACTACTATTTTCCAGTGAACAATTGATTTAAAATGAAAATAAAATTATTTACGAAATATATAAAAAGTAAAAGTTATTTTAAAAGGTCAGCTGGAAATATACATAAAATTTATGCTTAGTTGATAATATATGCTTTATATAGAATTTAAAATCAAAAATAATCAAAGATTATATACTAATATAATATATAAGTTTACAAATTTTGTTTACTGTTAATTCTGTATTATAAAATAATAAATCATATTATTACTGGAATTTTCATATATTTTAACAAAAGATAAACAACATTTTTATTATTATCTGTTTTTTTTTTTAATAATCAATTAGAAATCTCATTTCTATCTGTTTTTTTTTTTAATCCTTGTGGAGGGATATAATCATAAACATATGACTAAAAACATGAAAAAAAAAGTATGATCCTTAAGATGCACATCTAATGCTAAACCAGCACTCATCAGTTGACCCAAACCATGATCTCTTACACATATCTTTAGCAATGTTCAATATATGTTTAGATAGCAAATTACTACAGTTTAAATGTTAAGCATCAATTGTGCTGTCCTCACAACCTTGACACAAATCACTTAATTCTGTCCCCCTCTATTTATTTATTTTACATAGAAGGTTTTTACATCTTTATGGATTTAAATACTGAAAACATAGTGGGAAAACTTTGATTTTTGTAAATAAACTTTCAGCATAGACATAATGGAGCAAAATAACAGGCATTTAAAGCTTGACGCTTGACAGTGTTTTTGGTAGAACGTCATCTATTGTTATAATCTAGTGATGTAATTTCAGTTTTTGCAATGGCTATTTTTAATTGGAATTTTGTACATTATATTACACCAATAAACAGAGAATTGCTCTTAAATTTACATTTATTTTTTTAAAAAAATTTAAACAAAAGGGATTTATACCCTAAGCCCATGTGCCATAATGTTTGTTATAATAGCTAAATGATGTCTTGTTGAGTATTGAGGATACTCTCAAACCAAAACACAAGATAGAGACTTTTGAAAAGGTAAGAGTGGCTGTCTTATCCTTTGCACCTAAATTTAGTTATATAAACCAATCTAAAGCATTTAAATTTGAGAGCATAAAGATATTTCTTCATCTTTTCATAAGTCTATTTTGTGCCTTGGTTTGAGAGTATTCTCAGTACTCAACAAGACATCATCGAGCTATTATAATAACATTATACTGCATGCACTTAGGTTGTAAATCATTTCTGTTTAAATTACATATGATCTCTGTGCTAGTAAATAAAATTGAATATAACATTTCAATATGTATATATACAGTATAGTTTAAATTATTTTATGCATTCTAATAATGAAAAGAATTTTATTTTTTAAGAGGTAGCTTTGACTTCAAAATGCAAGAATAAATCATGTTAAGTTAAGTAAGTAGTTGCAAAACTCTATCAACATTGATAATCAATTCTTACTGCAATATCCTTATACATAATCACTTCAAACTGAATTTAAAAGAAAAATTATTTAGTAGAATCAACATCTTGAAGGAAGTAGAATAAAAATATTAAAAATAATTGTGGTGCACAAAGATTTTGTAATCTAAATAAAGTTACGGTAATAAAAAGCAATATCCAAAGATTTCATTGAGATAGATGTTCTTTTTTATACTGTTAAAAATATACTTGCCAAGAAACTGTAGTTAATTAAAAGAAACATAAAGCACAATTTACTATTTTATATAAATATAAAAGTATATAATATTAAAACAGGCAAAACTGTCCATACAACCTGAGTAATCAATGGATGTGAGAAAGTTTGTGCGTAAAATTCCTATCTAGTCCTACTCATCCAATATCCCCAAAGTAGTTTCTAGCTTGTGGATTCTATCAGTAAGGAACCTTGGATATGAGAGCATTGCATCTAGATCTTAGTATCTAATGTAACCCTCCAGCAGACACCTTTTATCTCTACTTAACACCAAAACTATGAGACTAAAATTGAAAACATAATAATATTTTCAATAAGCTCATAAGCTTATGAACTGAGTTTAGACCTATATGACTATATAAGCTATGAGCTTAGATTGAAAATGTTATGTTTTCAATTTTAGACTCATAGTTTTGCAGTTAAACAGAGATAAAAAGTGGCTGTTGGAGGGTTGCATTAGATCCTAAGATCTAGGTGCAGTGTTCATAGATCCAAAGCCACAAGCTAGAAACTAGTCTGAGGATAATGGATGAGTAGGCACTAGATAGGGATTTTATTCATAAAACTTCTTGCATCCATTGATTACTCTGGCTTGCACTGAGTGGCCCTACTGTATGAAGAGTTTTGCTTATTTTAACAGCTTGAGCAAGCATAAGAAATGGTGATCATATGATGTTTAGTAGTATATAATATTACAGTAAGGTAAAAATAAAATTAATATTAATGAATATCTGACAATATTTTGAATTTTTTGTAGCACAGTATTATATTTCAAGGCATGACTACATCTTTTATGACCCATTGTTTGATATATATGCTTAACACATTCATGACCTGGATCTGTTTGAGTGAATTGTGAAAATCTTTTAGGTCATTAATTAAATTCATGATTTTTCTTTTCATGTACTCAGTGCATAGCCAATCTATATAACCACAATGCCCATTGGCCAGTAAATGTGTATCCATATATTATATTGGATAGTTAATAAAAACCCTAGATTCTGTCCCTTGGTAATATAAATTTCAATTCATTAACTATAATATTGCTTTATTATACACAACCTTCACTACTGATACCAGATGAATTACTCCTACAAGTTTAACTTTACATTCAAGATGTTATAGGCATGACTAATCTCTAGATAGATTAGAAAAGCAATTGAGAATAGCTAGTTTGTTAACAAAAATAATGATCAAATTTAACATAATCATAATTTCTAGAATTTATATAAAAATAAATTAGTACTATTTTCAACATTTGATGGGTTAATGAATATTACACATGCTGTGATTACATTTATATCTTATATATTGCATATATACATATATTTTTAGAACATATGTTCCAAGCACATTCAATGTGTTATATTTTTTTAAAAAATTGCTGAAACATATTTTTGTTAGAGAAAAATTTAGTTGTTAGGAATTTTATTAGTCATTCATCAGATTAAAGATTATCCAATGATGAATAATATTTCTGTATGGTAATTTTTACTACATTACTCTGCAAGGTAAGAACTGTTTTCTATTTGCTTTAACACCTTGTGGGAGAATGTAATCATAAACACATGATCAAAGACGTGAAAAAGATCTATGATTCCCTAGATACTCATGCTGAACCAATACTCATTGTTTGGCCCAGACTGCAATCTCTTACACATACCTTTACCATCATTCACTCAGTCAAATTAATGTAATATCATAGTGACATTGTTAACTAAGCTCAGTGGGAATTCTAAAATACAAATGTCATCTGCCATAATAAGAGGAGATACAGAGGTATAAAAATCATTAAAATATTAAGGAATATTATCAATAATTTAAGAAGAGTAGAAGTCTGAACCCACTCTAATACAATTCAAAAACTATTGGTATTGCAAGCTTATGCCATTGAGGTTATATTTAAAAAATACTTTCTTTTAGGGCATCTTTTAAGTATCTCATTGCTATGGTCAGATAAAATATTATGTTTAATTTTATAATATTTGGAACTGTTATCTTAAATCTTTGCCACAAAGACCCATCGTTCAAAAATAATTTCTTCATCAGGAAAATCATTTTTAAATAATATGTTTTGTGAAATAAATAATGGTATTTCAGGGAAGATTATTTAGTTATCAAATATAATTTTCTTTGACCCTTCAGATCTATTCCACATAGAATGACATCCTAGTAACTAAATACGCTTATCCCTAAGTTAATTTCTTATCATAATTACAATAATAATAATTCCAATATAAAAATACAACTAGAACACCATTATCACAAACCTTCAGGAAAACACAAAATACAACATGATCTCTTAATTTGGAATAAGTGAAATACTAATCTAGGATGATATTCAGATATCAAGAATGGGTAAGGGATTTTATAATCATTTTAAATACCATAGACTAAATCTACCTAAATATCTGCCAGATCTGATGTAGGTCATCTCTTAATTTAAATTTATCATGGAATAATAAATATGGTCTTTCATATTTATGAAAACAGGTTTAAAATAAATAATCATTATGACCATTTCATAAATAAACTAATTTGTCTTAAGTCATCTCAAATAATAACATGAAATTATAAACTTTTTATTAAGTGGAATACATCTTTCTTAGATATAATTATCATATTTAAATACATTTTTTTAAAATGACTCATTAATTTCAGTGTTCATGTACTCTTATAATAAAACATTTAAAATAATTATTGATACTCTTAAAATTGCTTACATTTCTGGCTAATGAGTGGGTAAAGTGGATAATGTGGATAAATGACTATAAGAACTTTCTTAATAACAAATATTTATTTTACAGCAAATGAATACAAATAGTAACAAGTCATAAATACCATATGTTTTGGATCCACAAAACCAAGGGCTTCTAGCAATACCACTTTACTTTTTAAAACTATGTCAGAAGGCTAAATTACAACTGATTTTATATAAAAAAATAGATTTAGTTAACCAAAAATAATTTAGTTGGTAAAAAGAAACTTTCTGTTATCACATACTAAATCATTTATACAATGATAGCATTCTATTCATGAATAGTATACTTTTTATAAATATTTAATGTTACTTAAAACAAGCTTACCAATTCAATAATGAAGGAGTGATAAGAGAGATGTATAGAGTCTATTTATGTCTAGGATACAACTTAAAATTTTGAAGTTAATTATTTATTATATTTATGTCCTAACTTAGCAAAGCTTAAATACAGAATGTACATATCAATAATATGTAATTCATATCTAAATAAACCAAGAATGAAAAGAGGTATGGGTGGAATTTTTCAATACCATGATAAAACAACTATAATTGCCAGGGAAAGTCATGATAAAATATTACACATACCTTTCAAAATAAATTTCAACAACAAACTAGATTACTAAGAAAAGGTAAAGTAAATATATGATGGCATAACTCAAACTAAGTGCACCTGCTTTTGAAGACAATATGAAAATAATCTAGGACTTTGGTACTAGAACAATAATACTAAATAGGGTTGCCTTAAACTAGAGAAACTTCATTCTCCAAAATATGCATGCTAGTGAGATAAAATATATAAGAGAGAGCTGATGTCATAACCTCTTTTGAAATAAATGAGGAAAAATTATAAGAGAGAGATACATGTAACAATCTCTTACAATATTAGAAAATAAGCATTCCTAAATAAAAAGAGAGGGAAACTAAAGGTCAACCTCTAAGCAAAATATTATAACTAACATGTGAAAACCAATAAAGAATTATCAATGCTAAATGTAGCTTGATTAAAACTAGGCAATAAATATGCAATATAATAAATAATAGAAATATACCTGCTTATATTGCATCACCATAATAATATATCTCTTATAAATAAATAATTCATATAAAGAAGGCAACATTTACTATTTAACAACATGCAAATATTATACACTGATATTGGAGAACTTTGACCAAAATATTATTAAAATAGCATATAAAAATTATATAAAATAATATGCACTTAAAATAACTTTGTAAGCAAAAATTATAAACATCTATTTAAAATATAATGAAATAATGATAAAGTCCTTCTGTTCTAACATTTAACCATTAAATAGGAACAGGAATAGTCTATGTAGCAACAAAGTTCTGTGAACAGCAAAGATATTCAGCACAAATATCACTTAATTAAAATATAAAATATAGAAGCTTCATGGTTATCTTTAATCCACTTATACTTCCAAATGACAGAGAAATGTCTTTTGGCCAATTAGCCCCCTGGTGAGTTTTTCCATAATTATTATATGTTAAAATGCATGTAAAATGGTATTTTTTTTTTAATAAATTTTTTCACTGAAAATTCCACGCTAAAAGGTGTGAAATTCAAAAGTCCCACTCTTACAATAGACATAAGCCCTGCCTGACATGATCAGCCATTGTGTGTTACCAAGGCTGTAAAACATTCAGTGTTTTATGACACAGAAATTTCCAATGACACAAAAACATATTTATTTGTGAATTTATTACAGTTTTAGATTTTTAAAAAAAAATAATTTGCACTATATTTATTATATATCAAAAAATATAAATTATTAATAACTTATTTTGATTTGAAATACTTTATTTTCAAAAATATAATGTTATATTAGCAGCTAACATAAATATGGCCAGAAGCAAATTTGAAAACCAGCTATGATGTAAACAACTTACTTGATATTTATGAGTAAGAAAAAATTGCAAATTTGCAATAAATATACAAAAGACATAAACTTTTATAAGCATAATTTGTTAGATATTAGAGAAATAAATAATTATTCATTCAGATGTGTAAATTTAATGAGAATTAAAAAATATTTCATTAATTTTATAAACTTAAAATAATCTTTCTAGAAATGATAGTGTGTAAAGTCTTTATTTTGATTGCATCCTCATTTTTTTAATATTTACAGAAACAAAATGTGAACATTTAAAATTTATTTCAGTAGTAAAGAAAAATATCTATCAAATGAAGTCAAATTTACTATTTTCTGAAATTTAATAATCATTTTATCATATATTTTATGTTGACATGTGAGACAAAGAAAAACATCAGAATAGCAAAGTATGGTAGTATTAAGTAAAATTTAAAATAAATTATGGTAGCAAACTGTAAGTATGGCCATTCATTGAGCAGGTGTCCATGGATTAAATAGCAAATATTTATTAAGATGTAATACAATATTTTTCCCATTTAATTTAAGCATTTCAATTTTAATCCTTTAAAGTATTCAGCAGATAAAATACTTTTTTTAAATACCACATTAATATTATCAGAGTATTCAGCAAGAGAAATACTTTTTAAAATGTTAAAACTACAGCAGTGGTTTCCATAGCAACCTCAAGGGAGAGAAAGAGAATATGCAGGCTTTTACAAAATAATTACTCGGGAAAAATTCATTTAAATAATTAAAATATAATCACTCATGAGAATATTTATTGTTTCCCTTTATAAAATAAGTACTTTATTTAAATACTTAAAAGTATTTGTTAAACAATTTTTTAATATACCCATTATTTATTTCCCCAATCCATAAAAAATGATTTCTTTCCTCTGAGGTGAAAATAGTCATAATACATAAGAGTTATTTTATGTTGTTATAAAGCAATCAATAATGTTTCTTTAAATAACATCACAAATAATTGTCTATTTCAGGAATATATGTATAATATCAAATATTTTCTTTTTTCTTGTAGAAGATAATATAAACTAGTCGTATACTCATCATAAAAATAGTTTTTAATAAATGAAATTCAAAGTTATTTACATTAGGTAAATTAATTTCAAATAATAGTTGATATGAAATAAATATTTTTATGAAAACTATGACAAAGTTATTTAACAATTTTAATTTTTGCTTTTAAGAGTTTCAAGTATTTTACAGCAAACTTAAATATGAAATAGACATTGAAGTTAATATCCATGTGTATGTTGTCATAGTGACAATAATAATGACTTTCAAACTTTTCTAGTGTGTGAAGTTTAATTATGCCAAGTTTAAATGTTATAATAATTAACTAATTTTACCAATAAAGCTGGCTGCAATGAACATTTCTTGTCCTTGAAGTTTATGTTCAGTCATTGTGCCTAGATAATTTTAATTTACTCTAACATACTTTAAACTAAGGAGTAAAAAGTTTAAATGAAATTATACTTTTAATTAAAACAAGCTTTTTATTTAAAAAAAATGCAATAAAAATGATTTTAAGACAGTGGAGAGAAATGAAGAGTATAAAGTGAGAGTGTGGATAGTGTAAATTTGAATTATTTATACCAGAGGTCAGTGAACCACTTTTAAACACTGGTTATTGATGTTTAAATATATACTCCCTTCCCTTTATTGGTTCAAATTCATATTCTACTGAAACTAAAGAATACCAAAATCACACTTTTTTTATTTTGCTGTAATATCCTATAAATATAATTTATCCAAACCACTTTGAACACTTTTTAGCAAAAACTCTTTATTTGTACATATATACATACACTTACATTTTGACTATCCTGCAGTCTTCTTCAGAGCCAGTTCAAAAAGACTGCAGAACAGTCGAAATATAGGTGTATGTATATATGTACAAATAAAGAGTTTTTGCTAAAAAGTGTTCAAAGTGGTTTGGATAAACTAAAGAATGTTGTTAACCAAAATTTAATTAATATATTCAATTTTTAAAATAAATTAGTTATCCTGTCTAGATAAATAAAATTATTTCTTATCACAATAATTATTTTAAACATAAACATTAGAACAAAATAAGGAATTACACAAATGAAATTTACATTGTTTTAAAAATAAAAATATTATTCACAATGTTTAACATATTTATTTATTATTAATTTTATCCTAAACAAGTTTTTCACAATATTTTTATATTGTCTCTTAAATTTAGACATTTAATAAAAACTTTAAACTAAATAAATGTCAAAATTAAACACTACATTTATTCATGCATCCATACATTTATTTGTCTATTATTTAAAAATCCCATCTTTAATTATTATTGTCTTTATTAAACTGCTTGTAAGTAAATAAATTTAAAATACTTAATTATAATATTTTGTGTTAAAATTAAGATTAGACTAATACATTATAACTTCAATTTAATTATTAGCACATTTAAATATAGGATTTGAACTTGGTTTTTAAGATTAAGATTAATACCAGCTTTCTAAAATATTTTAGCAGTTAAATTATGACTAAATTAATACTATTAAATGTTAAAATACATTACCTATCATTTTAAATTATCAAGTATTAAAATTTTAAATACTTTGCATATGAATATCACTTATTCAAGACTAAAATATTATAAGTTAAATTGTCAAAATTATTTTACAGCTATAAAATTTTCAATTATACTAATATAATGACTTTTTATATAAAAAATCATAGTATTATGAGACACTAATAAAATCTATTCAATATAAATTTTAAATTAGATAACTTTTTATAGCCCTGACATTTAGCTTCAGAGAAAAGCTAAAGGTCATAATTTTGCAACTTGACCACAGAGATTGAAATTATTGGTACAAAGATGTTTAAGTAAATAAAACTTATTTTGAATGCACTTCAATTATAACATTAGAAACTGCAATTATAAATTTCAAATTGCACACAAAGTATTATTAAATAATAAGTATAATAATGCTCAAGGCTAAATGGATTTATAAGTAATCATTAAAAAATGGTCATTGTCAATTACAATCAACAATTTCTAATTGCTGTCAAGATGACCTCCTTGACAACAGTTAAAAATTGTTGATTGTTATTGATATTGTCTAAGTGTTGACTAGCATTGTTATATTTATTATTTAAGTAATACTTTGGGTGCAATTTGAAATTTATAAGTGCAGTTTGTAATGTTATAATTGACTATTTCTTAGTCTGCATTCAGAATAGGTTTTATTTACCTGTTTAAAGAGGTTTATTTAAACTTCTTTGTATCAATAATTTCAATGTCTGTGGTCAATTTGCAATCTCTAGTGTCCATATAAGCATATTAGATCATTAATAAGAGTGGGATTCCACCCTTATTGCTAAAATGATGCATTGACAACAATTAAAAATTGTTGATCATTATTGATATTGGTCTAAGTGTTGACAAGACAATTTAACTACTTACAAATGCCAATCATTTTCAAGTGAAGGAATATTGCAAGAATTGGAAAAATTGTCTCATATTAAATGGGATATTAATGAACTTTGTGAAAGACAATTGATTTAAAAAAATGGACATGTACTCTAATACAAACACAAATATTGGAAGTACAAATGGAGTAGGATTCATTATAAATAAACAGTGGAAGAACAATATTGTGGAGATTGATGGTGTATTAGACAGAATAGCAAGATTAGTTTTTCAATTTAATAGCAGTTACAAATTCAGATAATTCATATTAATGCCCCCAAAAGTTCTCATAGTGATGTAGTAGAGGATTTTTATATGGATGTGCAAAAGGTTTTGATCCAACCAAACAACATTTTAAAATTATTATGGGATAATTTAATGCTAGAATTGGAAGACAATTGAAAGATAAAAGAGCTGTAAGAAAATTTGATTATAGTAATAGAAATGATAGAGGACAAAGACTTGTGAAGTTTGCAAAGAAAAGATCTTTTTATTATGAATTTGTTTTTTGAGAAAGATGTTAAAAGGAAATGGACATGGAAGCATCCAAATGAAAAGCTTAGCAGAATTGGATTATATTTTGACTAACAGAAAAGACATATTTCAAGATTGTAATGTTCTTAATAAATTCAACACAGGAAATGATCTTCAATTAATGAGATGTAAGATACATGATAATGCAAAACTAAAGAGACAAAATTTATTAGACAATATTCAAGGTTGATATTCTTCCGAAACATTCTAATGAATTTAAATTAGAACTTGCAAATTGCTCCCAAATATTAGATTTTGAATATGATTAAGATTTGAATGAAATTAATAGGAAAATAGCTGATACACTTTTAAAAACTGTAACAAAGAGCTAGTAGAAAAAGAAGCAATTGACCAATAAAATTTCTACTGAGACTAGAGAATTTATGGAGAAATAAAGGAATATAAAAATATACAAAAATGATGCATTAAAAAGGATTCAATACCTCAAATTTTGTAAAATGGTGTGAAAAGAGTTGAAAATGATATAAGAAAATATAATTGTAAACTAGCAAGAAAAGTTATAGAAGAGAATAAAAGTCTCAAGAGTATAAAACAACATTTTGGTATTGATATTGTAACAGTCTGGGTTTTTCATCAGAAGAAGGGGAATGCATCTTACTATGGTCAGACCTAGGGTTTTCTGGTAGGATGCTGTGAATGACATGATGATATACCTAACCTATGATCATATCTATCTCAAATGGGCTAAGTTTACACATTAAATTTAGATACAATTTAGCTGCTTCATTCATACCTCACCCCTCTTTTGGATTCTGTTATGCCTCAGCATTCGATCTCAGGGAGAATTCTGCCTTTAGCTCTCTACAGGAAT
Source organism: Epiperipatus broadwayi (assembly GCA_028023455.1). Lineage (NCBI taxonomy): Eukaryota > Metazoa > Onychophora > Udeonychophora > Euonychophora > Peripatidae > Epiperipatus > Epiperipatus broadwayi. The sequence continues at coordinate 951,002 of JAQFVV010006309.1, forward strand.
GAATTCACCCCTCTTTTGGATTCTGTTATGCCTCAGCATTCGATCTCAGGGAGAATTCTGCCTTTAGCTCTCTACAGGAATGAATTCACACTAGTTACTACCACAACTCTATATAGGTTCCAGTTGATTTAAAGATCTACTCAAACATATTACTGTATCATTATATAAGAAGGAGAGGTGTGTGTGTATATATCTGGTTTTAAATTGATGAATGAATGTATGAATGATTTTGATAAACTAGAGACCAGTTTAATTTAAATCAAATTGTCAATGTTTATTAAATAACAAGACAAAAATTAAATTTTTTTAAACATATTAACCATAACAATGATTAAATGTGTTCACTGTTTCAACCCTTACTCATGGTAGAGGTACATAACAAGGCACTAATTATTTACAAAACATATAAAATTTTTAATAAAATTTAACAACAAAATCATTACTAAATTGACTGTGAAGCAAACTAGCTTATTTACAATATTTTACAAGTGTATGTGTAATAGCCTCACTGTGTAGTTCCAGTTATTGATGTTCCATTTTCTTTAGGGACACTCCCTTATCAATGTATGGTTCCCTACAATTGATAGACAAGAACATCCATACGGAAGGTTAGGTCATTTATACTGAAAAAATAAATATAAACAATAATTAGTTAACAATTAACACAAATTCTGTCCTGTAGTAAGTGAATGTGCTTAATATGAAATAATATCAAAACTCTTACCTTATTCCATATCATAGTGCTGATGATCAAATGTCAAGTCACTACAGAGAGAAAGCTGACTACTATTATGTGCTTAATATAAAATAATATCAAAAATCTTATGTTATCCCATATCATAGTGATGATGATCAAATGTCAAGTCACTACAGAGGTAAAGCTGACCTAAACTTTATTTAACATTAAAAAATATTATCTAATATAATAAATTTTTCCCCTTTCATTTTGTTGCTTCCAATCATAATGGACCTTTCCAAGTTATAGGCACATTTAAGCTTCCAAGTGTGGAGATAAATAAAACTAGAAATTTACAAACATATATAAAAATAATACATAATAAATCAAACTTTCTTTAAATCATCTTGATTAATGTTCATGAGTTTGGCATTAATGTCTTTTTATGAAGACAATCTATCTCTCTTTGGATCATTCTTCTTCAGTAAGACATTCATCAATCACTAAAATTCCTCGGCAATGTACTTGCAATGATGTTACTTTCACTTTATTCAGTTGCTTTTCTTTTCAATCCATTTAGACATTACCATACATCTGAGAATCTAAATAAAATAAAACTAACTGTAATAAGATAATAACCCACCTCATAGTCTAGGAAAATCTACAAAATCAGGGTGTAGCAATTACATGCTCACATTCCAGCAATTACAAAGTAGAAAGTTATTTGAGGTTATTCTCCCCACATCAAAAAACCAAAATGACACTGGGGAATGTGAATCAATCTCCTGATCAAAAAATCACTGATGTGATATGTTCATGGGAGGACAAAGTGCCCATCTTTGCTTTGAAAAGCTGCCCATGATAGAGGTTTTGTTTGAGGGAATGCTGGTTAGAATACTGTCAGACTGGTAGCCAGATTTCAGTGGTGTCAGACAAATTCTACCAAGAGATTCTGACCAAAAAGCCCTAATGTCAAAAATTTATCACTAAACTCTATTCAGGTTACCATGTTTAACAGCAGAAAAAATAGACTAGTGCAAAAGAAAGTCTGGGTTGGGTTGAGGTCAAAGTAGGCCAAACGATTCTCTATCATGGCCAAATGATCCTCTATCATGTTTCTAATGCTGAATGGCCTAATCCATTACATTATTCTAGGAATAGACTCCATACCCTAGAACACCTGCATTATTAATTTCTCAGATAAAACAGTTAAAATAGGTGATGAAGTCTTGAAGATTGCATTGCTTCCCAGATATGATCTACCTGCATTGCTTCCCAGATATGATCTACCTGAGGTTTATGGTATTACATTCTATATCCCAGAAGCACTCATAGATAATGAACTCATGGAATCTAACTTTTTTGGAAGTTATAGCACATTAAAACTGCAATCTGTGATTAATAGATTTAACCTGATCTTCTTGGGAGATACTAGAAGTGATCTATGGGTTTCAACAGATAATTAAATTAGTACTTGACCAACCATTTCAATCCAAATCATACTCTATTCCATACCAGTATAGGGAAGAAATAACAGATTAATAAAATGCTGGACTGAAGGATCATTTCCAAATGCTCTTCACCTTACTATAATCTAGTTGTAACTGTGAAGAAGAAAGATGGGTCAATAAGAATTTGTTTGGATATCAGACAACTAAACAAAATTACTGTCTCTGACAGAAACATTCCACTGCCCATAGACAAATTATTTGTGAAATTTGAAAACTTTTCCACTTTTGAACTGATATCCAGCTATTGGCAGACAAACTCTATCCAGATGATCACCCCATATATGGCCTTTCAATATGAGGTTTATACATATCAGTTTAATAGGATGCCTTTAGGATTGATAAATAGTGGTGCTGGTTTGATAAGGTGCTTAGATAAGATTCTATCTCCTGACGTTAAGCAGATCATGACTATTCATGTGGCGGACTTTGTAATAATTGCATCTACCACATTTAAAGAAATCATCTTTAATACCTTACTATATTTTTTAAAGAATGCTATCTGAAATAAATCAAAATCAACTTCAAGAAGAGTACCTCAGTTTCCAACCAGGTAGTCTTCCTAGAACACATCATAGGTTGCAATGGGATAAAGTTTCATCAAGAGAAGATCAGTGTCATTCAAAACTTTCCTATAGCAACCAATAAGAAACAAATTAGATCATTTTTAGGCCTGTATAAATTTTGCAATCATTTCTACAAGAAGTTCTCAGACCACATGGAACTGTTATTAAAACTAATTAGAAAAGATAAATGATAAAAGTGGGATGAGAAACAGGTAAGACATTTGAAAATATTAAAATAAGGTTCTTAGAACAAATCATGTTAGCCTCCCCTGATTTTAATAAACCATTTATTGTCAAAACAGACAGTAGTGGTTTCAGATTAGGGGTAACAATATCCCAGATTCAGGAGAACAGCCAGCCTAGGGTTCTAATTTATCAGTTGGCTCATGAAGGGTACAAAAATAAATGACATGGTTACTGAGAAGGAAGCACTGACAATAGTGTGGGCCGTTTAAAAGTTTTGACAAATGCTACTTAGATCAGAGGTAGTAGTGATCACAGACCACAAAAGTCTTATTAGAGAAATTCAGTTAAACTGTGCAATGCTGTAAGGGATCAAGAATGTGTAGGTCAGAACAGAAAGAATCATTTGTCAATAGAAAATGCCTACATTACAAAATGTCAATTTGATAGCTAATAGTAATGTAGAGAATTATTAAAAAACTTATCCCAATTGCAATTTGAAGACCCTGCTTGATTTAAACCCAGTCAGAAAGTTTTAAAAAGAAAAAAAAATTGAATATGCCAAAAGATTTTGTTATAAAAGAGAGAACTGAGTCTATTTTACAAAGTAAACATAGATAAGGACAAGTAGAGGGTAATAATACCTAAAACATTTCACCCCACTCATAAAATATATCCACTGTTTGTACAAATACTTTGGTGCCCATAAAACAAATTTTGAGAATTTGGTTTTACTGGCCAAGAATATATAAAGACAACTTAAAATCACATCAAGATTGTTTAGTGTGACTATGAGCCAAGCCAGTAAACCAAAATTATAGTAATACATTAAAATGTATAATTCCTAAAAGGCCAAATGAGATCATGGCAATTGATTATTATAGGCCATTGCTTACATTCAACAAACAAAAATTCTTATTGGTCACTTTCACAATCAAGGTATTAGACAAGCTCCAATTCATAAGGATAGGAAAGCCTAAGACTATATTAACAGACAATGGTATGCCTTTCCTATTTGAAGAATGGAAAAACTGGGTGGAGAAATCTTAGCTAAAATGTCATTACATCTATTAGGAATCCACAGTCCCAACTCTTGCAAATGTATAATGCAGGATCTTGGATGTTTGTTCAGGACTTACCTGGACGATGAGCACAAAGGATGGGTAAAGCAAATGGAGTACATAATCAACTATATCAATTGGAGCATGAATGAATCAACTGGATTCACACACATTAAACTGTACTTCAACCAGCCTACTCCAACATTATTTGAGAAATATCAACCAACAATTATATATACCAATTTTGACATAGACAGGGACATGGTAAAAGCAAATGAACAACTGACAACAATGCAGAAAGAAGAAACAAAAAAAGAAAAGGGAGTGGTCATGACTTTCAAGATAGGGGACAAAGTGTTCACCAAAACACTCCATGTAAGCAAACCACTAGAGAATAAATTTCAGAAGTTTTATCAACAATATGAGGGATCATTCACTATTGTGTGATAGTCAGGCCAAATGCATTTTGAATAAAGATAGGTGGGAAAGTTAAAGGGACATATAATACCCACATCCTAGAACCATATCTTAGTTGATTGGAGTGACCATAAATAAATTAAATGATGGGTGTGATTTTTGGTTAAAGTTAAAAAAAGGATGAGATAACATCAAAGAAATGGGTTCATTAATGTATGAGGACAGTATGCCCAGGTGATAAAAAAGAAATTATAGTTACACTTAGAGTCAACCAAGACTTAGTAGTTAATCCATCCAGAACAATGGACACTCCAATTTGGTTAGTTAGTCATTAGGAAAGTCCAATAAGCCTCAATAGAAACAGGATTAAGGCTGAGTTGGTTGATCTCATACTATGTAACCATCACAGTAATAATAACAAAATGAAGATACCCATATATAAATCTCACTTTACTATGAGGTTAGAGATGAAGCAAGAGATTGTAAAATAATTAGAAATATGGTTGAGAAAACAGCAGAAGCTAAAGTAAATATATTTTATAACATTCTCTTAAGAGGAGAAAGGAAAAGTTAAAAACTTGAATGGTCCAATGCAAAACAAACCTTACACACTAGTGTTAAATTTTTATTTGTAATATAAAAATTTTAATGCTGTAAGGATAGAGGAGTTGTAAGGGTAACTTACAATCTATTTTAAATACATCCTTATATGCCCACAATATTAGACTAAACCCATAATAAAAAACTGAATAGGTTAGGTACATGATATTTTTATTTGCAGACATATGTATAATAACACATACTTGAAGTTTGTTTTAATAAGTACCAGACCAAAATAATGTTAAAATAAAGTAAATGCTCCTTTTTAAAATGGAAAAGAAAAGCTTAATCTTAGAAACCTCTTTTATATATATATACCAATAATGACATGTTTGTTAATGTGTAGATGTCATGATATCAGACAGTAATTTAGTTGATGTGGTGATGATCTGAGGTCGAGTTAATATCAAAGCAACCAAATGTTGAAAAATGAGAATTAGAATTTTACTGTATAATTTTATTACATAATCTTATTATGTAACATTAACAACAACCATTAATTCTTGCAACAATAGGCACCTATAGCAATAAAAAAGGAAATTGAAAATGCAAATTTGCTGGACAACAGATGTTAAGCCCCAATCTAAAATCAAACCTGTCATTTCTGTTTTTTTTTTCACATTTTAGCAAGTGTTATAACAACTGCAAGCAATGAATAGCTTAATATCGAACATTAAAACAAAGACTAAAATAAATGATGTGTTTGAAGATATTGTCTATTCTGTATAAGATTTTAAAGCACCAAAAATTGAAACAAATCATCAACATTTGAAATGGTAAAAATCAATAACTTTAGCAGCATAATGAAAGAATTAAATTAATTTTATAGTGACAATCAAAGATAGAAGACTGCACAATCAAACAAGACAAAAAGGGAATGTTATATAGTCAGCACATACTGATAACTGATGAAATAAAACTTTTTTCATGCAAATTTAGTCAATGCCAATAGTAAGATGAAGAAAATTTAAATCTTTTTCTTAAATTATCAAAGAATGTATTGTAATGGGCATACTACACACTGTTACATTTTTTTAAAAAAAAAATTAGACATTAAAAATAAAAGTTTGCAAATAAAAACTTTTTTTTAAGAATTAAAAAATGAAAATTAAACATCATCTAAACTCAGATATATATAAAATTGCACAGATGAAAAATTATTAAAAGAAAACTATTTTTTTAAAAAAAAGTATTTTAAAACTAAATTTTCAGAATAAAAACTTAAAATATTTAAAGATAAAAAATATATTGTTAAAATGAATGTACAAATTTAATTAATGCTATTGTATAAAATGGAAATGATTATTTTCAATTAGTTAAAGTAAACTAGCTCTTGGGCATCTCAAAATTTATAAATAAAGGTTAGGTAGGAGAGAAAAAAACAATAGAAACTGCCAATAAAAGAAATCCCTCGGGAAACAAACCTCAATAAAAGGATCATCATCATGATGTAATGTACACTCGATCCAAAAGTTTATTATAAAAGGAAAAGTTTGGAAATAAATAAAAAGAAAAAAGAGATGTGAAAGAAGAGGTGTGCTATATGTGTTAGTGCGAACAGAGTTGAAGGGATTGAAAAGATGCACTCTTCAATCCCTTCAGTTTTTCTAAAAAAAAAGAGAAATGACCAATCATTTTCCTATATTGCAGACTACAGGACATCACCCCAGGACATCAGGGGAATTAATACTGGATCCCAGATGGCAAGCAACTGTTAAGGATGGACTTTTTAAAACCGTAAGAATTTTATGAACATTAATTCTAAAACTTTCCAGTATTTGAAAACAACCAGAACTCTAAATTATAAACTTTTCAGTATTTAAATAGAAATAGAATTTCCTATCCGACCAACTAAATTATGTATGAATAATTATTTTTATTGAACGTATTATTATTTTTAATCACTTCCATTAATTTATTTTTTTTCCATTCTTTTAAGTTACTATTATGATTTTTTTTCTGCTAAGCTAAACTTTTAATTAAATCATGTTAAATTTAAGTCGGATGTGAATGGCTGCGTAGATTCGTAAAGTTATGTTAGTTTAAGGGAGGGTAAATATTAGGTTACTTGTTTCATAGTTAAATTGGGTTAATTGATTGGATATATTGGTGTAATTAATAAATGTAGTATGAAGATCTGCTACATGCAGGATCACATTATACATCACACTTGGGCAAAATAAGTCCCATTTCATACTGACCATCATAAGATGTATTCCCTGCTCTTTGGATCACCCCTTTAGCCTATGGAATGGGATAGTAAGATGGCAAAAAGGACCACAATCCCTTCCTATGGAGTATTTTTTTTATTGTTCTCACCAGACAGATGTAAATTCCTGTACTGGATGAGAGACAATTTCTTCTCTATAACCATGCTGTTCAGATGTGCATTCCTGACAGTATGGTATTGTGCTGTCATATTCATGCTGCATTGAATACATCGATATATCAGATAGATTTGGCATTGGTTTGACTGCGAACTTTTGGCCTAAGGTTAAATAAGGGATAGAATATTTTCTGTTCAAATGTAATCTATGTAGTCTATTCATACTTGACACTAATAAAATATTAATAAATTCATCTGTGTGAACTTCTAAAATAAAAGTTAAAATGTAAATTAAATTCCAAAATAAACGTTAAAATATGTTAAATTTTAAAGTAAAAGTGATACTAAAATGATTCTAAATCTTATATATGTTTAATAAATGTTTGTGTGTGTTATTACTGGCAGTGGCTTCTTTTATTTATATTGAAAATATATTTTAATAAAAAAGTATACATTATCTCTGCTGCTCTGCGAGCTAGTGACTGGGGCTGACGGTCGTAATAAAAAATATATGTAAAATTTAGATCTTAACAGCACATATCTGCCTACTACATAAATTTTCCAGGTTCCAATAGCCTGGTAGCACCCTGTATGGCAGATACAGTAAGACACAAATATCCCCGACCGTTATAGTATATTGTCTAGACAAACATGCCATAAGACTGGGATGCTGTCTTAATTGTCATGAAGCACGGTATTGTAACTTGCTTGTATAAATAATGCCTAGAATAAAGCTTAATGCCTAATCAGGTGTGTCTAAGTGAAGCCTGAAAGAGAGTGATGCCCAAAATGGAAACAACCTTGTCCAAGCATTACGGAGAATCTAGAGAACAATGAAGAAGTTATCAGAATGGACTGTATCAATGAAGGATACTAATATTTAAATTATAGACTCTAATCAGGAAGATTTGAACAAAATCAAAATTATCATGTTATATATATTTTTTCTTTATTTTATACATTTGTAAAATTCTACTTTTATTATTCTAACATGGTCAAACATAAATTTGTCCATAAGGTTGTTTTCAATAATTAATAAAGGTTCAAACTCAACTGAAATAAAACAACTATATAAAAATAATAAATATTTTCTTTATTATATTTATTATTTTTATATAGTTATTTTATTTCGATTGTGTTGGAACCATTATTCTAACACTTGGATGTTTCAACGCGTTTGCAATTAGGTAAGTCCATTCCATAAAAAGCAATGTGGAATGGGGCGGGGGAGTTTATAGAGCTAGATTTTTTTTGTTTTGTAAGTAAAATTTAGATTGACTTCCTACATAGTGATTTGGCATTCAGTAATCATCATCATCATCATATAGTATGGAATGAAATAAGAATTTTTGATGCTCTTCCATATTAATTTGCACTCACTAAGACAGGACACAGTTTCCATCATACGTTTACTTGTTTGTGTTTTAACTAATAATTGTTACATTTAGTTATTCATGTGAATGATTCATGTTCTTGTATGTAAGTCTTTTTCTATATAGTTTAGGAAAGGGGGTCCCAATGAAAACCTTTCCAGCAGAAATTTGATCATGGATCTATTGGACATAGTGTAATATAATTTTGTAAATAGTTATTTAGCTTCACGATCATTATAACAATGAAACAATAATTTTTCTGGTATTTTATTTTTGTAACTTAGCTAATCTTATTGACTTTGTAAGTAGAAAGTGTGATGCTTGTCTTATAGATAAAGATGCCGTTCGATGGCACCATTTTCATGCTAAAACTATAAAATATTACCATTCCCAGGCCATTGATTTTAATCATTTTGATGTGTTTTTTGTAATGCAAAAATAAAAACAAGACCAAATCATCTTTTTTAACTATTATTTTTTATTAACATATAAAAATTAAATGATAATAATAAATGTAAAATAAAATAAACAAATTACAATTTGATTCGTGTTTTTTATTTTGCTTTATTAGAAAAATCAATTTTCTATTGGAGGGTTAGGTTTAGGGTTAGTTTTAGGGTTAGGTTTAGTGTTAGTGTTCTGTTGTTTGTAATGCTAAAATAAAAAATATCAAAATCGTAACCGTAGTCGTAGGAAAAAAAAGCAAAACTTTTTTAAACAACAACAAACATTTGTTAATAATATATCCTTTTTATGAAATTTACAAAAACCATGCAGAATTGTACATTTCTTACTGTATATTTTTGTGTTTCCACTCTTTTTTATTTCAAAAATATACACATGGTAGAATCTTGTTTGTCTTGTGGAATGTTATGAACAGTACATTATTTGACGCGTTACCTAATTCCAACTCATTTTACACATATATCTTGTCAACATTTTCCCAATTAAAACTTCAAAACAGTACATTGTAAAAAGTCTGATAATTATTACTTTACAAAATCTGAACATTTCAATAATTTAAAATAAAAAAAAATCCAATGAAAACAACATTTCCATCCAATTCAAATACATACCCTCTCACCTAGCCGTAACAATTTTATAAACTGTGCGAATTTGGAAAATGTATTTGCTGCAATGCGACATATATGCTGTACTGTGATGTGACATAATGGCCTGCAATCTGTCAGACAACAAAAAAGTTGTATTATAGAAAACGCGGATTCGAAGGTGTCGGCCGCAGAAACAGCATTTTTATGTGTTTTAGCACAAAAAACGTGCCATTGAGCGGCATCTTTAGCTATAAGACAAGAACTGAGAGTGTCTATTAATACATATCTACCAGGGACATGGGTTAGTATAATGAATAATTTGGTTATTGAAATGGTAAAGATGCATATTGGATACATATAAGCATATTTTTGCTAAGTTAATAGAATTTAAATTTTTATCAGTTATTAGTAAAATTTGTTAATGTGTTTTGAATCAAAGTGAACTCTATCACACTATGATGGTCAAATATTCAATATAATGTATTTGTCCATAATGTTGTCACAAACACATAAATAAATAATCAATCAAACAACTATTAATAAGTATAATTAAATATTTATCAAACCGGCTTTCATCTTCATTGAGACCTTCTCAAGATATTATAGTAATGATTCACATAATCAATTAACAATATTCACTCCATCTACTGGACACTATTTACATTACATTTCATTTCCTTTTAAACATGTATCTGTATATTATAAATAAATAAATAAATATAACATATTATACATCTAAAAATTTTTTTACAATATTTCCCCAAAAAATAATAATTAAATATATTTTATATCTCTTAAAAAATAAAAATAATAAAATATAGTAAAAGGTCCAGCTAAATTGGGTGGGAAATGGGCTTTATTAAACAATTGGAAAGTGTAGGAAATGGTTGTAAATATGTAAATACCAATTTATTTATTTATTTTATTATTTTTATTTTTTAAGAGATGTAAAATATATATTTAATTATTATTTTTGGGGGAAATATTGTAAAAATTTTTTTAGATGTATAATATGTTAAATTTATTTATTTATAATATACAGATACATGTTTAAAAGGAAATGAAATGTAATGTAAATAGTGTCCAGTAGATGGAGTGAATATTGTTAATTGGTTATGTGAATCATTACTATAATATCTTGAAAAGGTCTCAATGGAGATGAAAGCCAGTTTGATAAATATTTAATTATACTTATTAATAGTTGTTTATTTCAATCTTGTTTGATTGATTATTTATTTAAAGTGAACTCTAGTTAAAACATCATTCATACATTTACTCATTAATTTAATTGATTAAATATATATTCACACATACAGATTATTATAAGACATAACATTGCAATAAGTTTGGATGTACATTAGGTCAATGAAAACTTAGTTGCTACATAAAGTATATTTACACCTGAAGAGAGCCAAAGGCAACATTCTCCCTGGATTTGAATACTGAAGCATAATGGAATCTGAAAGAGAGGTGAAGTATGGATGAACTAGCCTATATTGTATCTAGATTTAATGAGTAAACCAAAATCTAGCCCATTGGAAGTGGATATGATCATTGGTTAGTTACTATATCATGTCAATCACAGCATCCTACCCAAAGACCCTAAGTCTAACCATAGTTAGAACATTTGATGTTTCTTTAGGCATTATAATACATGCAAGTAGATTAAGTCATCATGCTTCTATCATAAAACAGTAGCATTCCAATCCTATGACAATGTTAATTTAGTCAGAACACATTGCACAGCAGTTCATATCAGATTTAATTTTTCTTGATTTGCTATTTAGCATTTAATGGCTTATATAAAAAAAATTACTTCTTTATTTTAGATAAATGCTGGTGATCTTCAAATTCTTTTTTTCCGTGTTGAATTATAGTGCAGTTTTTATTTTTAAATATCAATTTAAAATCAGTTCAGTCTTTTTGTTAAACAGCACAAATTTATCAAACTTTTCTATATTAAAACATTGGTTATAGTTTGTTATAATTTTGTGAACAAGTCATCCATCTCTTGTATTAAAAGATGACAGAAATGAACTGAGTTTGCTTTTATACCACACTTAGTTTCCAGTCTTTGGTATACTAGCTTTTCATTGCTATGGCTATCTATTGTTGTGCATAATTGATTGTAATTAAAAAATAAAATTACATAACAGAATTCTACTTTTATTTTCCACACTTGGTTGCCAAAGATTGACTTGACATTAGGTCATTACTATGTCTACTAAGTTTAAATCTTTATTCATGTCATATAACACATTGCTAATTAACTCATTGTTGGTATATATATATATGAAGGATTTCCTTAACTAGGTTTTTATTTTTTCTTAAATAAAAGATATTCGTTCATTGTAACATTTGTTTAGTTTGGTACTTAATAAATGAAACATTTATCATGTATATATATAATACAAAGTCAGATGTCACATGACTTATATATAGCTTGCACTTACAAATATGTAAAATTTAGAGCATGCTAATTAGCTCTAAACAAGCTTTTTTTTTTTTTTTATGATAAATTCTACTACAAGAGACGGCATTCAAATCATTTTTATATTGGATTGCCCCCAGACCGGTTTCAACCTATGGGTCTCTTCAATGAGGAGTTGGGATATTAGATTCAAAAAATCAACTCAAGCAAAGCATTTATCTAAAAGTTAATTGTTAGAAGAAGATCTGAAACTTTTAGACATCTACATGTCTTTAAAGTCAGCTCTCCAACTGAAAAAAATCATATGGGCTTGAACTTAATTCAGATACTCCTTATATTAGTAGGCTTAGCCATTTAATTTAGCCAAATCCCCAACAGCAAAATAATAATAGTAATAATACAAAGTCAGACGTCACATGACTTATATATAGCTTGCACTTACAAATATTTAAAATGTAGAGCATGCTAATTAGCTCTAAACAAGCTTTTTTTTATTTATGATAAATGCTACTACAAGAGAAGGCATTTCAAATCATTTTTATCTTGAATTGTCCCCATCCCCAGACCGGTTTCAACCTATGGGTCTCTTCAGTTGGGGCTTTGGCTAAATTAAATGGCTAAGAGTATCTGAAGTTCAGACCCATATGATTTTTTCAGTTGGACAGCTGACTTTAAAGACATGTAGATGTCTAAAAGTTTCAGATCTTCTTTTAACAATTAACTTTTAGATAAATGCTTTGTGAGTTGTTTTTTTGAATCTAATGTCCCAACTCCTCACTGAAAAGACCCATAGGTCGAAACTGGTCTGGGGACAATCCAAGATAAAAATGATTTGAATGCCTTCTCTTGTAGTAGCATTTATCATAAATAGAAAAAAAGCTTGTTTAGAGTTAATTAGCATGCTCTAAATTATATATATGTTTACACACAAAAAAACTATAGTTTACATTTAACTATCTGTTAGTTAAGGTTATGTTTTAAATGAGTTTGATTTGGTGGTGTGCATAAATAAAGGCTGGTTTTGATTGGATTGTAAGCTACTCTTACAATATGAAACATATCTCCAATAAGAAAAAAAAGATTGAACTATTGCTAAAAAGAGAGATGACATCATGAAATGTGTAGGAGAGTTATATCAAGAATTATTTGAACTATTGCTAAAAAGAGAGATGACATCATGAAATGTGTAGGAGAGTTATATCAAGAATTATATAATAATAAAGAACAAATACCTCCCACATCTATTATATCTTTTGAATTGCCCAGGATTTTAAATGAAGAAATGAGACATGCCATTAAATTTATGAAGAAAAAAAAAGCTCCAGATAATGATGGAATTATAATTAATATTTTAAAAAAAGCAGGTGAAGAAATAGAAATTTTATTGGCAAAGTTATATACACAATGTCTGAATGATAAAGAAGTACTAGATGATTGGAAGAATGCAGTATTAATATTAATATTTTAAAAAGATGATAGAGAAAATATTAGAAATTACAGACCTATCAGTCTTTTATTAGTTTTATGTAAAAATTTTACCAAAGTAATTATAACTCATCTAAACAGATCAATGGATTTCAACCAACCAAAAGAACAAGCTGGATTTAAAAGTGGCTTTAATACAGTAGATCATATCCAGGTATTGAGAGAAGTTATAGAAATTTTTAATGAATACAAGTTGCCATTATGCTTTGAATTTGTAGATTATGAAAGGGTATTTGATTGTCTGAGCATTTCTTCAATGATTAAAGGCTTGGATTATTAAGTATAGAGCTAGGTTATTGTCATATTCTGAAGAATATTTGTAAAAATGCAATAGCAAAATTAGATTACATAATGATACTAGGAATATTATTATTGAAAAGTTTGCCAGACAGGTTAAGTTCACATCTCCAAAATGACTTGCAGCAGTTTTGCAAGAAGTATTTTGTGAATTAAAATGGGAAGCTAAAGGATTAAAAGTAATTGGAGATTATTTAAGTCATTTAGATTTTTCAGATGATGTAGTTGTTTTTGAAAATAATGCTTCAGAGCTTCAGGAAATGTTTCTAGAATTATCAGATGAAAGTTTGAAAGTAGAACATTAAAAAGACAAAAGTAATATTCAATGGATTTGCTTAAAAGATGAAAATAAAGATTGATAGTGGTGAGTTAGAAGAAGTTAACAACCCCGCATATCTTGGTCAGACTATTACTACAAATGGAAACATAAAAGATGATATTAATCATGGAATTAAATTTGGTTGGAGTGCGTTTGGTAGAAATAATATTAAAAGGAAATATGCCTATAATTTTGAAAAGAAAAGTTTTTAATAAATGTGTTTTACCAGTTCTTACTTATGAATCTAAAACTTAGATACTTAACAAAAGGTCAATACAAAAATTTCAGACTATTCAAAGAAATATGGAGAGATGCATGTTGGGAGTAACAAGAAGAGATTGAAACTGCAATACGTGGGTAAGAGAACAAACAGATATTACTGAAATCATTGAAAGAATTAAGAAAGTGAAGTTGAGTTCCACTGAAGATATTACTAGTAGAGATGATAATAGACAGTTGAAATGTTTAACTGGATTCTACAAGGTTTTTGAAGACCAAGAAAGAGACCACATGTTAGATGGATGGATGAAATAAGAAAGCGTATAGGGTGATATGAATGAGAGAGACTAGAGATCAGAGATGGGTTGAACTTGGAAAAACCTTCATCCTGCAATGGAATGATGACGGTTAACAATGAAGATGATGATGAGATGGCAAATTACTACAGTTTAATTGATAGATATCAAATGTGCTGCTCTCACAACTTTGACTCAAAGATGTATTTAAATATTGAATTATTTCCATCATGTAATATTAAGTATTGAGTCTCTTTAAAAAAAAGTTAACTTTATTTAAATATTCCAATTACATTCAGCTATTAGCAATAAGTGGTATACAGGTTAATTCAGGAGTTGGCAATCTTTTTTAGTTGCAGGTCAAAATCAAACAAAATGTGATTATTAAGAAGATGTTTAGGATCAGTGGTATTTTCATTTTATAACAGAGAAAAGAATTACAATATGCTTTTAAACTTTAAACATAAAAATTCAAAATTATAATTCTAATTATTAAAATAAAATACTAGTTTTCTACTTCGCCTTTGAGTAGTAAGTAATTTAAATTGCGCTTTACACAAAAAAGTGAAGGCAAGGGCACTATGCACTGAACATAATGATATGAAACGAAAGATTAAGGAGGCATGCTTTATTGCAAATGACAACTGTGCAATAAACCATAAAGAATCGTGCTTTGCAATCTCCAAAAAATGGTCTCTATAAAAAAAATTTGCATAAATTTTGCATAAAGCACCACTAAACTTCAAGTAAAGTAGGCTATGAATATGGAGACTTAAGTACTCTGAAAGCGCTTAGCCATATAACTCTTTAATAATATTTTAGACAAGCTTCCCTTTTTTTTGCATAAAGTGCAATTTAAATTACTTAATTCTAATTATTATAAAAACAAATGTAATTGTCAAGTTTTAGTTCATTAATTTATGAACTTTATTTATAAACGTTCGACCAATGGCTTTCCTGCTGCTGAATTTGTGATGTCAATTTAATCAAATCTGGTTTATACTTAGTCACCTTAAAACGAATACAAAGTGTCTGTATTTATTATAAGTCCAACATTTTTTCCTTTTATAGCTGAAATAGCATCAGTTGTTATGGAAAACAATTCACTTTTTAAATCCAATATTTTTCTGTTTTGAAATTTGTAAACTCTTGTATTTGACAGAAAATGTATTGGAGCAATTCATTGAAGCAAAAATGATATTCGATTTATTTATTGTTGCAAATCTAATAATAATTGCCAACCTACCATACTATTTACACCAGTACTTTCATTAAGTGCAGTGCTAATTACATCATTAAATAACAAATCATTTTTGACCTGTTTGTCAATATTTTTTGCTATATCTCCAATGCGATGCTGAACTATTCTAGCTGACAATGGCATTTCTTTAATTCTGTCAATTATATGTTATTTGTGAAGTCATTAAATAAGTGAATGCATTTTTCAAAATTCTTCATCTGTAAATAGTTTTTCATTGGTATAAATGCTAAGGGCTGAAACAAAGCTGGCAGATGTAGCATGGTTGTGACTGGTAAAACAAATTTTTAACAATTTATTTTATTTTCCAAAATTTAATACACATTGAGCAATGCATTCAGATTCTTCTTCATTTGGCATTTTATGCAAATCTTTATGTTTTGAAAAAAAAAGTGTCACTCAATATTGTATGTTTTGGCAGTAATTATATTTCTACATAAAATACATATCAATTTGTTACCATTTTTGATATACTCATATTTTCCATTCCAAACGTCTTGAAATAATCTCTTTTTTGTTTTTTGTTTGTCCATTGTAATAAATTATTTTAAAATAATTAATAATTATTATTTCATTTAGCTAACTAAGTATTAATTATTTTGCTTAAGTAACTATTCTCACACTACTGAATAAGTGCTACAACTGAGAGAATAACATGCTTATCGTGTGATAAGATTCATTTAGACAATGTTACTGTATTCAGCCTAAGTTCATTATTGAACTTTGTAATCAAACCAAAATGTTAATCTTATTATTTAAATTTTCTCAAAGTATTCATTTCATGTTTATGTTTCATAATTTATTTTTATATATTATATTTTATTTGCAAAACTCAAGTGGATCACTTGTGATTCATTGATTATAGGTTGCTTGTACCTTGGGGATTTAATTAGTAATAGCACACAAGTTATATTTAAATAATGGGCTATTTACATGATCTAATATTCAGTAAAAAATATTTTTAGAAAAATTTATTTAAATATTCCAATTACATTTAACTGTTAATAATAGAACACAGATTAACTTATGTGCTATTACTAACAGTGGAATGTAATTGGAATAGTTAAATTTTTCTAAAGACATTCAATACTTAATATTCGATAATGGAAATAGTCCAATATATAAATATAACCTGTGTACTGTTACTACCTGTGTGCTATTATTAACAGTTGAATGTAATTGGAATATTTAAATAAAGTTAAATTTTTCTAAAGACATTCAATACTTAATATTAGATGATGGAAATAGTCCAATATATAATTATAACTAATATACTATTATCACAAACCTTCAGGAAAACACAATTGAGTTGTATTTCATTGTTAAACATGACATGTTTTCACAATTCTTGATTAAGATAGGGAATTTGAACACCAACTTTCAAGCTCCCTTCAGTTATCTACCCTATCTCATAGAACTGACACACATGATCACACTCATGTGAAAGAGATAAATGATCTACTTTTGGGCTGAACCAGTACTTATCAGTTGGTCCAGATCATAATCTTTTATGCATGCTCAGTTTATATTAAGATCACAAATTTTCTCACTTTATGGATAGGCTTTAGACTGCTCAACCCTCCAACTCTTCAGTCATCTATACCATTGAAAATATGATGATGGAATGGCCAAATCCCTTGTTAATGCTACTATACATGGACAAGCCCATATACATGAGGGATCAGACTAACTTAAGGACAACATGGGCATGACAATAATATTGGCATTAACAAGGGATTTGTCATGCCATCATCAGATTTCCAATAGTCTGAATGCTGGAAGAGTTGGCTGGTGGAGTAGATTGAACCCTGTCCATTACAGTGTGAAAATTTGCTATCTTAATATAAACTGAGCACTGATTATATATGTGTGTGTGAAAGATGATGATCTGGACCAACTGATGAGTGCTGGTTCAGCATGAAATACATATATTGGAGATCATTAATCTTTTTCACATGTGTGGTCATGTGTATCAGTTGTATGAGATGAAGTGGTTCGACTGAAAGGAGCTTGAAAGTCTATATTCAAATCCCCTATATTACAGCTAGACTCCAGGTATGTAAAATATACTTGTGTTTAAAATTCTTGATTAAGTTTCAAATTACCTTTTCTTCTCATACATATTATTTTTTATAAATCTAATTACTAGCGGATTACTTATTTTAGACAAGTTTTAATCATTTTAGAGAAGATTACTGACATTTTACATACAGCATTAAATATTTCTGACCAAATAATTTACTAGTTAAACTACAGAAAATTTTATATCATTTTAAAGACGAAAAATCCGATTTACATTGTTTTTTAACTAGACAAAAAACTACTTGATTTTCATGCATTTTCTGTTTATAACAATTATTTAAACTAAGATATCAACAATTATTTAAACTAAATTAATTAGTTTTATTAAAGCGTAATAAATTGTTTATCAAACTATTGCAATTATATAAATTGATGGAACAGATGTCCTTATCTCCAGTTTTAAATTATTTCAAGGTTATATAATTTGTTATCAAATAAATAAACAAAAACTAAAGCTTTATATTTTGCTGAGGGGAAAAAATAGAAGTTGTTGTTGATAAAAGAGAGTGAATAAATTATGCTAATTTCAAAAATTTACTAATGCATATAATCTAGAAAAGCAAGTAAGAAATATTGCGATTCAGATGGGAGGGGGTCAAATCAGTTATGCTTTAGAATTTTTTAAAATTCATTTCACTCTGAAGAAAATAAATTAAAATGAAAAATAAACCTGCGCATTTTACTATTTTTTGTATCAGCAAAATGCATAAATACGCGCGCACGCAGTATGTGTATATGCGTAATGAGTAGGCGCAAACATTACGTTTAAATTATTCTGCTTTTGCAGTCGTAGTCCAAAAACAAATGTATAATAGAGATGAAATATTACTTATTGAACTATTTTTAATTGCTTATTTTAGTTTTTATTTTTAAAGATAAATTTGCTTTGATTAAATGTCATCGTCAGCACCATTTTCAAACATTACCAATCCATTGCACGATGAAAGTTTCTTCAAGTTTTATCCAATTTCTCTGATCCATAACCTATCTTTTCATCACATAAAAATAACCTTCTCATTTCATTCACTCATTCATTTATCTCACATAATGTTAATACTGTTTATTAGTCATTCATTAGATTAGAGATTAGTCAATAATTATTGGATAATCTCTAGTTTAATAAATGATTAAAATAAAAAAAATCAGATATATTATATCTGTGCTAGAGATAATCTCTAGTTTCGAAAATGATTAGTAATAATCATTATTCTATTTATCTGAAATGGATGGCGTCAAAGTTGTGAGTGGAGGGAGTTTGACAATGGTAAATGAAAATGTAACAATTTAATAAATGACTGACAAAAAAATTATTAATAAATTTCCATTAAGTAGTTTGTGTAAAAGTTATTAGGGCAACAAGTTTGATACTTATCAAGTAAATCATAGTAATTTGCCATTTATATATACTGAATAATGATAAAGATATAGGTAAAAGATTGTTGTTTGGAGCAACTGATGAGTGGTTGGTTCAGCATAAAATGTACTTTTTTCCATGTCTTTGGTCATATATTTATGATTACATCCCTCCAGAAGATATTAAAAGTGGATAGAAACCAACCCATACTTTGTGTGAGAATGGTATAGTGAAAATTACACTACAGAAATATCTCACATATCTTCTGCAATCTTTTAAGATTTAGTTTAAAACTTCAACTATCTTCCATCTATTAGCAACTCTTCTAGAAATATATCCAACCCAGTTCCATTTTTAGTCTTTTCATTCTCTTAATGTTGTCAATAATAGCTTTTTGGTTTTCCACCCAAGAATTTCACTTTCAATCTTTTTTTATTATTCCTAACATATATTGCTCCATATTTCAATGCATAAACTAATATCTCTGCATTATTTTTCTGTTAAAGGTTTGAGATTAAAATCCATAATTAAGAATTTGGTAAAATACACCTATTAAAGATTTTTCCTTTTAAATACCTATGCACATTTCTTTTTAATATTATTATTTCTATCAAAGGCACTCCCCAATTTTGAATCTATAATTAATTTTACCTATTATGTTTTCATCTGCAATAATAATATTACCAAAGTACTTGCAGTAGTTGACTTTTATAATTCATGATTATCAATATTTTTTTTCTGAAAATATCATTTGAATATTACTTAAGTTTTATTAGTATTTATCTTTTGTTCTATTTTTTTACTTTCATTTGATGATTCTTGCAATTATTTGAAAAACAATAACATAGAGATATTAATTGAGAAAAATACCAACTTTAACTACAAATTTAAAGGATAGTTATTTTGCTATAGATGTTTGCCCTCATAAACAATCTCAATAAGTTAAGAGTACACCTTTTTAGTTGAGATTTGTTGTCAACTAAAATTTTTTAATGCACAGCAAACTCTTGGAACTAAGGTTTAAAATGATGTCCTCTTGACAGATTGCTTTTACATGTATACCAAAATAATAAATATGCAGCCTAGAAGTAAATTCATATTTTTTGATTAGTTGCTGTCTCGACTCCTTAATAAATGCTTTAAATGCAAAATTATTCTTGTTTTGTATATGCACTTTGTAATTCAGTTTAATTATATTTATAATCAATGAACAGTTTTAGATCTTTATGTATTTATCAGTAATAAATACCTATAATGGTTAGATTGCTTGATTTGATTGGCTTATTACAAAATATTTAAAAATCAAATCTATTAAGACTATCTTAAAAACATAAAAAATATATGTATTTTAATATTTTTAAGAATTTTAATTTGGAAATGTTAAAATTAATACTCTTATTTTCAAGCTGTTTTAATTATGAGATTTAATTAAATTTCAGCTTTAGAATTTCTAAAAAAACTACCACTGGGGATACAATCTGCAACCTGAGATTTCATTGGCCAGAATCAATTTAGATCGTTAAACAATGAAAGCATTCAATGTAAATGTACTCTTTTAGTGAATTTTACAGTTGAAAATCATTTAACAGTTAAAAACCAATTGGGTGCCTAGAGGATCACCACAGATAATCAATAAAAATTTATCACTATGCTATGAGGATCCCACATGTTTTTCAGCTGCTATGTAAATGTTTTATATTGCCTTGGCTTGCAAACAGAGGATAAATATATGTAGTATGGCACTTAATAAATTTTAATGTACCAGATTTTAACCTAACTTGAACTGTGTTTCTATCTTAATGTGATTTTTTAAACTAATTAATAAAAGAGAGTTATTCTGATTTTTTATTATGGCCCCTGGAAATTAACTTTTTTGTTATATGGTAGCAGTCAATGGATTAAAAGAGAAGTCAATATATTCCTAAGAGAAAATACACTTCTACAATTGTGCAACTCTTTTCCCTCATGTTTCCAGAAAAATAAATATTTGTTTATAAGCTTACTTTTTTTTTGTAAAACATTTATTTCTTAATAAGTATGTGATATTTACATATATATTATGTCAGAGGACATAGTCTTTCTTTATAATGTCATTATTGTTTTTTAATGAAAAAGTTGATTTTTAATACTTGTAAGATTAAGATTAATGTCATTATTCACCTATACATTTTAAATGAAATTTAATTAAAATTTAAAGATTTTATTAACAATAAAATTTTTTTTGTTAGATATATTTTTTATATTGATAGCTTTTATAAATATTTTTGTATTGGTATTTTTTTATTTGAAAAGTTTATAATTTATTATTGAGATTAATTTTGTTATTTGAACTTGTATTTTTTATGAAATTTAACTAAAACATAAAGATTTAATGATGAATAATTTTTTGATTACAAATATAACTGAATGAAAAATATGAAAAACAAAAACAAAATAGATTTACATGTATATTCTAAACAATTTGTTTAACAGATTAAAAGCATGCTAATTAGCTTTAAACAAGCTTTTTTTTTTATTTATGATAAATGCTACTACAAGAGAAGGCATTCAAATCATTTTTATCTTGGATTGTCACCATCCCCAGACTGGTTTCAACCTATGGGTCTCTTCAGTGAGAAGTTGGGACATTAGATTCAAAAAACCAACTCAAGCAAAGCACTTATCTAAAAGTTAATTGTTAGAAGAAGATCTGAAACTTTTAGACATCTACATGTCTTTAAAGTCAGCTCTCCAACTGAAAAAATTATATGGGCCTGAACTTCATTCAGATATTTGATATTAGTATCTGAATGAAGTTCAGGCCCATATGATTTTTTCAGTTGGAGAGCTGACTTTAAAGACATGTAGATGTCTAAAAGTTTCAGATCTTCTTCTAACAATTAACTTTTAGATAAGTGCTTTGCTTGAGGTGGTTTTTGGAATCTAATGTCCCAACTCCTCACTGAAGAGACCCATAGGTCAAAACCAGTCTGGGGATGGGGACAATCCAAGATAAAAATGATTTGAATGCCTTCTCTTGTAGTAGCATTTATCATAAATAAAAAAAAAAGCTTGTTTAAAGCTAATTAGCATGCTCTTAATTTTACATATTTGTAAGTGCAAGCTATATATAAGTCATGTGACATCTGACTTTTTATTATTAACAGGTTAAACTAAATTATATATCTATGCTAGATTCTTTTAAGATTGGTTGATGAAACTGACAGACCATTATAACCAAGAGATCACATGATCATGATCATTATTAATGGTTAATTTTTCATAACTTTCTATCATTGTAGCAATATTTAGTCATCTGGCATTTTAGTTTTAGAGCTGCATCAAGAATTTTATTAAGGTACAAAATTTTTTAAATAAAAATTAAATTAATAAAAATGATATAATTATTTTTTCAGGATTTTCTCACTACTGATATTGTCATCAATCGAAGGTTTTCTATATTTTGTTCTTCTAAATCTGTCTGTCTATAACATCTGTTTTGTTAAATCATTTATTTCAATACTATTTGTCACATATTGTTTCAATTGATTTTTGATTTACTTTCTTTATCATCTCCATTTCTTAATCAGGCATTATCCATAGTAGCCTTAATCATTCTTAATACATAAGTATAATAATACTTTATTACTGTTTTTTCAATTCATTCACTTTCCTGATCTCTTAATTTCTTTTTTTCTAATCTTGATCTTCTCACCAGTCTTCTTTAATAATTCCTTTCAGTTGTCGTCAATCTTTGTTCATTATTTTTTGTTATTGTCCACTTCTTCATGTCATGCAATGATACTATGATATCACATATATCTTTTTGTTTTCATCAATATATTATTACTCTTAGAGTAATTCATTTCTCTGTCTGATTTGATCGATTCTTCTACAGATCTTTTTTTGTGTTGATGATGTATTTTTCCCAATAATTGTTCCTATATATTAGAAACTGTTCGCTTACATGATTCTTTTATATCAATGGTCAATACATGATTTTTTTTCTATCATCAAATAGTATCTTTTTTAAATTAGAAATAATAACAATACAAGTTATATAAAAAAATAATTATCTAGACTAGAGTCGTTCTGATGGACGCTCACACAATATTAAAATCATTTTTCAATAATTAGTTTTTTATATATATATTTTTTAACCAAGAAATTTATTTAACACAAAATATACATAGTATTATGATATATAGGATAACAGGTTAAGCTTGGTTAAAAGATTAAGAGTTCTCATGCATGTATTATTATGTGGACATTGGTCTATCTTGTACAACTTGGTATTGATAGTGGTTGCAGTATTTCAATTGAACGACATTGTGTTCCTGCAACAGGATGATGCTTAGAGTGACCATAGAGTATTTATAGGGATGATAAATCTATTTTGATGGTGGGTTTGATGTGAGTTTGTTGCAGTGTTTGCATTATTGTTGTATCGGAACTTCAAACAGTCTCCATGTCTCAAAGAAGGCCGTAGAGGTAGAGAGGATTTCATCCCTTTTTTTGATATTGTTGATAATGTTAATGAAGAGTTGGAGAGGATTTAAATGAGCTCCTTCAAAGGCTAGCTTGCAGCGGACGGACCAGATGGAAAAGGTGAGGAATGTGGATAGTCTTATCCATGCAAATGTTTTTGTGCCAAGGCAGTGCTGGATTGAGTTAATTATTTGAAAGTTGATCTTTGAGTTTGTGTGGATTAATTGTCTGATACTATTGAGATTGGGGCAGATGTTTAAAATGTGCTCAAATATCTCTGATTCCCGGCCACAGAGTTGGCATAGTGGGTCAATGTTATTGAATCCTCTTCTGTTTACCAAAAACCATTTAGTTGGTAGGGCATCAAGATTTATTTTAATTATGAAGTCCAGGAATTTTGCTTTGAGGCTCCAAAATTTAAACTGTGATATGATTTTCTTGTTGGATATGTTAAGTCTGGAAATAGGAGAATATGTTTGAGGATGCTGTAGATTATATGCATCCCAGTATTTCATTTTGGAGGAATAAGCAGTTGCAGGACAGTTGTAAAGGCATTGAGAAGCAGAGGTTAAGGATGATATCCAATCCTGTTTCAGAGGTGGTGGTCGGTGGGGTCAACTGGCATATAGACTTGGAAGTTGTGAAAAATAAGGGTTAATTTATAAATAAGATTGTGGCTTTTTTGGAGAAAAAATGTATAGGGGGAGTGGAGTGAAAGGACCATTCACCCAGCAGGGACGGCGCATGCCTTCTAGACTGATGGCAACAGTTTTCCCACCCCAGAACAACCTAGAGCAAAGTGAGTTAATTTTACTGACAAAGATTTTGGTAGGTTTAATAATTGGGAGGTAATAATTAATTTTGGGGAAAAGGACCATGTTGAGTAAGGCCACCTTCCCATGAAGTGAAAGGTAAACCTTAGTAAGTGATGTTATTTTGCTGGCAGATTTTAATATTTCATTTTGTATTTGTGATGTGATGATAGTAGGTGGTTTGTGAAAGGGAATACCTAGGAAATTCTGTGGTTGTCCAAGGAAGTTAGTTGTGATCTTCTTCCCTGTAGCAATTCTCCATGCAGATGATTTTTGAAGATTGAAGGAAAGTTTATATTGGTGAGTGTAGTCATTTAAAATTTTGTTGAGATGACCAAGATATTTTTGTGATGGCAAGACTATGAAGATATCATCCATATATGCGAGGATTCCTATCTCCCTCTTTAGTCTGGGAATGTAGACTCCTGGAAGTTGTATTTGAATGTCTAACAGGAGTGGATTGATGTAAGCAATGAAAAGAATCGCACTAAGAGGGGATCCTTGTAGAATTGAATGTGATAGTTTGAAACTGTCAGAGGTTCTTCCATCTAAGGATATCAGTATGTGTCTATTTCTAAGAAGATTACTTATGATTTGGAAGTATGGCTTGGGTACTGCATAGTCAGCCAGAGTTTTAAGCAGGATATTGATCCTGACTGAATCAAATGTGGCAGCTATGTCCAATTGAACAGCAATTGGTTTAGATTTCCTGTTTGTTCTTAAGTGATCAACTAGGGATTTAACTTGGGCCATAGCTAGGGTGGTTGATGAGTTTTTTTTGGCAAACTGGGATGGAGAAATGTATTTGAGAATACCTTCTTGAATGATATCTTTTATAGTGGATTCAATGATTTTTATATTTAGAGGGGACATTGAGATGGGTCGAAGACTCATGAGCTCCGATGGCAGTTTATTTTTCTTAAGAAAGGGTACCATGGCAATCAGGTAAAGATTGGGGATAATTTTGTTTCCATCTGTTAGGTGGATTATCATTCTATGGATAATTGGTATTGAAAATTTGCTGAGGTGGGCTAGAATGAAGCGTGGAATGCCATGAAGCCCAGGATAAATTCGATCCCTAAGGGATGTGATTTTGTTTTGTAGCATGGATTCCATTATGCAATGCATGTTTGGAAGTTCTTCATTTTTCCATATAGTGAGTGGTGTTTCAGGATATTTTTGAAGAATTTCCTGGAAGTGACACTTAATGCCTTCCAACATTTGTTGACCAATCCAGGATTCCCCATTAGAAATAATTATTGAGGGTGTATTTTTTATTCTTGATGTTCCAAGGGCCCAGAGAATGTAACTATGGGTCCAGCAATGTTGAGATTCAAGGAACAATTTTGCTCTCTTGATGGATAGGTATTCTGCTAGTTTTTCCTGCTGTGTTTTGTATTTCAATTTTAAGGAAATAATATCTTTAATGTTGTCTGTGTTACTTGGAATTTCTTTAAGTTTGGAGCTTATGTTTTGTAAATCATTAAGCAATTTAACTGGACCTTTCAGCTTTCGTGTGTAGTTACTTATGAGTAATTGTCTGACTTCAATGAATGCAAACCATGCAACTTCAACAGGTTGTGATAGAATGTCAATTTTTTTGAAATAAATGTAGGACTCTGAGATGATAGCTTCAGTCGCTGTTGTGCGGGTTATCATGCGGAGAGTTTGGCGACTGTATTCTCCAGTGTAAAGTGTCTTGTCAGGAAGAAGTTTGATAATTTGTGTGAGGTGATCTGAGTATGTTACCAGTTGAAGCTGTGCTTCAATGTGGAAGTGCAATTCTGGTGAATAGTAGAAAAGATCTATGAGACTTTTATTGCTTTGAGTGTAGAAGGAGAAGGATCCCGGGGGCAGAAATCCCTCACCGCACATGAGTTTTATTGATTAGGTGTAAGTATTTATTGTTGAAGTGGGCATAGTTCACATTGAAGTCACCTAGAAGAAGTGTCGGTGATGAGTTGGAGTGTAGTACCATATTTATTGTATGTATGATGTGATGAAAATTATTGACTGTGTTTTGAATATAACTGAACAGGATGTTGAAGATGAAGCCACTGTAGTTAACTTTGATTATGACTATGTTACCATCTAAGTATAAAATGTTGAAATCATTAGGTGGTTTATTTTTGTTAATGATGAAACCTACCCCTCTGGAAGCAGTGGTGGCAATGGAGAATTTAGTGTAACTAAAGTTTTCTAGAATCTGAGTGATTTGTAAGTTTGATTTTATGTGGAATTTAGTTTCGGCCATAAAGAAGATGTGGAGTGTGTGAATATTCAACCACTGTCTTATGGCATATATACATTGTAGAGAGTTTAGGCCTCTCACATTGGTACCAACAATTTTAAGATACATTATAATTGGTTTTTAAAATTTTCAGATAGAAAGATGTGTCAGTGAATTCAGTGTACAATTCAACAGTTGAATTAACTGCGAGTTGTTGTTATGTGACTCCTGGAGTAGGTGACCAGTCCACAAGA
The DNA here is from genome assembly GCA_028023455.1 of Epiperipatus broadwayi. Taxonomy (NCBI): domain Eukaryota; kingdom Metazoa; phylum Onychophora; class Udeonychophora; order Euonychophora; family Peripatidae; genus Epiperipatus; species Epiperipatus broadwayi. Next base: position 978,268 of record JAQFVV010006309.1, read on the forward strand.
GTCTACTGACTGACCGAAGTCAATGGTTTCCGGTAGCATAACTTCTACATCATTATGTCGAGTGTTTGCTTGGGCTTTGACATCTCTAGATATATTCTCATTTATTGAAAGTTCTTGCTCGTTAGTCAGTTGCATATTTTTGGTTAGCAATAAAGTGCTGCCCTTTCTTCTTTTGTTGGATTTGTCTTTTGAAGTTGTAGGATTTATAGGTAGATTTGCTTTTGAGTTATTGGATTTGTTTTGTATATCATCATCAGAACTAGGTCCACTGGAGTGTGTATGTTTTTTCTTTTCTCTTTTTTGTCTTTTCTCTTTTGTCTCTTGATGTTGAGTTTTGGAAATATCTGTTAGTAGGTTGAAGATTTATCAGTCTCATCTGATTCAATGTCAGTTTCTTCACTTGAATCATTGAACTCATATGTTGATACACTGTCTATTTCATCATAGACTCTTTGTGCATGTTCATGAGGATTGTGATCTGGTTTGTTGGTGTCGTTTGTCTTTGAACCATTTGAACCAATTAAAGAGGGTGAGGTAATAGTGGTGTTGTGTTGCATCTGCATTGATTTGGTATCAGGATGAGCCAGTTCTGGTGATTGGAGGCATTTGAATGTCAGTAACACAGTTAGTGGTTTTGGATTCTGAGCTTGGTTGAAGTGTTTTTGTTAAGGATGAATTTTGATTTGTTTCTGTGTTATGTAGTATCTTGTTGGAAAAAGTGTTCTCAGTGTGTAGAGAGTCAAGTTGAATTAAATTAGCTGTGATAATCCTGTTGGAGGTTTTTTCTGGTTGTTTTTTTATTGCATTTATGTGTTTTGTTCTTCTTGAGTCCACAGGTTTTACAGATCCGGGCCAAGTAGTCTTTAATTAAGTGTGTGCGTTCAAAGCAGTGAAAGCACTGGGGTGGGACTCCGCGAAGTGAGAGTACCATAGGGTATCCATGCGAACAAACAACTGTTGGGATGTCTGTGGAGTTTATCCCCTTATTTAAGGTAATAGTGAATGAGGCCATGTTTGATTGAATGTGGTTTTTTGTATACGGATTAAACCAGTATTGGAAATTGCTTATTTTACCATAGTTTTCTAAGATGGATTGAAGTTCGGCATGGTCAAAATTTAGTAAACAGTCTTTGATGATTCCCTGAAGAGTGGTGGGTCTATTGTTATCGATGGTGATGATGTATTTATCATCTAGCATTTTAATTGTGTTTCTGAATGTGTTTCTATCACCCCATGTCTTAAATTCAGTGATAATATATCTGTCATTGGGATGTGAGAGAATTCTGTTGATACCCATTTCTATTTTTTTCTCTATTATCATTTTGGAGAATTTTTCCAGAGGGAATTTGAAAAAATTACCACTCTGGTCAGTAGTTGTTAAAATAAGCATTTTATCGTTTGTATAGTTAGCAAACGATTTAAGAATAGAGTTGTTGAATTTTATATGAATATTTTGATATGCTTCATCATTATCTTGAGTTATGTTTGAATTCTGAAGGTTGCTCCATCAGTATCAAAATCTATATAACTAAGGAATGAGCTACCATCTTGTTTGATATTCATTTCAGACTGCATCGGAATAGCATTCATATTTTGAACTGCTTCTGCATATGATCTTTGGAAACTGGATGAGTTTTGGTTTCTATTCTTATCTTTAGTTAAATTATGATGTGTAAAGTGTGTTTCGGGTGTTTTGAAATTACTTTCTGTTTCATCAGTACAACGTTCATTACAATCAAACTGCTTTTTAACAGTGAAATTAACTGTTTGATTTTCAGATATTTCGATTTCGTTTCTACTGTTGCTGTGTATATTTTGATTTGTACTTTTATATTTTGTTATATTATGATTTGTTTGATGTAAATCAGTTATTTCAATTTGGTTAGAACATTTATTTTCTTTAGTAGAAGGTCCGTTGTAAATATCTCTATAATTTATATTATTTTTTGATTTTGCGCCCTCTTGCGTTTTTTTAAAACTTTTATCCCTAACATTTAAAGTTTTAATCTCCTTACTTCCTGACACTTCTAAAAGTTGTGTTTTACCCTGATGATTATGATTTTTTTGTTCTGAATCTAATACTGTTGTTTGAATTGCTCTAGGATTTGAAATAAGTTTCTTATGGTTAAAAGAGTCTTCATGTAAAAAGCTTTTATCAGCCTCTTGCGGATTTTTAAGAAATTCTTCAGTATTTACATTAGTTTCAATGTAAGTATTGGCTTTTTTAAAATCAGATTTCTCTGTAGCTTTATGTAGATTGTTACTAGGATTGTAATTACATGTTTTAGTAGGTTTTTTATTGACTATTAGGTTTTCATTAGCGTTTGGTAACGATTTGGAAATTACATCAGAATGATTGTTTTCACCGCTATCGGTCGATATAGGACTAATAGCGATTTCAGATATTAGCTTGCCAATGGCAGATTTAGAGTTTTTATACCCATCCATGCTTAGAAATTAATTTTAAAAGCACTTAACAACTGTTTCGTGTTGGATTCTCCACTCCAACTCCCCTTAAACTTGTAATTTTTTGAATTTTTGTAACTCTTGATGCACTGTGATGCTGAACACTTATCGCCATCTAGTGGCAATTTTTAGTTTTTTATATTGTTTGTAGTTTTTTTAGTTTTTTTTTTTTATGGTTTTAATAAAATAATAAATGATCTTTTTAAAAATATTGACAACTTCTTAAATCTGTTGAACGTTTTTTTATTTTTAAAAGGAATTCTGATTTTACTGAAAAGAGCAAGATGGAATTTCCAAATAAAATTTGAAAACTCGTGAATTCTAATCACTGAGAAAAATTAATTTTTACTATAATGTACAAATAAAAATGTTTCAACTTGAAATATTATTAAGAAATTATATAGTTTAAATTATGACTACATTAAAAGACAAAAAAGAGTCGGATTTATAAAAGTGACTACTAGCACATGAATAAATTCAAAATTTTCCTTTTATTTATAAAAATTCTCACATTATTTTTTTGAATCTTCTATAAGATGAATTATAAAATATACTTTTTAAGTTTCATTTTCTGAACTTTTTACAAATGAATCACAAATACCCTCCTCCCCTTTGTAATAAAAAATTTATGCAATGCCACCATTTTGTGTCAAAATATTAATGTTACTTAGCAATAATTCCTTATCAGTACAATTAACATTTATCTGAAACTAATTTTCATTTGTAATAAAATAAACACAAAAACTGGACATGATTTGCTCATTTAGTTACTCATCTACCCATAAGAATTAAGATAACGTAATGTTATATAGAAACTTAAAATAAAAATGATTTGCACTTTACTTTTAAAAGTAAACTTTAATGTGTATTATAAGCACAATGTTGACAATGGTTATATAATTGGTATTAATTACATATGTTTGAATATGCAAAAGAGTTCTAAATGATTGGATAATTTGATATAAAAAATTTAAATAGATTTCATATACTATGCTTTATTAAAATTTTGGTATAAAAAATAGGAAAAAGTTCTTAACCAAACTGGTATTGGTTTATTTCTCATTTATAGACTAATGTATAATAACTGTTTACCTTTTATAATAGTATCAGGAGATACTAAAATTTTATATCTGGTTTTGATTTTGTCACTTTAATTAAAAAAGATAGATTGTATGTGATAATATGTTGGTGTATACCTAAAAAATTTTAAACTTTATTTAAATTTTTCAAAGACAAACGACAGTCTGTAATAATACACAAAATATCTATTAATCGGTTATCTATTTATGTGTTATTATAAAACAGTTGTTTGTTGAGGGAAATTTTAAGTTCACATTATGTTTTTAAAAAACAGCATACAAACAAAAAATACTCCAGTGTCATAAATTCCTTATCACACAATGAGCAAATTGGATTTAAATTTTTGCATAGGAATATTTTGTCTACGAAGGAAGTTTGATAAGCAGAACTTGGACACATTTTTATTTAAAAAAATCTATATATTTTGGCTTAAAAAACAAAATTTAAACTTTTTAATCATGAATTCTGCTATTAATTTTGAAAATAAAATAGTTTATTTAAAGTTAATTAATTTTCTAAATTCATTTCTAAGCTTAATTAATAAAATTTTTATATGCCTTTGGTCATGTTTGTAGAATTTAATTTTAAATGAATAGAGAAGTTATTTAATCTAAAAATTATTTTAAAAGTTGTTTTTACTTTTAGGGTACAAATATAATTTTATTTTTAAAATGCCAGCTTTATTTAAAAGCAAAATCACCAAGACAAACATTTTATTAACATATTTTTAGAAAAGATACATTTTTGGGGGAAATGGAAAATGAATATTTTATTTTGTATATGAATAAGTGAAAAATGATAATAATAAATATACTTAAGATAAAATTCTTTGCCTACCATTTAAAATTATTTATTGCATTAATTCTATTTAGTTTGAGATGTAACTTTCTGAATATCATCATCAAATAACTGTATTGGTCTGTTTTGAAACTGCATTTGCACTACAATTGGTCTTAAAATGACTATTCCTTAGCATTCATTTGATAGTAAAAACTTAAACTAAATTGTATATTGATTGATATTAAATTCCATATAAAATAGCTAGATGTTAGTTCATTCATAGAAAAGTAAATCAAAGCCGAGGGGATGGCTTTTCAAGTCAAAATGTAGTCTTAACTTTATACTCAGAAGGAATCAATGTGCTTGCATGTTCTTAGTTTTATTAAAATCTTGAAAGTGAAAATGATGTTTAAAGAAATGACCTTTCAGTCCTAACGCTAACTGAATAAAACTTCCATACAATAATTATAAGGGGTGGCCTTTTGGTCCTAAACTTAATTTAATACAACAAAATTTGTAATTATAAATTTATTTAATGCTTATTGATTATGTAAGTAATATTTACTAAGGCAATAAACCTAGAGCATTTCGTGAGTACTAATGTATAATAGGAATTGTGGATTTAATCAGTGAAGTATTGAACAGCTTCATGCTCTCAGATCTAATCGCTTCAGTTTCACCTATTTATATAGAAAGTAGGTTGAAGTAAAGAAGGGGTTCCCCTCTTTTCTTCCAATGCATAACTTGTGGTTAAGACCTGTAGAGGTCCCTACCTTTGCATTTTCAAGCGCACATGCTCTAGGTTTATTGCTTTAGTAAATACTACAACAAAATTTATACAAGGATGATTTGTTCTGAGATTGATACCTTTGTTCATCATCTATTTGTTTTAAATCATCTGCTTTTTGATCTGATTTGAATGGTTTGCAAGGTTATCCATCCATTTTTGCATCTTTGATGCCACTAGTAAATACTTCCACTGTTAATAATGTATTGTACATTATATTTCTTAAAAAGAGTGATAGGCTTAATTGCTTTTAAAATCAGACAATAAACCAAAAATATATAACAAACTTTTAAATGAATCTGAACCAAAACTAGCAGAGGAAAATGTACAAAATGAACACAAACACGTTCAAATAAAAGAACAAATAACAAAAGGTGAACCTGTTGAATTAACCCAAATAGTTGATATATACTTTGTAAATAAATTACTGTTACATGATTTGTTGATTTTATTAAAGAAAATAAACTGTAGCTTGTTTACTTTTTATTCTATATTAAATAAGATATTTATTTTTAGTTAGTATATAAAGTACACTTTTAAATTTTATTTGGTTACATTTGTTTTTTTTTTTTTAAAATTAGAAATAAGTTAGAAAAACAGGAAGTGATTAGCAGTGAAAAAGGAAGAGAAATTGCTATTAATATAATTTAGCTGTTATGTTTTGCCTTTCTTTTGTAATTGCAAGCTGAATTTTTAAATTTCAAAAATTCTTTTCATTATTAATAAGAGTATAACATCAAATTATTTGTTATTCATTGAAAAATAATTTTTAATCTGAAGGCTAAAATGAAATCTATTGTTCTCTCTATTCATTTCACTTGAATAATTTTTTTATTTATTTACAAAGTTGATATATTATTTTTAAGATTACTTTAATTTCTAAAGTGATTATTTTATTGAATATTATTAAATGTAAAATATTAATGAAAAATAAAGATTTGTTGATTATAATGAAAGGTATGAAAATTATTAGCAAATTGTCCATATAAGGTTGTTCAAGACATATTCATGAAGAATCAAAAAGCTATGCTAAATTTATTTTTGCAAACCTACTATTAATTATAACATTTAATCTCACTGAAAATATTTTTAACTTCAATATTTTTGAAATCATTATTGTAATAATATAAAAGAAAGTCATCTGATGATTTCTCTTAAAACTTTGTCCACAAAGGTATGCTTTCATATCAACAAAAGTTAAGACTTTTTCTGATTTTATAAAATTTTGAAATCCGGTTTTGCATAAAGTGAAAAACCAGTTAACTGGTTTTTAGTCGGTTTTTTAAATAAAGTATAAAAATAAATAGACTATTACTTTAAATATATAAAAAAAACCTACCTTAAATGTAGCAGAGCTATAAACCAAGGAAAATAAAATTATACAACACAAAATTTAGAAATTGGAATTATTTTTTATTTAAGAATTATAAAAAATAAAAATAACATAACTTTATTATTAATATTTCATTATGAGAAAAGAATAGAAAAGTAACATAAAATATAACTTATAAATCTTGATTTTTAATAAAATAATATTTAAAGAAAACTAATGCATCCAATAGGTCATATTTCATGGAAGAATGTAATTTGATACAGAAATTACTACCAATTGAAAAAACTCTTTCACTGTCTGTTGACATGCATTGAATCGATGCCAATGCATTTAATAAGTTTTTGACTGTTACAGATTTTTTTAGTAACACCAAACATTTTCAATTCTTTTTGGAAGGATGACTCAAAATTTCCCTCATTAGCACATTTCTTTGAACCCTGCAAGACGGTAAAAATTGAATGCTACAATTGCTGTACTAAAGATGCCGATCCAGATGCTATTGGTTAGATTTCACTTTCGTCAAAGTTCTCTTCCTCATTACCAAATAATTCTCCAAATGGTGGATCACCAAATAATCTTGCAGCCAACATCATTGCCAAGGACAAAGTCAGCACCTTAGGTGAATATGGAAGTTCCATCAAGTCCATTTGTGGAAAAGTTCCACTTTGTAAGAATTTATACAATGTTATTATTCCTTTATTTTGCCTTTCTGAAATTCTTATTTTCAAAAAATTATAAATTTTTTCCCCCAAAGCAATATTGTTTTGTTTCATTTGAGTAAATAAAAATATCAGTACTCCTTCCACAGTGAGCAAGGTTGAAGTATTTTTACTAAGTTCTTTTACCGCCAATTCTATTGGCCTTAATATTTCAATTAAATTTACTAAAACATTAAAGTCATTTTCATTGTATAAATCCTCATGCCCCATTTCTTCCAATGCACTTTTTATGTAAACTTTAAGTTGCACTAATCTCTCCAACATAAGTATAAGGGAGTTCCATCTGGTCCTACAGTTCAATATAAATTTAAGTTTTTTACCCTCTTTCTCTTCAACATATCATTGCAACATGTCATTTTTTACTGGTAATTTTCTGAAAAATCTGAAAGACTCAAAAGTTTTTCAGTATTTCATTAATGTTTGCATCTTTTAAACTGTATTCAGTATTATCAATACCACTATCTATATTTAAATTTTGATCGCCAACAAAAGAATTAAACTGAATTTCAGCATCATCATCATCATCATTTTCAGAATCTGAAATTTCATTGTCTACATTATTTTTGTTGTAAAAAGTGTCTATGGTTGATGCAAAATTGATTTTCAATTTCATTTAATTGTGTATATTTCTTCATAGTGATGGCTCCATCTTCTATTGATGCCAAAATATGATGAAGTTTAATACCATACTCTATCAATTTTTGTTCAACTAATGACTGAATCTGGTATAATACATGAACTGGCCTATATGGCAACAAGGCTTAATTTAAAACTATCCTCCAGAGAATGCAATGTTACATTTAAATACCTTTTGCCATTACAACTAGTCCATCCATCTATTGTTATTGAGAAACGCATATCAGATTGAGTTATTTTTGCAAACTTATCCTTAAATTCTAATTTTTTCTCACTAGCAAAATTTACGATTAATTTTTTAATTATATTTTCATTTCTAGGCATTTCATAGCTATATTTTGTAATAAATTCTCAAATAGTGCTTTAATGTGTCATAGCATGAATTGAAAACCCGTCATATGCTGCACATTTGGCCAATAACTCTCCCAAAGCTTATCTTTTGATGAAATTAAGCATATTTGAAGTTGTTTTTGCCTTTTTATCTGGAGGTTCATCATTTTTCATAACATCAATATTATGTTTTGCTTGAAGATGATTTGCCAAACTTGATGTGTTCCCACCTGCACAACTTAAAACTGAAATGCACATAGTGCATTTTGCCATATTTTCTGTTTCTTTTTGGAATATTTTCCATACTCCTAATTTTTTGCTGTTCATATTTAGTCTAAAGTAAAATACAATTAATAGTTACTTGACTATTGTTGTAAGTATAATTTCTTTACTTAAAAATAACTATAAATGTATTTTCAAAGTACTTACTTAAAATTCAATATATAATATATTATATATGCAGGATATTTATTTAAGAAAGTTTAATATTTTTGCAGTTGTTACAACACAGAATCTGTACCACGGTGTAAAAATAATATTGTTTTTTTTTTTTTTCTGTCTTTTTAAATTTATTGACACTCAAATTCCACTTTCTTGGTATAATATTTTTTATTTACTATTTAAACATTGCTCGTTCGTTTATAATGTATACTTATTCTTTTTATTTGAATTTAAATAAATTACAATATAAATACTTCATGAATAACAGTAGGAAAATAAAATTATTTATCACTTGAAAAAAAAACAAAAACAAAAATTAACTTTTGGTTTTTCGGAAAACCCCAGGTTTTATGGTTAGGTAAATTTTAATAAAACCCCGGTTAACCGGTTTCAGTTTTAACCGGTTTGCAAGCCCTACTATTTATTTAGCATTATTCTAACAGTTAATACATATTCTTCCAGCTGAACATTATTCTTATTAAAACTGAGAATGATATAACAATAAACAAGTACTTTGTATATAATAGAGATATATATGAGAGATAGTGACCTGGGCCAACTGATGAGTGCTGGTTCAGTACGTAATGCATCTTGGGAGTCCTTTGTCTTTTATTATATCTTTATTTATATGAATTTGAAAAGAATGGGGACGTGTGGAGGTGTTTATTATATCGATTATCCAAAATGTTACACGAATTTATCCAGTAATTATCATAATTACCATTTTTCTTAATTTTTCTTCTGTTAATATAAGTTATATTATAATAGAAAAAGTGGAAATAATAAATAAGACTTTTAATCGAAATAAATTTGTTAATAACAGAGATTGAAAATTAAAAATAAGTTGGTTGATATTTAATTAGAGTTAGGAGTTTATGGACCAGAGTCAAGTTCAATTAAAGAAAATGATAAAATAAAAAATAAAAAGTTGAAAATATGAAGTTAAAAGTCTTGGACTTTAAAAAAAATAAAAAATAGATAATACTATTGAAAAAATTAATAATTGAATATGAGGAAATATGAAGGCTTTGTAGTAAAATAGAAACAGTGTAAAAAAGTAGAGGAATAAAGATATTAGTTAATATTAGTAAAAGAAGCAATTTTACTAATTTAATTAGAAAAGAAAACATAATAATAGTTATTAATGAAAAAAATATAATGTAGCATGCATAAAATTTGTCTTTTGACAGATAAAATTGATGTGAGCTTTATGCTACTTCTATTTCGTCAGAGTTTTTATATCTCTATTAAATGTAAAGAATATAACACCTAATGCTAGATTTTTTCAGAAACACTAGCTGTGTCAAACATTTCTCAAATTAAGCAGCCAGAAAAATGTCAACCACTTTCCTAGATTTACTAAGATGTAGTCAGAAATTCAGAACTATATAAGCAGTAGACGCAATATGAATAAGTCAAGATAGTGGTGGCTCACAAATGAACAACTTTCCATTTTATGTTTACAAGATAAGATTAATTAATAATTATTTTTAAACTTTTGAACCGCCTCAGAGTGACTATTAAAGAAATTAAGTCAGTGCATAATCTTATTCTGAATATCAATTTAGGAAAATATAAATTCATCTAATGATAATTATTCTATTAATGCTATTTATGTTAAAGTTCATTTAAATTAAACAGTGAAAAAAAAGTCAATACCTTTCCTACTAACTGCTAAAATCTTAAGTCAGAAATTCACAACTATATAAATAAGAGGCAAAAATATAAATGAGCCATGGTTATAATGGTGTATATATTTTCTATTAATATATATATATGTTGATACAAAGATTTTCATGGGTTGCATATATAAAGGATATATTTTGCGGGTTCATCCATATTAAAAATTTAAATATTTATATACCGACATTTTGACTTGATATTTAAATTTTTAACCTGAAAAATATGTCTTTTATATATGCAACCTGTAAAAATCTTCATATCAACATTATTAACCTCTATGGGGGGATATTTAAATCCAGTAGATGACTTGTGTGATCAAGTTGAAACATTGGTATATAAATATTTAAATTTTTAACATGGATGAACCTGATGTCTTTTATATATATGATCATAGTTATTGAAGAAAATGAAATATTGAAGATTATATTAAAAACATAATTTATATCTAGAAATAAAAGGTTATGATAATATCAGACTTTAATATTATACCAAACAAAGCATAATCTTATTCTTCCAGTTTACATTTTACATTTGCATTAGGAACAATAATTTACTCTTATTTTATTCTAAAGCCATTTATGTAAGCATGAGTAATCATTGTTCATCATATGGTATTACTAACTAAATCTTTAAAGTAGTTTCTAATTATCAATAATTCACATCCAATTAGAAAAGGTCAATATGTTAACACAGTTTTACTACAATAATTAATATCTGCACTTATTATTTATACTTTCAATATTGATTATAGTAATAATTTTGCAGATATTAAAATATTATTCAGATACAAAATATACTACTAGAAAACAATCAAAAAGACCTTCACCAATCTAAAAAGACCGGACTGTATTAATAAATATGATGAAGCAGAAAATTTTCGTACAAATGGATTTTTATTTCTAAAACATGCCAGAATATGTATATAAGCCAGCTAGAATATGGTACTTAATAATTATTACATATAAGGATAGAGAATCTCTTTTTAATAACTTGCTTTTTAATAATTAAATAGAATTTAATAAATGTAAATATAAAATTAATAGGAGAAAATCAATTTCTCTTAGGCTATTGATAAATCATACACTAAATGCTGAACAAAAGATCAAGAATAGAATTAATCCACCTATTTTCGGAGCTTTTAATATATATAAACTTACATTTGTCAATATATTTCAGTTGTCTAATATTAAAAAAGTAATAATATATTCTTAAATAAATCTCCCATTAATATATTGCAAAAATATCTTATCAAAAATTTATAATTTGTAATTGTTTTATTATAAATATATAAAAAAATTGAATTGTTACTGAAAATAATTTATTATCACATGTAAATAAAATATGTGTGGGATTTTTTTTCTTGTCTATAACACATAAGTTTTAATTATTAATATTAAATATATTAAATTTATTAAATGCAATTAGATGATATAATAATAATGTGAAAGGCTAAAATCTTTGACCGATGCACCTTAAAAATGCTTATGTGACAGTCAATCTGATGTAATAATGACTGCACGTGGAACTCTCAATTCAAAAACACAAACCAGAACTATGAGAAAAAGATGGAACCTACTTTCTTCTCTACTTAAATTTATATATAAATAAGCCAGACTCAAGCATTCCCAACTAAGAGCATGAATCTTAAAACACCTTCACATTTAATTCACTAAATCTTATATATAAATAAACAATAAAAAATCTTTAGATTTACAACTAAGCAATTTTCACATCTAATGAAATGATAGTAACAAATGTAAATATATTAAATTTATTAAGTGCAAGCAGATGATATAATAATAATGTGAAAGGCTAAAACCTTCAACAGATACACCTTAAAAAATGTTTATATGAGAGCCAATCAGATGTAATAATGACTACATGTGAAACTCTCAATTCAAAAACACAAGCCAGAACTATGAAAAAAAGATGGAACCCACTTTCTTCTCTACTTAAATTTATATATAAATAAGCCAGACTCAAGCATT